>OZ010578.1:0-77974 GCA_963932145.1 Acanthosepion lycidas
TCTAGACATAGAGCAGGAGGTATTAAAGACGTCCAGGACGAGGACTCTAAACAGAAGGAAGAGTCAGGGGAGGAAGAAGAGGACAAAACACCTCCTGGACGGGAATTAAACACAGAGGGAAGGTTAGAGGTTGAGCAGGGACCACCTCGGAAGATGAGATCAAGAAGGGTGAAGAACCCCAAATCTCAGTAGAACAAAGAAGGCTGTGCAGAATAGAAACATTCGGTGTCGACAGGTAACGACACTGGCTCATCCAAAAAACCTGCTGGCTGACTGTGGTGGATGTGGATAGAGGGGATGGAGTCGCGGGCTGCATCTCACGAAGGACGGAAGAAGATTATTGGCATTGCTGACTGGCCATCAGTGGTATCATGAAGTACGACCTTTGGGAGTGAGCGCCACGCACACCTGTCCGGGCCATTCTGTCTGCTAGGAGTTAGTTGGAGGAGGGAAGAGCTGAACGTAGTAAGAAATTATGGAATAATTGAGTGATGAATTGAGCAAGACTGAATGGTTGTGAAGAATAACAACAAGAGAATTTTGTTACCTTACAGGAATGATCAAGATGAAAGGGCTGATGATGATGATGATGATGATGATGATGATGATGATGATTGTGATAGCCACACTGATGGTGACGATGGCGGAAGCTGGGAAGCACAGCCGAAACACCATTTTTAAAAAGACGAGTGAAGTAATAATAACCAGGTATAAATGGTTGATCACATTCGTGATAGATTTGAAACCATACGAGTCGCTACTAAATAAGTTAAGAAATGAGCTGGATGCAGCCCGGTTGAAGGTAGGGCAAGATTATCCCAAGGAAAAAGGGTATCTTAGTTTACTACACTCCCTGGAATCAGAGGCCACTATGATAGAGGCTCAATGGAGGGACATGCAAAATTACCTGAAGGGAATAGAGTTACTGCAGACGCGGGAAAAGAGATCAGTAGTTCCGATTATAGGAAAAGCGTTAAATGTTCTGTTTGGAACAGTCACTGAAGATGACGTTAAATTCATAAGAAGGAAACTGGGAGAAGTGGAAGTAAACCAGAGGACACTTGCTCAAGTGGCAAGGGAGAGTGTGACAATATTAAATGTGACAAGGTTAGAGGTGGCCAAAAACAGAGCCAGAATCAATTGGTTAATAGATAACCTGGCAGGGTTGAGACAAGAGGTAATTAATGATACAGAAACTGTAATGATCGAATTACAAGAAATGAGCGGATTCATGCAAAAATATTTCCAACTGATGACAATTACGAATAAGGTACGACAAACTAGTCAGTCGTTGACAACCTTGCTGGAACACGTGAGAGCGCAATTAGACATGCTGTCATTGGGACACCTCTCCCCAAGCATAGTAAACCCGGGTCGCCTAAGGGAAGTGCTACTCGGAATACAGGCCGAGTTACCCCACCATTTAAGGCTGCCAGTGGACCCCACCAAAGAATTGTGGAAATATTATAATGCACTGTGATGTGTGACCTTGTTGGAAAATAGACGACTATTGGTTGTGATATCTGTTCAGTTGTTAGATAGAGAGAGTATATTCGAGATATACCAGGTTATAAATTTACCCATTCCCTACCCCAGAAGAGATCAAGTTTTGGGAATGATAGCAAGGTACAAGGTGGAAACAGAATACATAGCTTTAAATTCAGGGAGAACGAAATTCATGTTGCTAACAGCTGAAGAAGCTAGAAAGTGTTGAGATGATGCTCTAGAGAATTGTACCTCGTTAAGCCCTATCTATATAATTGGTAACCACAAGATGTGCATACTAGAATTGTTTGAAGGGAAGAGAGAGGGAATTAAGAGAACTTGCCAAGTAGAGGTATTAGCAAACACGGCATTACCACAAGCTATCAGTGTTTCAGACGGGGTGTGGGCAGTAGCCACACAGAAACCTATCAGCTTGTCTAGGGTGTGTGGGGGAGAGTCCACAAGGACATTAAGTGTAAGGCCACCATTATCCCTGTTAAAGTTACCCATGGGATGTTCGGCATTTGGGATATCTATGTCCTTACCCCCCTATTAGCAGGAAGAAGAAAGATATGAAGAGAAAGATTCAATCATAGAAATGATTAGCAGAGGCTTAGTCAATTGTACAGAATTATGGGAGCCAATCGTGAAGGGATTCTCCAATGTTACCTTGAATAAAATGCCAGAACTAATGAAGCCGATAGAAAAGATCGATATGGATCAATTGAGGGACAAGTTAAGTGCGTTGGGAAATGAAGGTATGGCTTGGGAAGGCGATGAGCAGATCGCGATAAGTTGGTCAATAGTGATGGGTACATTCATAGTTATAGCCATCGGGGGTATAGTAGTATGGAAGATTAAGAGTAAGAGGAGATTAACGAACGACAATCCAATGCGCATGCAGCAACTCGAAAGGGAGATGCCGAGCAGTGTTCCTTACTCATACAGAATCGGCGAAGAAATTGCAGGAAGACCAGCGGAGGAGGCTGGCGTGAGACTGCCACGTGCGACGGAAAAACCTCCCACAGCGGAGAGGAAAACATTGACCAAGAAGAACAAGCCATAGTAACAACATCTGCACCCACAGGCACACGCACACATGACATTACATATAGAATAGAAGAACTTGAAAAAGAAAATTACACTTGCATGTAAAACGGAAGAAGAAAAAGAACATTACATTGCATGTAGAACAGAAGAAGATGAAAAAGAACATTACACTTGCATGTAAAACAGAAGAAGAAAAAGAACATTACATTGCATGTAGAACAGAAGAAGATTAAAAAGAACATTACACTTGCATGTAAAACAGAAGAAGAAAAAGAACATTACATGCATGTAGAACAGAAGAAGATGAAAAAAACATTACATTGCATGTAGAACAGAAGAAGATGAAAAAGAACATTACATTGCATGTAGAACAGAAGAACTTGAAAGAGAACATTACGTTGCATGTAGGAAAGTAGTATAGAATTGCATGGGACAAATGCATGATGCATGTTAAATGGTGTATTTGGGTTTAGGAGTCATTTACGGGTAAATGACAAACGGTTAGGGGAGGATTGTGGCACCATTTAACGAGGCAGAAAGGGAAAAGAAAGAAAAGAAGAAAAGGAGAGGCTAAGAACCGAATCGTGAGTGATAAGCAAGAACACGCACACAGCTAAGAGACAATGGATAAAAGGATATTTTGATAAGTAACAAATGGCGAAAGAGTGTCATTACAATGACAGGGAAATTCTGAGTAAAAAGAAAGGGAAAGAAGGAAAGAATCAGATATGTTTTGGCATCGGCTGTGTTATCTAAGGATATGAAAACAAACTATTGGTACGGGAAGACATCTTATTATCAACTACAGACCGGCTGGCCAAAGAAAAAAAAATTCAAATGAAAATGTTATTTCGTTAAGTGACTAAAAACAGGCAACTAAAAGGACTTGGACAGATATGAAAAATTAAAAACCACCCACGAGCGTCCGACGGAACATCCTTGGCCTGCGATAAGAAAATTTTGTTATCAGGAATTTGTACCGAAGGAAAATGAATGTGTTTTTTTTTCTTTCTTCGAGGCGACAGACTGACTGGAACTTTAGAGATGTTTCTTTTTGAGACCGTGTTAAGAAGACCACACATTCTGATAATTAGCGATAAAATACCTGACGTAAACCACGTGTAGAACAAGAGTTATGACCGCCATTGTCATATTGTCCCGTTCGCGGCTGGAGAAATGATAAACCATTAAGGGGAAGAAAAGGGAAAGAGAAGAGATATTTTTTTTTTCTTTTAAGCAAGATATTTTTTTTCTTCCTGAAACAAAGCCGCAGATTCGTCCACGCCCGACTAAGATATCATTGGTCGAGTGGTGATCACGTGATGCACGAGGGAGGCTGTTGCCGCCCATCTGGAGGATGAGTAAGAGAGGTTGCCACAAAGATGTGGGGAGGGCAGTTCACGCCCCTCTGAAGTATGATGAGAAGGTGGGAGTGAGGAAAGGTTCACAAAAATGGAAAAAGGTGGAAATTTCTAACCAGAGAGGTGGATATGTATTTAGAATTATCGAGGAACCCCCCGGCGCCGACAAACTCACCCCGGTTTTGGTCGGCGCCCATATAAACGAAGCCACAACGAGCAGAAATGAGTCGAGTCCCAGCAGTTCCCAGAGTCAGTCTCCGGTTGAGGCAAGCCTCGCAGGTAGCTGACCAGGATTCACACACATTCCGGACCCATCTTCAAACCAAGAACAATTATTTTGAAGAGCGACTTAGATCCAGATCACCGAAATAAGTTTTTCTTTTGACTTTCGTCCAAAGACCAACCGAAACACCAATTTCTTAGAGAGCAGACGACTTGAAGTGTTAAAACTTGCCTAGCGGAAAACGACGTGTCACAATCCATAGAACGGGTCGGGAGATAGATGCAGTCCTATGTATCGAACAACTAGACATAAAGTTTGTTACCTTTTTCTTTGATACTTTGAACTTTTGAGTTTTCATTTTATTGCCTTTTATGCATATTTTTGTGGTATCACCCCCGTTGAACTCGGTTTGCAGTACGACCCCGACGACTGATTGATTTCCTCTGCCTAGATCAATTCACAACGTGGGTAGGCAGACTGGGAATCAAAGTAGGACGTCACAGTTGGTGCCGTGGTAGACTAGGATAGAACGACACGGTTGGCGCTGCGACCAGGGGACGACGTCACATTCGACTGGAATTTGAACTCGGCTCTCTGATTCCTCAATCCGAGCCGCGATCCATTTCTCCAGTCGCAAATATTAATTAATCCCAAGAAATTATAAATTTTAAATCAAAGATTGTTTTTTATTAAATGTTTGTGACAAACATTTAATAAAAACAATCTTTATAATCTTTAATTTTAAATCAAAAATTTTGTTAGCATGCCTCCCAATTCTTAGAATGAAAAATTACCAAAAGTCATTTCGTAAATGTGGATGATATTCAATGTAATTACATATAGATTTTTACAATAAAAAAAAAAAAATTCTTTTGGCTTGTTTATCGTTGTGAGCACGACCGTGTACTTCACACTAAGAAATAGTACACCTGTGTACCCCACACTTAGAAATAATACACCTGTGTCGATCGCAAATGTCAACCAAACCATAGTGCAATTTGTTTTGAATTTTAGTAAATATAAATTATTTAATATTTGGAGGTGAATTAACAGAAAAAATCCAGTGGTCAATATTTACGTGCCATACACCATTTTGCCTGACTGATATTTACAGCAAGTAAAAAAACAAAACAAAAACAATTGGTAAGAATCTCCTACATCTGCTGCCAACCTGCCAAGTTCTGCTTCTAACGTTGTGAGCGAACATAACGGAACAAAACTCATAACATTCGGAGTGTTATTATAATCAAACAAGAAATTCAAAAGATTTTTCTTTCCTTGTCGAAGTTGTGCTTAATTTCATTTCTATTTATTAAAATTATTTATTTTTCCCTTTTTTGTCGTGAATTATTGAATTATTTAATTTTTATTTCTTTTCATCTTCCATTGTGTTTTTCTTTCGTTCTCCTTGTTTTTCTTTATTTAGTTTAATAAAAGTTGGCAATGATTTGACGGCAAGTGACATTCAAACTCGTACTATTGAAACTACGTTTATATGCATGACTAAACATTTGTATGCATTTTATTTTAAAATAGATACAGAAAATTGGGCATTGCACTTGTTTTCAAGGGAGGTAACCTTTATTTTTCATGATATTTATTACTTCCCTTGCACTATGATATACACTACGAATAACTACCTATTCCCGTAAAAACTTAGAGACTATTTAAACTAAAGCAAGAATAATTTATTTCGTCCTGAAATATAGACGCAAATGTGGACGACAAATAATAATCTCTTCCCGTAAATGCTTACAGACCCTATATTTAAGGCAATAATCATTTCTTGTTTCCGGAATATAGACCTAAATCCGATCGACCGATAATTGTCTATTCTCGTAAAACCTTACAGATTCTATATGTAAGACTACAATAATTTTCTTGGTTCGGAAATATAGACTCAAATATAAAGGATCAATAATTACATTTTCAAGTAAAAGCTTACAGACACAAAATTTTATTCGACAATAATTTTCTTGGTTCTGGAAATAGGCTAAAATATAAACGACCAATAATTACATTTTTCCGTAGAAGCTTACCCAATATTTCAGGCTGCAATAATTTTCTTGGTTTGACAATATAGGCGCAAATATAAACGACCAATAATTACCCATTCCCGTAAAAACGTATAGACTGTATATTTAAGTCTACAGTGATTTCATTGATTCGGGAATTAAGAACTCATATATAAAAGACCAATAATCAACTATTCTCGTAAAATCTTACAGAATTTATATTTAATACTACAATAAATTTTTAATTCGAGAAAATGCACTCAATAATTAGCGCATTCACGTAAAACCTTAAAGACTGTATATTTAAGTCTAAAATAGATTTCATGATTCGTGTATATAGATTGAATATAAAAGCCAATAATTAACTATTCCTTTAAAAGCTTAAAGACTATATTTAAGGCTACAATAGTTTTCATTATTCGGGAATGTAGACTCAAAAGTGAAAAACCAATAATTACCTATTCCTATAAAAGGTTACAAATACTATTTAAGGCTACAATAATTTATTTGTCTCAGGAATATACACTAAAATATAAACAACAGATAACTTCCTATTCGCGAAAAGCCTACAGACTCTATTTTTAAGGCGACAGTAATTTTAATGATTCGGAAATATAGACTTATATATAAACCACCACTTATATATAAACCACCAATGATTGCCTTTCCCCGTAATAGCTCACGATCTACATTTAACGCTACAATAATTTCCTTGTGTCGGGAATATAGACTGAAATATACACGACCAATAATTACCTATTCACGTAAAAGCTTACAGATTCTATATTTAAGGCTACAATAATTTACTTGGTTCCGGAATATCGACTAAAATATAAAGGATCAGTTATTGCCTATTCCCGTAAAAGCTTATAAACTCTATATTTAAAACCAAAATAATTTTCTTGGTTCAGGAATATTTACCTACAGACTCAAAAATAAGCGGTCAATAATTACCCATTCCCATAAAAGCTTACTTACTCTATATTTAAGGCTACAGTAATTTTCTTTATTCGGAAATATTTACCTATAGACTCAAACATGAAGGACAAATAATTACCTAATCCCGAACCAAGAAAATGCAGTAAACTTAAATATAATGGCTGTATTGTCTGAGGAAAATACGAGACTGAAATTTTACGTAAAATATTTATTAATATCTGGACTCCGTCAAATTAATTTAGGCTGAATCAAGATTATATGGTTTCGCATCTTCCGTCAAACTTTCGAACTTCTTCCGGGGATGTGAAGGCTTCTCCTTTTCCCCTCGTATGTCTAGTGCATATAAAACTTTCTTTTCTCGGGTTGTCTTGTAATAATATTAATTATAAGTTCAGCTGGGTTCAATTCTTTGTCTATGTTGGTACGTCCACCAACATCCTTTCAGGCTCGATTTTTCACTTGGTGCCTCCTAGAACTTTTGACATTCTGAGGTGACACCCAGTAAAAATTTCTTATTTTGGTATCACTTTAGATGAATCCTGTGTCTATTGATGGATGTTAATTTCGATTTCGACCACTGGAATGAATCACATACTAAAGAAATTCAATTTTAAAAAGATTTTCATACTGAATAATTTTCAAAACGATTGACATGTCGTAAACTGATCGAATCAAATAAAATCGATTATCTGCAACCATTAAATTTAGTTAGCTCAGGATAGATAATTTTAATGATTACTCAACGTTTTTGGTGACCAGTTAACCTTTTTAATAAACCGACATTTAAGGCATACAGTGTGCTTGTTTGCCAAATATCTTCATCTTAATATAGCGTAATGAGTTCGATTATACTGAGGAGCCTTCTTTAGTTTTCTTCTTCTTCTTCTTCTTCTTCTTCTTCTTCTACTACTACTACTACTACTACTACTACTACTACTACTACTACTACTACTACTTTTCAGTTGAACGAGGGAATTTTCCCCGATCAATGTGGAGGAATGGTCCATTATCTAATCCGCTGACCCAGTGCGTGTTAGTAGGGGCAGATGTGATACGCTTGGGTGATCATATTTTTTTTGATTCCAGATCGCTCGAAGTAAGTGAATGTAACGAACCCGACTGGAATTCGAACTTGGTTCCGAGCCGTTTGTCATTACACCACCCGCCACATCGCAGATACAAAATTACTGCACCCGGTATTCGCAAGCAGTCACTTATCTGGGTACTGACGTTACTCAATTTCGGTTTATTTTTAAAATCAAATCCCCAACTGAAATCTATTAATCCCGTATAAGATAATATCAGGAATGTTTTGTAGGGATTTATAATTTGTGGAAATGCAACGATTATATGTACGGAGAGTGAAATCATCATGACGAATTCCATTTCTAAAAATTTCGAATAATTAAATTTATAAGGCAGAAACTTTCAAAAATTTTTTTTAAAATACTTCCATCTATTGTGCATAATGTAGAATGCTTTGCTCGGAAATTGTTTTTCTATTCCACCCTCGAATTATCAGGATTATCTTTACCTAATTTTATCTCGAGAACGGAATCTTAACTGAGTGAAACAGACATAATTTCGTCCGTGGAGTCTGTTATCATCTTCAAACTAGATCCCAACAACACGTACGAACTTGTTGCTATCTCTGCAATTGTCCGAACTGGTTCCTGTTCTCTTGAGTCTCTACAACAAATACCTTGCTGCTTTTTACGTTCCTGGAAATCCTCTTCTTTAAGAATTCTTTTGAAACATTTTATTCCCTCAAATTACCATCCTATTAGTCTTTTGCCTCTTTTTGGTAATGTACTAGACGCTCTAATCGACTCTAAATTCGTTAAACATGTAAATTCACACGGTTTAATGTCGCATAAACAACATGGCTTTCGTTTCTCCAGATCAAACATAACGGTTATTGCTGAATTTGTCTATACATCTTTAGATAATAACTGCGAGGATCTGGGTCTGGCTCTACATATATTGAATCCGTTTAAAAAGATTGTATATATTGGGTTTCTTCACAGCTCGAAGGCTATGGTGTCTCTGGTCGTGTCGTGTTGAACGGTCACGCTTCTATATCCTTTCTGGTTAATGTGGGATTATATCCTTGGAACTATGTTGTTTCATATTTTCATCAATGACCGTCTCGATGTCGTGAGTTTCCAACTCGTTATATATGATGATCACACATCTATTTAATTCTATCTTAAAAGTAAGTCCGATAAAATAAAACTGTTAGTTGCTCTCAAAAATCACCACCAATCAGTTGTTAACGTGAACAATAAATGCGTTGTGTAATTTTAACGCCTGCAAAATGAAAATGTTATAGAAAATCATTTTTTCTTTCTAACAGCATGACTGACGCTAACCTCCAGGAGAATGACACATTGCACCTTGTCAGACTAACGTTTTCCGTTGACACGTGGTGCAAAGATTACATTGAATGAATTACTAAGTCGGTTCTTCTCAGATTCGTGTGGTACATGCGCCCAACAATGGGGCCAATTGGTCAGTGCTCAGCTTCACAATGTTGTTTGTTAAAGCTAAGGTAAAAAGTTAAAATTTGATTTCACCCCAGTCTTCAAATATCTGTCACGTTTCCTCCCACCTTTTACACAGTCTTTCTCGCCATTAGCGCATCAATGTTGTTTTTGACAATCATTTGCTTATAAATTTTCTGAGAGGGTTAAAAATCGAGTTTTTTTTTTTAGTTTTTTTATTGCTATTTCACCTCTAATACATTTTTAAATATGGAAGTCATTACTTTTAAAGAGAAAAAGTTAATTCTGGGAGACATTAAATGTTGATTATAAAGAATGTATGAAAAACCTTAAATTCATTATCAATATTTTATTTGATCTAAATAATATTTTTGATGGAAATAATGATATTTACAATAATTAATTGTTTCCGTTTTAAGTATTTTGCAATTACCTAATTTCTATTATGATATATGTCTATACTTACAATATTATGATATTTAAAATAAAAAATGTTATTATTATTAATAGAGAAACTTAATGGTTCCTTAAGCTGTATATTGCAGTTACCTAATATCCATTATCAATATGAATAATATTATAATATTTAAACTACAAAAATATTATAATTATTAACAGGGAAACTTAATCTTTGTTCCTTAAACTGAACATAGCAATTACCTAAATTTCATTATGTTATGTCAATAGATACAATATTATGATATATAAAATCAAAGATTTTATCATTATTGTTATGGCGTTGGACCATAAAAGATAACTCGGTCTCGGATATAAGGTTTAATAATATATTCTCGGTAAAAGAAGTACAACAGTAAACGTGGACAGGAGAATACTTTCTCTCACTGGTGACTTTCCTCCAACTCATAGTTGGTAGCCACATTATATAAGTGTGGAATAGCCCATTTGTAGGTAGGTTATGTTCCCACAATAATTATTAATATTAGTTCCTTAAACTGTACACTGCAATTACCTAAATGCCATTATGTTATATGTCTGTAAGTACAATATTATGAATATATTATATATTTAAAACCAAAAAATTATTATTAATAGAGAAACGTAATATTTGTTACTTAAACTATACATTGCAATTACTTAATTTTCATTATGTTATATGTCTATGCGTACAATATTATGATATTTAAAATCCAAAGTTTTATTTTACTAATAGAAAAAATTAATATTTGTTCCATAAACTGTACATTGCAATTACCTAAATTCCATTATTTTATATGTCTATGTGTACAACATTATGATATTCAAAATCAAATATTTTATCATTATTAATAGGGAAACATAATATTTGTTCCTTAAACTGAACATAGCAATTACCTAGTTTCCATTATGTATTATGTCTATACATATAATATAATGATATTTAAAATTCAAAATTTTTTATCGTTACTAATAGAGAAACTTAATATTTGTTCCTTAAACTGTACATTGGAATTACCTAAATTCCATTATGTAATATGTTTATAGTTCAATATTATGATATTTAAAATAAAAAGTTTTACCATTATTAATAGAGAAACTTAATATATTTTTCTCTACATTGCAATTCTCTAAATTACATTATTTTATATGTTTATATGTACAATATTAACTCATAATTTATTGGTTAATTCTTCCATAAATTCTGTAGAAATGTCTGTTGACAGTGATATAAGAAATATATATTATTATGTTCTTCAATCAGTGCGTGTTAGCTACGACCTGGTTCATGCTAAAATGATGAAAACTGCTAAACGAAATGATTTAAGATCTGTAAATTCGTAGTTAATAATTTAAGATATCTAAAAAAAGTCCTTGCCTTTTTTATGTTGTGTGTGAATGAATGACCGTCACATGTCAGTAATGTGGTGGGGGCGATGGTGTCTGCTTTGTCCTTGACCAATGTGACCGTTGTGCACGCATAACAGTCAGAGCACATGCAGAGGAATAACGATGTCAGTGAATCTTGTTCGGTGCTGTCTCCTTTATGATTTAATTTGGGTTTCTCTGCAGCCATATTACATCATCAAGCTTTTGAGTATAATGCCGTGAGTGAACGCAATGCCAAGCACTGGTTCCAGAAGTTCATGTCAGGAGATCTAACCCTTTGTGAGAAGTAGCTGGCTACAGGTCCTGGATGATGAGGCCCTGTAGTTGGCCATAGAGGAGACCAGGCAAACCAACTTTCTAGTGAAACAGCTATACTTCACCTACACCGCATAGGGGAAATGAGCAAGTGGGCAACCCACACACTGAAGAAAACCAATAATCAACAATGAGTGATAGCATGTTTCTTGTTGCTTTCTTGACACTCGAACGTACCCATATTTTATCAAATGCTCACCACTGACGACAAGTGATTTTTGTATTGCACTCCCAAGTGTGCCAGACATTGATTGTCACTATGAGTCCCTATACCTCACACCACAAGAACACCTCTACGACCACGTAAGTTCATGCTCTGTATCTGGTGAACTAGTCTATAAGTGATGCAATATGAGCTCTTACCGAGCTAAACCATCACTGCAGACATGTACTCGCAGTAGATGGAACGTGTGCAACAGGAACTGAAGGAGTAGGTTCCAGCATTGGTAAATCGCCAGGGTGTACTGTTCCGCCATAAAAATCCCAGGCCTCATGCGGTGGAGATCGTCAGGGATACCATAGATCGACTTAGTTGGGAGACATTATGACATCCATCTCACACCCCGAACTTTGTGCTAACAGATTGCCACCTCTTCCATTCCCCTGAAAATCATATTAGTGTGAAATCCTTAGCAAATGAGGCAAACTTGCGGCAGGCACTCACGGATTTCTTTACGTACAAGATACTTGATTTTTACTACTAGGCCATTACGCATCTGGAGACACGTTGGCAAAATGTTCTGTTTGCCGATGTGGATTACCTTCAGGACTAACGCTACGTCAAATCTGCTGTATATATTTTTCACTAATGAATCAAAAAAGAAAAAGACATTGTTGTTTACTCTGTAATATGCCATCAAGGGCCGCGTAATATTTTTACAATTTATTTTGAGAATAATTACAGAGAATAGTATTAAAATATCTTTGTATATTTATTTATTAAAGGGCATCATTTTTTTAAACAAATTCCTATAGTATAAGACGACCGTCCCGGCTCAATCCTGGGTCGTTCTCACGCTGGTAAACACAGACGCCGATTATCTATTGACTGCTTTGTTCCTTCATCTGCTCTGACCACGTTGTGCTCGTTGATAACAGTGTAGTGCAGATCGAATTTTCGTCCGTATTTAAGAGCTGAAACGAGTTGGTGGAAAATTATTTCTTTCAAATGGGCGAAGAATTTTTCTACTGTTTTAAATTCCGGCTTTCCTAGACTCATAAAACTTAATTGCTTTTTCAGTTTATCAGAAAGAAAAAAATTCTCTTTTGTTTTCTTCGCTTCATATTTCAACTGATGTTTTTCACCATAACGTTTTTCTTACGTTTTCAACGCTTCCAATTCAACAATTCTATACAGGGTTTTCACATGAACCCTTTTAAGTCTATACTACCAGTGTCATATTCATTTCAACTCCTACTAGTGACACTCTTATAGTGTCACATAGTGTTATAACTTTTGAAAGAATAGACAAAGATTTTTGTTGAATTGATAAATCTGTATGATCTTTATAAAGTATTTTCATCTATTGCTGATAAACGCTCAATGCTTTCCTCAGAATTACACTTTTGACACATTAGTTATATCTTTAACTTAGTTTCCTCAATCATGGAATCTCTGCTGTGTGATATGAGCATAATTCCGCCGGTGAATTCTGCTATCATCTCCAAACTAGATCCCAGCTACGTATCTGATCTTGACTCTATCCCTACAATTGTCCTAAAGAAATATTCTCCCGAACTGGTTCCTGTTCTTTTCAATCTCTACAACAAATTCTTTACTGCTTCTTACGTTCCAGCTTATCGGAATTCCTCTTCTGTAGTTCCTGTCTTTAAGAAGTCAGGTTAAGTTTTTGATCCTTCGAGTAATCGAGCTATTAGTCTTTTATGATTTTTTGGTAGAGTCTAATCAATTCTGAATTCGTTTAGCATGTAAGTTCACACGGCTTTCTTTGGTATAGACAAAATGGCTATCCTTTTCTCTCTCTCTCAGCGACATGGATCTCTCTCTCTCTCTCTCTGTGACATCTCTCTCTCTCTCTATGACATCTCTCTCTCTCTCTCTCTCTCTGTGACCTCTCCTTCTATCTGTGGGATTTTCCACTCTCTTTCTCTGTGTGACTTCTCTCTCTCTATTTCCCTGCCTGTCTATGTGATTTCTCTCTTTGATGAATCAAAAAAAACAAAAAAAAAACAACATATTATGCATCTTCATTTTGATCCGAGTAATTTGGTTCTGCCTGAATGTGACCTGTTTTATAATATTCTTTTCTATCATTTTTAAGAATATAAGCGGCTAAGTACATGAAAAGAGAACAGGTTAACTGATATTTAACAACATTTCATGTTTTCCTGTAGTATTAACAGGAATAAAGAAAAGCAGAGAAATGGATGCTTGTTTTAAATAGAATTTTTGTTTTAATAAACTGATTGATTTTCTAGTTGAGCATAAAAATCCATCATCGTTGATTGTATTTGGATCTCTTACCTAGTCACTCAAATTTCTGAAGCTGTTTTTTATTTTTTTTAAATTCAGCTAACTTACAAGACTATACCCTGCCTGAAGAACCTTGGCTGAAAATAAGTCGCCAGTCACTACACTAATTAATAGGATAATAATTTTTCAGAACAGAATTTCAAGAGTTTACTTTAAATTAGAAAAATTGTACTTTATTCTAAAAGAATCATAGATCTGTTTCTTCATCAAGGAACTGTATAAATTCCTTTTTCGTATTCTTTGACACTTGATAATCTCTTGTGTCTTAGTGGCCTTACTATTAGGTTGGTGCAAAAATAGTATCGTTTTTTGACGTATTTTTTAACGTCAAAAAACGATATTATTTTTGCACCAACCTAATACCTTGCTTGGAGTGAAATGATTAAAAAGAAATAGCGTAATATTTATTATTTGTACATTTCTTTTTCTTGTGTCTTCTCTCCTCCCCCGTCTTCCTTCTACCTTGTCAGCGTCATCTCTCTCTGCACATGTATGCATGTCAGTCTGAGAATTTTCTTCCTGTCCATCTTTGACATTCCTCTCACTAGGTCTGTAACTCTCTCTTCCTCTCTCTCTCTTTCTCTCTTCGTCTCTACTGTTTGTCTTTTCTGTCTCATTTATTCGAGGCTGAGTAACTATCACAGAAATATTTCCATGATCCTCTATAATTGGTTAATGAACGTGGACTCTAATCACTAATTCATACTACCTGTGATTACATACTTTATGTTACTACTTCTAGATTTTGGATAAAATCGAGAAGTCTCAAATCGTAAATTTATGAGATCTGAATGACTTCAAAAATGGCTTTATTTAATGCAGTCGAAATGTCTGTTTTCATTTAGATTATTTTTTTTTAATTTATTTTAATTGTTACTCCGCATGATAGGATGTAGTAAAAGGTCAGTCCCAGCTGTCGAGTCTCAAAATGGCTCGCTGTACAGGTTGGTTATATCTTTCCACTGATTTTTTGTTTATTTTTGTTTTAATATTATTTGGAATTTTGTAACTATAACATTTCCACATGATTCATCTGTATGCTTTCTTTCCAGAAATATCCATAACTGCAGCTCCCTTTACCTCAGAACCTCGTAAACGTGAGTCCCGATTCTGCCTTGTAAACTTTTTGGATGATTTCTCTTTTGTCTGTGTCTTTTGTCTATCATGATTTGTACGTAGAGTAGAATTATGAATTCGATCAATCTAAATCGGTTTATATTCAATTGATTCATATCATGTATGTCCATCTTAGTTTTATCTTTCAACATATCAAAGGATAGCGTTAGATCCCTCCCCAAAGCATTAAGAAACAGAAAAATATACATTTTAAAATAAGCTGAGCGTTTACTCAAATATAGGTATCAATTAAAAATAACGTTTAAAGTGATATATATATATATACGCATACACAAAGGGAGAGAAAGGTTTGGAGTTTTCTCTTGAAAACATCATTATCTGACTTTGTTTTAATTCAGATATCCACTATATATATATATATATATATATATATATGTTCACAAACAAAAGATCCGTGTCTGAAATTAAGATCAAAACAGATGAGGATATTAGTCACCGCACTAATTAAGAGGAAAGCAATGCTTCAGAACAGAATTTTGTACTTTATTCTGTAAAATCATAGATCTGTTTTATCAAGGAAATGTATTAAATTTTGAAAATGTGTTATTCACACAATCTGCAATAAATACACAAATCAGAAACTGTTTATTTTTGCACTGTTATTCTCTCTCTCTCTCTCTCTCCCTTTGAGACACACACACTCTCTCTCTCTCAGGAAGTTGGAGTGCACAACGTGGATGCTTTCAGGACTGCTACAATTGTCCCATCTTTAAGTCAAGTGTCAATCATTACCTATCTTCTATGTATATGCATATAAAAGGAAGATTTGGATTAGGAACACGCAACGAACGCGGAGAAAGATGGATCCAATGGTGCAAAGCCAATGACTAGGTATTAGCCAACACATGGTTCCAAGAACAGCCGAGACGACTATGGGCATGGAGGATCCCAGGAGGAGAAACTAAAAACCAAATTGATTATATAACTATCAACAAAAGATTCAGGAATGCAATGATTCTCTGCTAAACCCACGCAAGTTCCGACTGTGGAAGCGATCATCGCCCTTTTATATGTAAACTAAGAGTGAAACTGTGGGAATTGAAGAAATCTAACGCAGCACCCAAACTGCAATACAACAAACTGCTGAGTGATCCTAATCTAAAAGAAAAATACATAGACAATGTGAAAAAGATACGAGACACACAATGGAAACTCGAAATGGGACGCACTAAGAGACACTTTAGTGATATCAGCAAAAGATATCACTTCAAAGGGGAATGGACGAAGAAGGAGAAACGAATGGATGACTGATGAGATTCTCGACATGATGGAAAGAAGACAGAAAACTATACGGAACGGAATACAGAAAATTACACAATGAAATAAGGACTAAATGCAGGCAATCTAAAGAAGAATGGCTTAACGAAAAATGTGCAGTAATAGAAAGATTGAGTATTACGAACAAAAGTGACATGCACAAACAAATAAGTCAACTAACAGGACAAAAGACATGCTCGTCAACAGGCTGCCTAAAATCAAAGGATGGAACACTCATATTAGAGAAGGTAAAAATTCTTCAACGCCGGAGCGAGTACATTGGAGAATACTTCCACGACGTAAGGGAACAACTAGCAATACACAGAACTACCAACGGACCTGAAATTCTGAAAACCGAAGTAAAAGCCGCACTGGTCATTATTATTATTATTATTATTATTGTTATTGTTATTATTATTATTATTATTATTATTATTATTATTATTATTATTATTATTTTAAATGGATGTGTCTCATGGGAGGAATGCTAACATATACTCAGATTCAAAACACAAAGTTAATATAAACCCAATATATTATTTGGGCGTAAATTCAAAGTATAAAGTGTATATAGGAAAATATTGGGAAAAACAAAGCCAAAAAAATATGATGCGAGATTAAAGTTTATATGGTACATGTTTGTCCGCTGAAGTCAAATAGAATGATCTAAGCTTAAAGTTAATATGGTACATGTTTTTTTTCTGTTGGGGGAAAAAGGGCAAGATTTAAGATAAGAAATTATAAAGGGTAATGAACAAGCAATATGAATAAAACATAGGGGTAGGGGTAGGCGCAGGGTAGGATAGTATAGTATTTATAAATAATTATGTTTCAAGAGAGTAACATTACACACTATATAGAGCTAACGATTAATAATATTAGGATATAAATTAAAAACAAAAAAACAATAAGTGTAGATAGGCAGAGAAGGTAAAAAGTAAGAAAAAATATTTAAAGAAAAGAGGAACTCCGTGTAACCCGTTACGTAATAACAGACTGTTAATGATGGTAATAAGTATTTAACCTAAAATATTTAAGGGCAATTGAAATTGAGTAAAACGATTAATCCAAAATCAAAATACTTTTGGAAAGAGCATTTTTTATGAATACAAGCTAAGCTCACGACGTTTGTTCAGCAGTTTGGGATAATTAACATTTTTGTGTATGAATCTTTTTTCCAGCAAATACAAGTAACATCAGTCGCCGCGGCCGAAAAGGATGTAGTTTTGGCGACGAAATTACAATTTACTACCGGTGTGTAGTTATTTGTTTTGATTTCACAGTAAAACTTTCAGAGTTCAGTGGCATTTGAATATTGTTTATTGGTAAGAGTCATTTTTATGATGGTAATACCGGGTCTTCTAGTAGTTTGCAGTGGAACCAACATAAAACTAAGTAACGACCTTATGTATAATGATAGCCGTATAAATAACATATTTATTCATATATTTATGATTCAGTGGACAGGTACTTTTTCAAAAATTACACACACAGACACATATATATATATTTAAGTCAAGATTCAGCGGCGAAAGTTTGTTTCATGCTTAAACGCAATCGTCACTGGTGACACTAACCCTCCCAATCCTCTTCACTATTCTGAAATTGATACTCAAACACTATGAAATGTTCGTAAAACATCTTGCGGCGCGAATGCCAAGCAGTAGTGTACCGTTTTTAAATTTCTGGTAGAGTGATTCACACACACTATATATATATATATATATATATATATATATATATATATATATATATATATATATATATCACAGACTATCATCACTGTCTTGACCGTATATTGTTTGATATGTTGTAATTGACATCTTTGGTAATGGCTTATGTAAGCCGAAAGCTTAGATTGTATTAAAAAATATGGATCAATATTGTGAATTTTTTTCTTCGTTCAATGATAATGTTATTAAACTTATCAGACGTTATGAAAAGAATTTACATAAAATAAATAGACAACACTTGTCTATATTATTTAATGATACGTGTATATATATATATATATATATATATATATATATATATATATATATATATATAATGCATGTTTCATTAAATAATATAAACAAGTTTTGTCTATTTATTTTAAGTTCCTTGACTCTATATTTAAATGATAACTCGAACATGTTTAGGCATTTAAAACAACATACCTGGCCGCGTACTCAATTCCAGAAAATCCTTGTTGACAACAAAATTATACTTAAACATGAAAACAATAAACAAAAATTAAAAATTCTTGAAGCTATACACATAAAACAGTTGAAACCTAAACTGAACAAAATAAACTATGAAATCTCCACAAATATTCTCAAATGCCTATAATTTATAACAGAAGCCATTGGTTTATACCAACGCCTTCCCATACTTAACACTTCTCGTTTTCACTCTCGTGTGGTCATGTGTGACGTCACGAGCGGCGACGCGATTTTCGCGTCCGTATACACGAGTTTGAGTACGCGGGCAGGCATGTTGCTTTAAATGTCTAAAAATGTTGGAGTTATCATTTAAATGTAGAGTTAAGCGCCGTGAAAGCGAGTTTCTGGTGTGACCAACGTAAATATTATTTAATCCATTGGAGAGACAATCTCTCAAAAGGCACTTGAATATGTAAACTACGTTGGTTTTCTGCAAATCGCTAACAGGGAGGGGTGAAGAATCATTTCGAATATTTAAGTTGGATATATCAGATTTAGTGTAGTATATGATTAACCTAATTTTTTTGCTAGGATCTGTACTAGTTTTTTTTAGTATATTTTCATCTTGTCTATAATTAGTATGCATTTGACTACGATAAAAGAGATTAATATGTTTGGAATTAGTTGGAGGAGTATTATGTTCTATTTGCTTAGTATTAAGACTTCTAATAAAGTATTTTGATTGGTCACCAACTACATAGTTTGGAAACCTATTACTAATAAGTGTTTGTTTTATATTCTTTAGTTCACTGTAAAACATCTGTTTTGTAGATGAATTGGTTTTTGCACGATATATTAGATTTTTATAATTGCTATTTTGTAGTAATATGGACATCGCTTTTATAGTTAAGTGTACAAGAATTTATGCTAGTAGGTTTTTTTGTATGGCGAAATAGTAAATTTGTTATATCTATCTATCTATCTATCTATCTATCTATCTATCTATCTATCTATCTATCTCTCTCTCTATATATATATATATATGTATGTATGTATGTATGTATGTATATATATTAGCTTTTATAATTAAATATAAGATTTTGGTACCAACCGAAGCGGCAAAAGAAAGCTGGTTAGCAATAATACCGATATTACAGCTAGAGACTTGGGACTGAGAGGAAGAAGTGAACAGACAGAGCTTAGAGTGTGATGAGAAGTGATAGGTGTGTTGATAGACAGGCCAATGATAGCAAGGGGTCGTTTAGACATTTTGGCGGTGGGTTACATATGCATATATATGTGTATTTGAAAATCCAGTTTGTAATGGATAAATTGTCGTCTAAATTACGCAAAAATTAAAATTACACAAGCTTCTCATTATTACAAATATATATATTTACCAAAATTACACAAAAGTATCTTGAAGTACGAAAGACTAAATTTATCAATTTAAAATCGCAAATGACTTCAACCACAACCTCCAGACGATTTCGGAATCTTCTGCATCTTTTCTGGACGGTCACCTTGTTTATGTTGGTGAATGCTGCCATAATCCTTGCCTTCAATTCATCTTTGTTTGGTTTTTCACTCAACTGCCTCACACAGGATGATTAAGCGTGTTGCAGACTGGGGAGTTAGGTAGCCAGATGTATGGGTGATGTGGTCGCAGAAATGACTGATTTCTCCTGCATGGTACAGAATCCTGTTGCACGATATAAAGTCTTTCAGCAACCACCCTCGTGAGCAGTCCTACCTACACAAGGCACTTGATATAGGCCCCCGTGTTGAGACTGAGGCCCTCACCACCAAATTCAGTTCTTTTCTTATCAGAACGATCAGAGTAATTTTCCCGTAATCACCATTAGACTCATCCAACTCTTTCTGTATTCTCTGCACTATCCTGAGATTGACACCTCAAAAACTCTTAAATTTTCGTATTAGAGCTTCCGGCGAGAATACCAAACAGTAGAGGATGCAGTTTCCAAATTTCTGGTGGACTGAAATCCGGCATGATGCTCTTTTTCACATAGACAGACCCCAACCGACAATACTATACTGTGCATTTCATAGAATCCCAAACTAACAAAGCGCATGCGCAAAATTAAAAAAAATAAAATGGCGACAGTGTGTGAGTGTGTGTGTGTTTGTATGTGTGTGGTAAAATATAGTTTTAAGGCATGCTATATTTATAGACAGAAATGTTCAATATCCCGGATAGTGCGTATACAGGTATCAGGCCTGCAAATTACGTTTGAGCATGAAACAGACTGTAACCTCTCGATTTTGACATTCGTATACGACATTCTTATATTTAAATATATCTATTTATATATAGGCACTTCCATACATGTAGATATAGTAAGCCAATAAAGAAAATTCTAGAGATGAAAATGGAAAAATATAATAACACTGATAACACTAACGATATTTCTTGTATATATCTTTCTTTTGACAAAATAGCAGCATGATGAAAAAAGATGTAAAAATCGGAATATTTGGACAAACCTGTCTTTCCTTAACTAGAATTAGAATACAAAATTGGACATGGCTCCCGCATGCATTATATTACTGATAAGATCTAGTAGTTTTGGGCTTTTCGTTTGCCGCAATTAGGGTTGCAGATGGTCTGTTGATAGCTTTTTCTGCAAACTGTATTCACTGAGTATGCTTAACTTCCCATCTCATCCTTGAATTTTTGTTGGCATTTAAATGAAGACACTTAAAGAATGCATCTAAAGCTATCAATTCTATAGCTAAGTTAAATTAAAGCTGTTGTTTTTTATATTTTTCTGATAGCTTTTAAACTGAATACGGAATTCCGTGCCTGTTTCACTGATAAATTTCCTTTTTTCTATTTGTTGCGAAAAAAATAAATATGTTACATTTGAAGAGTCAAAGGTCACGGAAAGAAGTACATTACTCTGTCCGTGGATAGTGGCGTAAAAATGTTCCCGGTTAACAAACTGACTATTTCATAGTTGAAATTGATAGATGTAACCTTAAGTTCTATGTTAACATTTAATTCTCTTTTACTGATTCTGGGACTCTCTTCTGGTTTATTGCTTTCCATAACATTTGATCTTCAAAAATTTAAATGCAGTGTCAATCTTTTCGTTCTGTTTTCTTCATTTCTGTTCTTTTATTGTTCTCCTAAATAGTCTTTTCTTTTTCTCACAGTCTGAGCATAAATTTCACATGATTTGTTTCAGCGCCTTTATCTAAAATACACCTTGCTTGTCTTATTTCCGGTCTGATTTTGCTTCAATTTTCAGGAATTTCCCTCTAAAATTCTTATCACTCGAAGGTGATCTCTCCACAATCAACGCTTGAGCGTGTTTTGCTGTGTAAGGCTGCCTTCGGGAATATTTTATTAATAGTTATAAAATCAATATGATTTTTCGTCTGTCCTTCTGAGCTTCTCTGTATCCATATGTCTTGGGTGTTCATAAAAGCATGTATTGGCTACTACCTGATTATTCGTCGTCCACAATCTTTCTCCGCATTTATTACGAGATCCTAGTCCGAATTTGTCAAATACTTCGCTATCTCCATTCTTGCCTACTTTTGTATTCATGTCTCCCATGACGATCATAATTTCTTGCGGTTTGCATTGAGCCTTTTTATTATCTCATGTAGCTTGAAACTTTTCGATTTCTTCTGTACTTTGTTTTGTCAGCGCACAAACAACTCCGATAGATATGTCGAAAAGCTTTACTTTCATTTTAATAACAATAAATCTTTCAGTGTCCAATAAAACAGTTCTTTATATCTTGGTATACTATCAGTACCATAGTACTATCAGTACATAACTTTCTGACCGCCTGCATATATGATCCTCTAATTGTCACTGACGAAATCCCCATTGTTTGTCCACTTCATTTCACACATGCTTAAAATATTAACATTTAACCTGTTCATTTCCTGCTTTATATTTTTTTAATTGGCTACTTTGGTTTTGTATTCTGATATTCAATATCCCGGCAGTTTTGTTTGATGCAGCCAATCTCTGGATGAGGTTTCGTTGACACCTGTCTCTCATATATTCCCTTACCGGGTAAGGGATTAGTTCCAAGGGAGTTCACCCTCTTTACGCCGATTTTTTGGGACTTATAGTGAAGTGGTTTCCCGTTGCTTTGTCAACGGTGATTTATTGAGACACCCACATTAATAGTGAAATTGTCTGGGCAAGACAGCCCGACGGAGCCTACACATCTACAGAATATTCCGGAATACAGATTCCATCCCTCGCTCAGACTGGCCACCACCTAAAGCTATCGGACCCTGTCTGTCTTGCTATTCTATTAGAGCTAAGGTGGGGGGAATGGATTCACGCTATTCTCATAATCTAATATATAACGGTAATAAATAAAATTAAATGTTAAAAGCATATATTTACATGGGGATGTAACTGGAAATAAATAGTAGATGATTTTATATTGAGTTTAAACTGAAGTTGCGATGATTACCATCAAGAAAAAGCAAAACAGGGGGAAATTAACTGGGATTTTTTTTAATATAAAAGAAACATAGCTAGATATGTGTATAAACCCGTCCAAATTTACGTTAGAATTATCAAAAGATGAGTAACAGCCAATATACAGAATTAAGCCATCAAAAATAATAAATGTTCTGATTATTGTGTACAAGAAATGTAACTTGATATGTGTACAAACCAGTCCAAGTTTACGTTAGAATGATCAAAAGATGAGTAAAGGCCAATATATAGAATTAAGCCATCAAATATAAAAGCAATTCTAATTATTGTGTACAAGAAATATAGCTTGATATATGTACAAAACCGTCCAAATATACGATAGAATGATCAAAAGATGAGTAAAAGCCAATATATAGAATTAAGCCATCAAAAATAACAACTGTTCTAATTACGGTATCCAACAAATATGTGACATTATTTAGCTATGGTAATTGGCTAACTAATTAACCATAGAAAATTAAAAGCAGGAAAGACTTAAGGCGAGAAAGGGCTATATCGAAAGATAGACTGGGTGACATTAAAAAGAAGATTTTATTTTATTTACGAAGAAAGGTATTTTTCGAACGAAACAGAAAATCCGTAAGAAAAAGCGAGTTAGGAGATTCTGTCAAAACTGATTAATGTCCTGATAAGGGAGTTACGCGCCAAGGGAAACAGAATTCAGAAGGAAAAACAAAGCCAACCGACACATGGCGGCCATAAAAAAAAAAAAAATTCGTTTTGAGACCACCGCGGTACAGGCAGAGAGAATCGATATTAGTTATCTTTCAGAGATATGATTTAATTTTAATTCCTGGGTCCAACGAAGGCAACCATCTGGTGTGTGTTAGAATTCTGGCATGAGGAAGAAAATCGTATTATTATTACTTATTCAAAATGATGACGTCATCACAGCGTCGTCGAAAATGGGCATCTGGTGATAAGAGGATTTTAAGGCATGAGAAAAATAAAGAATTTGATTATCAAGTAAAATACGAACCTGCTAGCTAAAAGCTCACTTAGCAAAAGAAACCAGGTGTCAGGTTTTGACAGTGATTGATGAGTCGGTAGAGAGACCCGACTAAGTGAATTTTGGGTGTCCCCTAAAAAACGATTTGATAAGAATTATTTGGCAATCTGGATTTTGTAAAAAAAATGTTTTGGACGAAGGAAAAGAAAAGAAAAAAGGATTACATATTTACATTATGGATAGTAATTTTAAGAGAGCCAGTAGAGCCACACTCATACTGCCAAGAGATCATTGGTCAAGTGGGAATCGAGAATTATGGGGAACCCAAGCCACATCAGGCCCCACACCGAGTTTTGTTTGGTGGCCATATAAACGAGCGTCCCCGTGTAGTTTCTTAGTTTAGCAATTTACGCAGTTGGCGACAGTTGCCTCACGGAAACTGACCGAGAGATTTTCAAGCCTTTCTGAATTCGACTCCCTACCAAAAACAAGTTATATTGACGAACGACATAACATACTAAAACTCGCTTAACAAACGCAAAAGTGTCACGAATCCATAGAAACGGGCTGTGAGAGAAACACACTCCTATATATAACAGACGGATAAAGATAATTTGTTATTTCTCAACATATTTGAAACTCTTGAGTTTGTTTTATTACTTCTTTTACTTACGCATGTGCGATATTACCTTTACCCCGGATTCAGCTTGCATTACGGCCCGACGCCTGACTGATTTCGTCCACCTAAGATCAAAGTCACAACGTGGGTAGGTTACACTTGAAATTAAAGTAGTTCCTTCTAAATTTACGTTAGAATTATCAAAAGATGAGTAAAAACCAATATATAGAATTAAGCGATCAAAAATAACAAATGTTTAGACTATCGTGTACAAGAAATATAGCATGATATGTGTACAAACCCGTACAAAATTTACGTTAGAATGATCAAAAGATGAGTAAAAGTCAATATATAGAATTAAGCCATCAAAAATAACAACTGTTCTGATTAACGTGTACAAAAATATTGATTGTTATGTGTACAAACCCGTCCAAATTTACGTTAAAATAATGGAAAATTAGTAAACCCAATATACAGAATTAAGCCATCAAAAATAACAACTGTTATAATTATCATGAACAAGAAATACAACTTGATATCTGTACAAACCAGTCCAAATTTACGTTGGAATGATCAAAAGATGAGTAAAAGCCAATATACTGAATGATGTGGGGCCAAAGTCGGGACCACAGAAGGAAAACACGGAACACGGATTAGATGTAAGAAAGATATATTAACAACAGGTTACAGAGATAGTGTAAGCGGAACTTATTATATGTTAGTGTCCAATACTGGTAGTCGTACGCGGCTCTCTCTGTCTCTCTATCTCTCTCTGTAGAGTGTTGTGTCGCATGCTTAATATAGACCTGGAAGAGTCTATTGTGTAGGTAGTTCCGGTCTCACAATACCCCCTTCTAAGAGTTTTCTTTTTGAAAAGGAGAGAAAAAATAAAACTGTTAATAATTTTTCCTCTTGGGATTTAGTCGAGCGGTTGAGTAAATTTCCTTTTCCTTCCTGAGCGTCGCACTTCAGGAGAGACTTGGGGCATGTTGAGATCGAAATGATCGAAAATTACGTCGATCAGCTCTTCACAGTTATTTTGTAGTGATTCCTCCGAGTCCTTCAAACGGCATTTTCTGAGCTGGTTCCAATGGCGTTTGTGAGTGTTTTTCGGTCCTTGGACAATATAGACCAGTTCGCCAATTCTTTGTTTTATGGTGCCTACTTCTCAGAGTGTTATATTGTTTTTGTAAGCCTTGAAAAAGACTTTATGGCCAGGATTGAAATATTTCTTATGAGGCGATACGTTTTTTTTTAACTTTGCTTGCCGTGGAATAAGTTTGTCAAAGACAGACTTGATTTTCCTTGCGAACATTGTTTCTGTAGGCGAGCTTCCCATAGGCGTGTTCGGATTAGGGGTTATCCGATACATCTGCAGAAACTGTTGCAATGCTCTATCTGTCGGTGTGCCTAGTGCCTTTTTTAAAGCTCTTTTTAGAGTGTCCACGAAACTTTCGGCCTGGCCATTAGACCTAGGGTGGTACTGAGGCGTTGTAATGTGGTCCACCTGATATGACTTGCAGAAGTCTCTAAATTCACTTGATGTGAATTGAGTGCCATTATCTGTAACTACACAATCTACCATGCCAAAACGCGAGAATAGCTCGTGTAGAAATTTGATCGTGCAGCTTGTGGTTGGTCTTTTGCATTGTAGGACCTCAGGCCATTTTGAGTGGCTATCCACAACAATGAGGTAGTACTTGTTGTCTATAGGCCCTGCAAAATCGATATGAATTCTTTACCATGGATGATCTGTTTTTGGGCCATGGTTTGCATGGTTTGCACGGTTTGCACGTCGTGGTTGGAGATTTTGCTGCAAGGATTTTTCCTTGTAGGCTGTTTGGAATCACTACGCGGTCATTGGTCATCGCAGAGGGAGAAAACTTCAGGCACATTGGGGTCTTTTCTGCGAATTTTGCTTTTTATGGATTGAATGAATTCATCCTCTCGATACTCCCTTTTTATGTCGGCCAAAGTAACTGGGAGCTCTCTTGATTTTTTTTATTTCACAGTTTGTCCTTAGAGTAGCAATGATGGAGTCTTCAAAGACTTCTGTACTTTTTGGAATGAGTCGTGATAAACTGTCTGCATGGCAAATATTTTTGGATGTTAGGAATTCTATCTTGAAATTATAGTTTAAGAGAATCGTTCCCCAACGAAGTAGTCTATTTGCAGTATAGACTGGCAGACCTTTTTTAGAACCAAAAATTGTAATTAGAGTTTTATGGTCCGTCTACAGTATGAACCGTCTACCATGTAGATATCTGTGAAACTTTGTCACAGCGAATATTAACCCTAGAGCCACTTTATTTATTTGGGAATATTGTTTCTCAGTTGGAAGTAGAGATCTTGATGCGTGACCCACAGCTTTTCGCGAACCATCTGGCAGTTTATGCAGAATGCAAGCACCAATGCCGTACGAGCTTGCATCACTTGCGACTATGATGTCGAGACTAGGGTCGTAATGGGTGAGGGAGAGGTCCGAAGTAAGAGTCTTCTCGAATGCGTCTTGGCATTCCGGGGTCCAAGGCCATGGTTTGTCCTTTTTTAAAAGTTGGTTGAGAGGCCATTTCAAATTTTGCATGTTCTTAATGAACCCTTGGTAAAAGTTAGGTAGGCCGAGGAAGCTTTGTAACGCTTGAACGTTATCTGTTTCTGATCGCGTTGGCTCTTTCTGGATCCGGCCGACGACCGTCTTTATTTATGATGTGACCTAAATATTTAATCTCTGGTAAGAAAAAGTCACACTTTGCCTCCTTAACCTTAAATCCGTATTCTTGTATCTTTTTGAATACGTTTATTATATGGTTCCGATGCTCTGCCGTAGTTTTACTAGTAACCAGTATATCATCCAAATAGGCTGTGGCGTAGTCAAGATCGCCCAGCATGGCGTCCATGACCTGCTGGAAAATTGCTGGCGCAACCTTTACTCCAAAAACCAGTCTGTTGTATATGTACAACCCTCTATGGGTGTTTATGCAGAACAATTTGGAACTCTCTTCTTCCACCTCTATCTGAAGGTATGCGTCCGAGAGGTCAATTTTAGAAAAAAAATTCCACCATTGAGTTTATTGAAAATTTCTTCAGGGCTTGGGAGAGGATAGTGGTGATCCTGCAAGGCATCGTTTAACCCTGTGGAAAAATCAGCGCATACTCGTATTTGATTGGACTTCTTCTTTACGTAGACCGTAGGTGCTGCCCACTCGCTGAAATCTGTTTTTCACAGAATACCTGCTTGTTCGAGTCTATTTAACTCTATGTTGATTTGCTCTAGAGCAGCGAAAGAGACATTCCGTTTCTTTTTGAATACCGGTTGTGCACCGTCCTTCACCTTGAACTTAGCTTTCATTTTAGTACATTTCCCAAGGCCGCCAGAAAAAACCTGGGGAAATTGTTGTTTTAGTTCCTTTTTTAGATTTACCAAATTGGACGTTGTACTTTGTATCTTGCGACAAAATGTACTCATTGGACAATCCCAAAGATTGAATTTTTCTATCCAATCAGTTCCAAATAAGTTATCTGAAGTTTTCAATACATAGGCTTTGAGATTTTTGGTAACTCCATTTAGTGTTACTGTAAGTATTACCTCGCCTAAAATATTAATCTTTTCGCCAGTTACGGATTTTGCTGTTTTATCCGTTTTTGATAAGGTCGGCTTGTTTAATTTTCGCCAAGTACGCCAGTTAATGGTTGAAAGATCAGAACCCGAATCAAGCTGGAATTTAATGGACTTATTGAAAATATCCACAGTTACGTATTTTCTTAAATTCCTATCAACAATATTGTTAGATTGAGCTTGCCTAATTTTATTTTGGGGTTTTCTCGTTCTGTTGGCATACCAGCACGAAGTTAAAGTATGCCCACTTTTATTGCAATTTTTGCAATATTTTTTGTTCTTAACTAGACAGAATTTCATCCAATGCCATTTACCACAATGGCAACATAGTCCGGGCGGTTTCTTTAACCTATTTGGGTTTTGGTTACTGCGGGATTTAGGACATGAGATTTGCCTTTTGTCTTTTTGAGGGGAATAGGAGGTAGACTTGTTTCTGATTTTATTAATCTGAGCCACACCTGATTCCTCGATAGTGTTTGAGTCACGCTTTACAGATATTACTCTTTGACAGTCCTCTGCCATTTTTTTGAGAGTCAATCCTTGTTCGTTCTCAAGCTTGGTCAGTACCCGTCGTCTGACTTCGGTGTCTTCTGCTGATACTAGACCTTGTGCGAAAATTAAGCACCTAAAATCATCGGCAGTTAGTTCGGCTAAATTAAAATCATCACAGAGCTTGTTTACCGATGCTGCAAACGCTAGAAAATCTTGCCGGTTGTCTTTGACTGTGTTCAGGCATTTCCAACGTTTGTGGAACAAGGTTGTGTTAGGCCCGAATAGTTCCGATAGGAGCTTAATAGTCTCTGAAAAATCCAAGTCAGTCGTTTTCTTGGGTAGTATGAAGTCTACGAACCTACTATATTCTGTAGTTCCCAGTTTTCTCAATAGTAGTCGTACCTTTTTTTTACTGGGCCATTGTTCACAGTCTACGTTGAAAATATCTTCGTAGCGCCTGTAAAAAGCCTCGAACGTTTTGTCGTTCTCTGGTACGTATTCAAAGGTTTCCATTGAATTGTAGATTGTACTCTCGGAGAATATTGTATCTTTTTCAGAGTTTGAGCCTTTTAATGCATTTACGAGTAATTCTTTAAGTTGTTTCTATTGTAGTTCAGTATTCTGAAGCGTAATTTTTTGGAATTCCATTTGTTGTTTATGTAATTCCAAAAATAGTTGTTGTTATCTTTCTTCTGATTTTTGTTGCTGATCCGAATTTACTTTTAGCATTTGGGCAATTACTTTTTGAAAATCTTCCATATTTAGACAGACAAAATGACAGCGATTTTTTGTTGCTTTGAAACCCCTGTACCAAGGGGAGGTACACAAAAAATCTTGATAGTTTTTTTTTCTTTTACAAAAAAAAAATATGGACAGACAATTAGTTAACTAAACTAATTATGTGTTTAGCTTTTTTGCAATCCCGTGGTTCCGTTAATTTTAACGTAATTGTATCAATTTTCACAACACTTATGTATTTTTTTAATAGAGGTACAAAAAAAGAAAACTCACCTCAGTGAATTTGAGGGGAGAATAATTTTATGCACAAGTTCAACTCAGTTACATAAAAAATTTTTTAGATAGTTTTTTCGAAAACTTGAGTACAATGGTAGTACTTCTGCTCTTGTGTTGTCAGTTTGTTTTACGAACAAACATTTTTTTTTCTGTGTGGGTGTGTAAGAAATCATTCTCGTATTGTTATTTGGACAAACTTTAATATTCCGTAGATGTCGAATCGCTAGTTCGTCACTGATGTTTGGTATTGGAATGTATATTTTTTTATATGTAGACGCTGGGTGTTGCGTTTAAATCGCTAATGTATTAATACCAGATTAATTTCTCGTTCAACACTGCTGTTGGAACGCCTGGAGTTTCTGTGTATTTTTCGAGTACTCTGTCGCTATTGATATGATGAGAACGAAATTGCGGTTTTCGGCGTGAATGCGTTTCTCGAATTCTTCGTCGACACAGATGCCGGAATGGTAAGGTATTGAGGTTTCGCCGTGAATGCGTTTCTGGAATCTTCGTCGCCACTGATGTGGGGCCAAAGTCGGGACCACAGAAGGAAAAACACGGAACACGGATTAGATGTAAGAAAGATATATTAACAACAGGTTACAGAGATAGTGTAAGCGGAGCTTACTATATGTTAGTGTACAATACTGGTAGTCGTACGCGGCTCTCTCTGTTTCTCTGTCTCTCTCTGTAGAGTCCTGTGTCGCATACTTAATATAGACATGGAAGAGTCCATTGTGTAGGTAGTTCCGGTCTCACCATACAGAATTAAGCCATCAAAAATGACAACTGTTCTGTTTATTGAGTAGAAGAAATATAGCTTGATATGTGTACAAACCCTTCCAAATATACGTTAGAATGATCAAAAGATGAGTAAAAGCCAATATACAGAATTAAGCCATCAAAAATAACAAATGTTCTGATTATTGTGTACAAGAAATATAACTTGATATGTGTACAAACCCATCCAAATCCACGTTAGAATGATCAAAGATGAGTAAAAGCCAATATATAGAAGTAACCCTTCAAAAATAAAAACAATTCTAATAATTGTGTACAAGAAACATAGATTGATATGCGTACAAAGCCGTACAAATTTACGTTAGAATGATCAAAAGATGAGTAAAAACCAATATATAGAATTGTGACACTGTTTAGCTATGGTAATTGGCTAACTAATTAACCATATAAATTAAAAACGGGAAATATTTAAGACGAGAAAGAGCTATACCGAAAGATCGACCGAGCGACATTAAAAAGAAGAATTTATTTTATTTACAAAAGAAAGATACTTTTCGCAAAAGACAGAAAATCAGTAAGAAAAAAGCGAGACCGTGATTATGTTAAATTAATTAATGTCGCGATAAGGGAGTGACGTGTCAAACGAAACAGAATTCTAAAAGATAAACAAAGCCGGCCGACGCATGCGACCGTGGAGGAAATTTGGCTTCGGACCACCCTGGAGAGTGGCCATTGATTATCTTTGAGAGATATCATTTAACTTTAATTCTTGATTCCAGCGAGGGAAGCTATCTGGTCTATGTACGAATCTTGACATGAAAAAAAGAGAGTCGAAAAGGGGATCATTATTGTTGCTTATTCAATCTGTTGACTCAAAAATGAGCATCTGGTGATAAGAGAACTTTAAGACATGAGAAAAATAAAGAATTTAATTGTCTGGTGGGCACGGCCACACAGTTGAAGGGTGACCAGCGGAGAAGCTAAATGTCGGGTTATATATTCAACAGATAAAGTTAATTGTTATTTCTCAACATATTTGAACCTCGTGAGTTTGTTTTATTATTTTTGAGAACGACAAAGCTTGCATTGAACCGGAAACGACCAGATCAACCGGGACACAGGCTGGTGGCAGATTCAACGAGTCAACCCCAAAACGCTGGTAGAAGAAACCTTACATCTTCACGCCGCAACTGGGAGTTGACCAAGGGCCGACGGCGCAGTGTCATATATTGACGTCGCGACCAGTGGACGTCACATATTAGCGCTGAACTAACCACTGCCACAGGAGTTGTGGAAAAGTTCGACCAGGACAACACACAGCGTGTCAAGTAGACAAACAGAAACAGACTAGAGTGGGAACCAAAGGACTTTGGTTAATTATAACCACAAGGTTATTCTTGTGAAGTAGTTTAAATATATCTGACCACGATTCAGATGCGGTAGACATAGAGGGAGTGGGGGTCGAACAGGGATTGTCAGTGGATCTAAGGAAATTTTGGGGCGGACCGAGGGTTCCAGCCTTCGACGGTTGCCCAAAGAGTTTTAAGGAATGGCTGGCATTTATAGATAAGAGCCGCGTGATATATGCACACTCGGACCGAGAAACCCTATATTTGGCGTATGATGCCACAAGGGGGATAGCGTCCGAATTCATAAAGGGACTCTTAGCCAGTGAGCCACTCTTGACATGGGAAAGACTGGAAGTATTATTGACTCAGGAGTTCGCTGACGAAGGCACAGCGATAGAGGCCATGAGAGCCCTCCTGAAGGTGACGCAGCTGATGACCGAAACTCCTGGAGAATTGGGGGCGCGAGCGGAGATGCTCTCGTCATTGGCTTTCCTAGAGGTAGTGAGAAATGGCAGTGGCGCTGGCCAAAGAGAGCCAGGCAGTATGGGAAAAGGTAACGAAAGGTAGGAAGGGACAAGAGCAAAGTCGGGAGGTAGGAAGAAAGGGGGGAGGAAGGAGATCCCACGCGTGGAATCGGAATGTAAAGCTAGATGTGGAGGAGCCTGAGATGTGGGAAGAGGATCCCGAAAGAAAGGCTTGGTCGACAAGGCATGGGTTCTATAAGCCCATGCCTGATCGATATGGGCTGGTCTGCTGGACCTGTGGACCACAGAGCAGCGGACTGTCCCAGTTAAATAGTAGAAGCATAAAATGTTGGGTATGTGGTCAGGTGGGCCACTTTGCGGTCAACTGCCCAACAAGAAGGTGCTGGTTTTGTAGGAGAACAGGGCCCCTGAGGAGGAATTGTGATTCAAGAAACGGAAGAGAGAGACTGGGGATGGTCCAGCCGGGACCGTCCAGGTGGAGAAAAAGAAGAACCCCACTATGTGAGGAGGATAACGGGAAGTTGTTGCTGCCGGCACCTATGTCTGGGATGACCCAGAGGTGGGAACATGGGAGAAGGAAAGCCAAGGTATTCTCTTCGCTGACGCAAGAGAATGAGCTATCTTGTAGGGCAGAAATACTGGGTAGGGCAATGAAAGCTCTGATAGGAATATGTGAGAGCGCAGTTAGATATGTTGTTATTGGGACACCTGTCTCCAAGCATAGTAAACCCGGGTCACTTAAGGGAAGTGTTACTCGGAATACACACCGAGTTACTCCATCATTTGAGACTGCCAGTGGATCCCACCAAAGAATTGTGGAAATATTATAATGCGCTGGGATGTGAAACCTTGTTGGAAAAAAAGAAAACTATTAGTTTTGATATTGTTGGATGGAGAGAGTATATTCGAGATATACCAGATTATAAATTTACCTATTCCTTACCCCAGAGGAGATCGAGGTTTGGGAATGGTGGCAAGCTACAAGGTAGAAACAGAATACATAGCTTTAAATTCGGGTAGAACAAAGTTCATGTTGCTAACAGCTGAAGAAGCTAGAAAGTATAGAAATGATGCTCTGGGGAACTGTACATCATTGAGCCCCATCTATGTAGCTGGTAACCACAAAATGTGCATACTAAAATTGTTTGAAGGGAAGAAAGAGGGAATTAAGAGAACTTGTCAAGTAGAGGTATTAGCAAACACGGCATTACCACAAGCTATCAGTGTTTCAGACGGGGTGTGGGCAGTGGAAATAAAAAAAATGATCAACATGTGAATTAATAGGCTTAATAGAGTCGATCGAGTTAATAGAGTTGATAGAGTGTCATTCATGTCCGTATCGGTCAGGGAGTCTCACTTCCCTTCCAGATCTAGTCAAGTAAGGGTTGTCTGCTGTCCCTGCAGGTGGTTGACAGGCATGATATTTTTCTCCATCATAAGTCTTGTCATCAATACACTTGCCCTTCAGTTTTCGAGGGTGGTTACCTCCGCAGTTTAGACAGATTGTTTTGATGGTGTCGGTCTTGACTGTGGTGTTTTCAGGACTTATGTTCATAGATTTAATTTCCTGTGCACCTTTTTTCCTTTGCTTCATAGCTGTGACCTAACTTCAAAGCGTCATCGACTGTGTATCCTTTAGCTTTGTTTAAAAGTCTTGTTATGGGTGTAGATGCAATAATTTGTTCCAGAATTCTTTCGTTCATTTCATCAGCCCTGAAATCATATTTATGAGCTTGTTGTCGACATCTAGTTACAAATTAGTCAAAGGTTTCATTGGTTTGTTTCTGGTAGAAGAAATTCATCTTCAGTCTTGCGACCCTGAAATTCTGGCTTGGATTCATCTGTTCTTCAAATCTTGACAAAATATACTTGTGCTTTTTCTTTTCCTCCTCAGTTAGAGTCCAAGAGTTGTATCTCCGAAGGCCCTCATCGTCCATACCACTGATGATGTACGGTACTTTCTCCTCATTCTTTACATGTTTGATAATAAAAAAATATTTCCATTTTCTGTTTAAAAAGATGAAATGCCAAGAGTAAATTATTGCTATCCCATTTCATTATGGGTATAATATGGTGAGCGTCTCTGGACATGTTAGTTGATTATAGTATAATAATTAAGCAGGTGTACGTTTGCCGCTTCTTTTTTTTTCTTTTTTTTTGTTTGTCTTTTTTTTGTAAAAGCAGTGTTAGATACCGTGAAATGTGTTATGGCAAGAAAACGTGGTATTATAGATATTTTTCCTATCGTAGCCTCAGACACAACAGCAGAGAAAAAAAACATAAAAAAGAGTTTGTCTTACCGCCATTGAATAAGATTCCGTTAGTAATATTTTTTGTTTACATTCCAGCTGTCTGTTGCATTGTTACAGAAATGGAAATTTGGTTAAGGCCACCATGAATAAGATTCCAGGATACTGGCGTAACTTTAAATTACTTTTACTAATAGAAGATAATGTTAGAATACATGCTGTTATCTGCATTCAAACCAGCTACACAGTACTGCCGACTAAGTAAGCTAAGAAGGACTCTTCCGGTGAACCGGAGTTACTTATATAGTAGTTCCTGATGAAAGACATTCACGCTGGAATCTATTACATCATCTTTACCCCGGATACAGGTTGCACTACGGGTCGACGCCTGATTGATTTCGTCAACCTAAGATCAAAGTCACAACCTGGGTAGGTTAGACTTGAGATCAAAGCAGTTACTTCGGTGACCAGACGTTGGAGGCGAGTTGGGAACGACAAGCTAGTATCGAACCGGGAATGACCAGATCGACAGGGACAAAGGCTGGTGGCAGGGACAAGGAGTCAATCCCAAAAAGCTGGTGGAAGAAACCATACAGCTTTGCGCCGCAAATGGGAGTTGAGCACGGGCCGTTCGGCGCAGAGTCACATATTGACGTCGCGACCAGTGGAAGTCACATATTGGCGGGCGACCACTACCGGTCAGTGTCACATGTGTACAAACCCGTCCAAATTTACGTAAGAATGATCAAAATATCAGCAAAAGCCAATATATAGAATAAAGCCATCAAAAATAACAACAGTTCTGTTTATTGTGTACAAGAAATATATTAGGTTGGTGCAAAAATAATGATGTAATAATGTCGTTTTTTGACTTATTTTTTAACGTAAAAAACGACATTATTACGTCATTATTTTTGCACCAACCTAATAACTTGATATGTGTACAAACCCGTCCAAATCTACGTTGGAATGTTCAAAAGATTAGTAAAAGCCATTAAGGCATCAAAACTAACAACAGTTCTAATTATCGCGTAGAAGAAATATAGCTTTATATGTGTACAAACTCGTTCAAATTTACGTTAGAATGATCAAATGATGAATAAAAGCCAATATATAGAATTAAAACATCAAAAATAACAACTGTTCTGTTAATTGTATACAAGAAATATAGCTTGATATGCGTACAAAGCTGTCCAAATTTACGTTAGAATGATCAAAACTTGAGTAAAACCGATATATAGAATAAACCCATGAAAAAAAACAATTCTAATTATTGTGTACAAGAAATACAGCTTAATATGTGTACAAACCCCTCCAAATTTACGTTAAAATGATCAAAAGATGAATAAAAGCCAATATATGGAATAAAGCCATCAAATCTATCAACTGTTCTTATTATCATGTAAAAGAAAGATAGCTTGATATGTGTAAACACCCGTCTAAATTTACGTTAGAATGATCAAAAATGAGTAAAAGCCAATAAATAGAATTAATCCATCAAATATAACAAATATTCTAATTATTGGGTAGAAGAAATATTGCTTGATATGTGTACAAACCTGTCCAAATTTATGTTAGAATTATGAAAAGATGAGTAAAAGCCAATATATAGAATTAATCCATAAAAATAACAATTTTTCGAAGTATCGTCTCCAAGAAATATAGCTTGTTATGTGTACAATCCCGTCCAAAATTACGGTAGAATGGGTAAAATATAATATATAGAATTAAGACATCGAAAATAACAACTGTTCTAATTAACTTGTACAAGAAATATAGCTTGATATGTGCATAAACCGGTCCAAATTTACTTTAGAGTGATAAAACGATATGTAAAACCAATATATGGAATTAAGCCATCAAAAATAATCACTGTTCTAATTACCGTGTACAAAAATATAACTTGATATGTGTACAAATCCGTCCAAATTTACGTTAGAATTATCAAAAAATGAGTAAAAGCCAATATATAATATTACCCCCGCCCCCCCCCCAAATAACAACTGTTCTGGCTATCGTGTACAAGATGTGTTAGCTATGGTAATTGGCTAAGTAATTAACCATAGAGATTAAAAACGGGAAATACTTAAGGCGAGAAAGAGCTATACCGAATGATAGACTGAGCGACATTAAAAAGAAGAATTTAGTTTTAGAAAGGAAAGATACTTTTCGCAAAAGACAGAAAAAGACAGGAGTGTGTTTCTCTCCCGGACCGTTTCTATGGATTCGTGACATTTTTTGCGTTTCTTAAGCGATTTATGGTATATTAAGTCGTTCGTCAATAACAACTTGCTTTTAGTAGGAAGACTACGTCGAGAGGACGTGGAAATCTTTTAGCCAGTTTCTGCGAAGCCGGTCTTCAACTGCAACTCAACTCTCCAAACTTGTCTGGAAATTGACTGCAATTGACTGCAAACCCGAACTCCCCTGACTGCCTCGAGACGTTCGTTTATATGGACACTGACGAAAACAGGTGCGGAGGCCTGACGTTGTTTGGCTTCCTTGACAATTCTCAATTCCCAACAAGAATTCTCTTTGTTCTCAGGCCAGGAAAATTAATTACTTCCCATTTTTGGAAGATTAATCACATTCCATTTCGGTGGTTTCTTCCTCGTCCGTGAGGGAAGGTTGAAGGAGAGTTATCCTTCCAGACTCTTTCTCTCTCACATTGGTATCTTATACCAATCCCCTCTGTGGGTGTTAATAACTTCTCCTTCTTTCTCATATATTCACCTCCGCCTATATCCCATGCCACCACTTGACCAATAATCTGTCGGCAGTGTGGGTGTGGCTAGAATGACCCTTAAAATTATTATCGAGAATTTTGTTTACAAAAACCTAAGTTTCTTTTTCCTTTTCCTTCGTTCAAAACATTTATAAATCCCAGATTGCCAATTAATTCCTATCACATCCCGACCGTGTCCGGACATCTACTGACTCATTAACTTGGCTTCTCCGCTAGTTAACTTTTAAGTGGATGGTCAAATTCTTTATATTTCTCATGCCTTAAAATTCTTTTATCACCAGATGCTAATTTTCGAGACGCTATGACTGACGTCAACAGTTTGAATAAGCAATAATAATGATTACCTTTTCGATTTTCCTTGTCAAGATTCGTGCATATACCAGATGGCTTCCTTCGCCGGAACAAGGAATTAAAATTAAATGATATCTCGGAAATATAACTAATATCTATTCTACGTGGTGGTCTCAAGTTGATTTTTTTTATTGGTCGCATGCGTTGATTGGCTTTGTTTTTCATTCAGAATTCTGTTTCGTTTGGCGTGTCATACCATTATCATAATATTAATTTATTTTGACAGAATCACAACCTCGCTTTTTCTTACGGATATACTGTTTTTGCGAAAAGTATCTTTTTTTGTAAATGAAATAAATTCTCCTTTTTAATGTCGCTCAGTATACATTCAATATAGCGAATTCTCAACTTAAGTATTTCATGATTTTAATTTCTATGGTTAATTAGTTAGCCAATTACCATAGCTAAATAGTGTCACAAAAAGCCAATATATACAATTAAGCGATCAAAACTAACAACTGTTTTGATGATCGTGTACAAGAAATATAGTATGATATGTGTACAAACTCGTCCCATTTTTCGTTAGAAGGATGAAAGGATGAGTAAAAGCCAATATATAGAATTAAGCCATCAAAACTAAAAACTGTTCTGATTATTGTGTACAAGAAATATAGCTTAACATGCGTACAAATCCGTCCAAATATACGTTGGAATAATAAAAAAAATGGGTAAAAAACAATATATAGAATTAAACCATCAAACAACTATTCTGCTTATTGTGTACAAAAAATTTTGCTTGATTTCTGTACATAACCATCCAAATTTACATTAGAATGATCACAAGATGAGTCAAAGCCACAATATACAATTAAGCATTCCAATCTAACAACTGTTCTCATTAACATGTACAAGACATATAGCTTGATATGTGTACAAACCCGTCCAAATTTACGTTAGAATGACCAAAGATGAGTAAAAGCCAATATATAGAATTAAGCCATCAAAACTAACAATTGTTCGGATTATCGTGTATAAGAAATATAGCTTGATTTGTGCACACACCCATCTAAATTTACATTAGAATGATCAAATGATGAGTAAAAGCCAATATATAGAATTAATCCATCAAATCTAACAACTGATCGTTTTATCATGTAAAAGAAATATAGATTGATATGGGTACAAACCCGTGCATATTTACGTTAGAATGATCAAAAGATGAGTAAAAGCCAATATATAGAATTAAGCCATGAAAACTAACAACTGTTCTGATTATCGTGTACAAGGATTATAGCTGGATATGTGTATAAACCCGTGCAAATTTACGTAAGAATGATCAAAAGATGAGTAAAAGACAATATATAGAATAAAGGGATCAGAATTACCAACTGTTCTGATTATCGTGTACATGAAATATAGCTTCATACGTGTACAAACCCGTCCAAATTTACATTAGAATTATCAAAAGTTGAGTAAAAGCCAATATATAGAATTAAGCCAACAAATCTAACAACTGTTCTCATTATCATGTGCAATTAATATAGCTTGATATGTTTACAAACCCGTCACAATTTACGTTAGAATTATAAAAAGATGAGTAAAACAATGTATAGAATTTGACCATCAAATCGGATTATTGGTCTGATTATCGTGTACAAGAAATGTAGCTTGATATGTGTACAAACCCGTCCCAATTTTCGTTACAATGATCAAAAAATGAGTAAAAGCTAATATATAGAATTAAAACATCAAAACTATCAATTGTTCTGATTATCGTGTACAAGAATATTGACATTTGTACAAACCCGTCCAAAATTATGTTAGAATGATCAAATGAGTGAAAACGAATATACAGAATTAAGCCATCAAAACTAACAACTGTTCCGATTATCTTGTACAAGAAATATAGCTTGATATGTGTACAAACCCGTCCATATTTACGTTGGAATGATCAAAAATGAGTAAAAGACAATTATGTTTTTCCCAGCGTAGCTTAGATGTGGCACAAAGCCTGCGTAAAATCCAATATATAGAATTAAGCCTTCACAAATAACAACTGTTCTGATTATCGTCTACAAGCAATATAGCGAGATATGTGTATAAACTTTTGTTTTAAAGATATTTTTGAGTTATGTGTATAAACTTTTAATTTTTATTTTTAACTGGTATAACACCTATCAGAAGAAATCATTTCCTTAATAGACGATTTTGAATGATTTATATACACATTCTTGATTTAAATGAAATACAAAATTCAAATTAACAACACTAAATTTTAAAATAGAGCAAAATAAATGTAACTTGCCTCGTAACTCAATCGTATCGTATTGGTAGTAAATGTACTGCAGCTTCAGTAGACGTTGTGTGTTTGGAAACTGACTTTCAGACATTTCTTTCTCGTAGAATTGTTCCCACAGTGCTATACAACTTTGTCTTTAATCAATCATTGGTGGATTGATGGTGGAATATATGACTTCTTTTTTTCAGTTTTTGAATAATTATTACAATAGGTAATTTCCTACTGATAACAATTATTTAAAACTTTCGGATTATTAATACTATATAATAATATAAATAATATTAAAAATTATCTCAATTTCTAAAGCTTAAAATAAAATTCAGCCGGCCTTATAATTATGCCCCGCACTGTAGGTCCGTAGTGACATAACATTTCAGCAAGTAAGTGAAGCTGGTTTAGGTTTATACTCTAACCACACCTATTTCATTTATCGTCCTACTTGCGCTATATTCGAATGTAGAACTACTTTTTCTCTTGTCCGACAAAAATTTTGAATTTATTTTTTTATGTCCACGGTCAGACTGTCAGTGAAGTAATCATGGGCATTTTATTTACCCACAAACTAGGAGCTTTAATTGTTTTACTTTTGCCTTACCTGTCTGAAGGTAAGTAACAGTGTGTTTTTTTAATGTTTGTCAAGGCCATAAATGTAAATGATCTATTTTCATTTGTCATCTTGTAGTCAAGTCTTCGAAGCATGTATGAAAAAAAAATTTAAATATTATAATTTATTGTGTATAATATACATTTTTCTCAGCATAATTTAAGTTTGAATTTACATGCTAAGAATATTTTAAAGTATCCACACCGGAATTTGTTCTGATTTTCCTTATATGCACGTTTCAACTTAAACATTTTAGATTACACAATTAAATGTTCTTTGCCAGGTTAAAAAGATCTTTCGTTCTCCTTTTCTTGCCTCTGTGAGGTCATTTTTCTTACTGTGCTGAAATTAGATTGGCCAATTTGAACGTGATGAACTTAGGGGACAAAAGCATAGCAAGGGCGCCGGCTTTGGGATAGTGAATACTTGAGTTTGGACGTCGCTACAATACTTCAAACACACTTCGCCTACAACAGGGATGGTTAGTACGATTTTCCTCAAGTTTCATGAATACGAGTAGTTCAAACTATAGTGAAACGAATTAGGTATATCGCAGCAAGATAATAGACTATCCTCTGTTCTTAAATTTTCAAAAGTTCTCTTTTTCTGTAAAATGAAATGTATGTGTAAGCAAGTCTTGAAGGTAAGATTTCTGTTGCCTCTTTTAGCAAATTTAGATCCCTTACAAAATCATTCAACTCGACCTGGTTAAACTGTTGTGTATCCTTTTGACTTTCACATAGGCAGGTGTCAAAGTCCGTGTCTGACTCCTTAAAGTGTATAACAATATTTTCAGGGAGATCTTCAACTAATTTTTGAGTTAGCAGACCCTTATATTCTGGAATAGAGGTGTCATTTAAATGTCGCACAGGTCGTATCCGTGTGTGAACATTTTGGGTACGCAATATAATAGTTAATTTTTCTGGGTGAGGCTCGAAATCTTAACAAAGCAAAAATAGCAACCGGTAATATGGTTAAAAATTGTAAAGCGTTAACGAAAGCGGCGAGAGACTTGTTTTTATATGGTTTAACAAAATTTATCACCCAAATATTTAACATTTCTATGTGCTTCAACATTATGCAATACTTATAAAAATTATTGTAAATCTTTGTAATTTTTTGTTTAAGTTAGATAATTTGCATTCAGATAATTTGCAGTATACTGGTAATTAAATTACATATTTTTATAAAATCATAAACTTACCATAGAAACTGGAATATGTATTTTTTGAATCCGATCCCTTCGTCCAATGACGCAATCTTTCAATGTATATAGTACAGGCTTTATATGGAGCCCACAATTTTTTTTATCTTTCATATATTTTTATCTTGGACACTCAAGTTTATATCAAAATAAGCTAAGTAAACTCTTTTTGCAAAGTCAGTTATATTTGCCCGTTGACGTTGAAATGTAAACTTTCTAGTGCTTGATTGTTCTGTCAATTTTTGAAGGTATTTAAAACCCTTAATTCAGATAATTTTAAGAAAATCTTGAATAAAAACACAAAAACTGGTTTAAATAGGAACTTATGAATTAGGTACTTAAAATCTATGTAATTAAACTAGAAACACAGATGAGTAGGTATAATAATTTACGTCTAATTAAATCAACTATAAAATCAAGACAAAAAATTACTCACTAAATTATATGGTAATTCAAAATGATGTTGATTTATTTAAAAATAACAAACTTAACTGACTGACTGATCGAGTCGGCTGGTTTTGCTCCGGAAGTAATTCGGTTTCATATATTTCAGTTGTTTCTCTAGAATATTTTACAGAACGCTAGAGAAAATTTGAAAATTCTATTATATTTTTAGGTAATTTTACTAATATTGCCATAGGCTGAAGTGATAAAATTAAAAATATTTCTAGGAATTTACATATAAAAGTATACATAACACAACAACAGCATAACTATAGATAGAAATACTGAGATAAAAACGTAGTTGAATAATGTTTAACTTAGTGAATATTGAGAACAAAAACTGTTTTTATGTATACGACGAAAGAAAGAGGGGATTGTGCAAAATCTGAACCTAATAGAGCGAAACCAAGTAAAAATTCGTTCTCAGCGCACTCAAATTACATGAAAGTATCAAATTTATTTCAATTTGCTAGATTGAAAATCTTTAGAGTGTGAAGCAGTTTACTACCCTGGTAAAGACTTGGATGTGTAGTTGATCATCATATTGAGGACATGATTTTTACACCACGTTGATTTATCAGTTCTTAATTTTGATATTCAGTTTTAGTTAAGAGTTAAAAATTTATTTGAAAATGAACCACAGATATTAAAGTTTAACTCTATAATTGCAATTATTACAAATGAACTCCCTACTGTAGATATGTCTTACGAAAATCTTATATTTAGTCAGAAAATTGAAAAAGTGGGTTCTTACAGGTTTTCTTTCACGACAAATATTGGAGCAAAAATTGAACCTTGAAAAATAAAAATAACATTTAAATGATAAAGATTGAAATATACAGCTTCGAAGTCAGCTATTTTTCATTGAATCACAATGTCTGACTGACAGAAAAACTCGATATTGCAAACAAATAAAAATAAGATAAAAAAAATTCTAACAAGAAACTTTCATGAAAAATTCTTACTTCCATCTTTACTCAATTCACCTGCACGAAAATCTTACCAAATTTCATCAAAAACATTTAAAAACGTGTTTTATAACGCCGACGGTCCGCCTCAATCCGACTGACAGACAGCGACACAAATAATTGGTGATAGACGTAGACTAAATTGTTTCCTTTTGTAAGTATGGTGATCCGTAATAAAAATATTTTTAAAGACATTTTACATATATAAACTATTAATTTTTATATGATTTTACTTATTTATTTTTTGATCTCCAAGATTAATTCCGGAACACATTCGGTGCTACTATACTATAATAAATACCATCCATTTTCTACTATAGTATATCTACTATTCGTTTTCTGCTATGGTAGGATATTTACCAACTGTTGCGAGTATGAAATATGTTAGGGTTAGGGTTAGAGGCAGTGAACAGTGAACTGTATTAAAAAAATCATTAACAAGTTTTTATACAAAAAATAAAAACATCATTAAGTAGGGATTTTAATGTTGGTAAACTAATTTGATGTCATTTAAAACAAAAAAATCAACTAAATCATTGTTTTTCTTGTGTATTTTCCGGCAATAATGAGTGCATCATCATTTAGGGTGTCACAAATGCCTCGGTAGATATCATACTACAGTAGCAACACATATTCTATCAGATAAAATGTTGATTATAAAGAACGTCTGAAAAAATAATAATTTTTTGATCAGAAGTAATTTATATTTTTGGTGAAAATCATTGTATTTATATAACTGATATTTTTTGTGACTAATTTAGGAAGCAAAGTATTTCAGTTTAAAAACGAAAAAAAATATAATGGCTTACACAAAAATGCAATTAGAGCAACCAGAAAAAATGTTTTACATGGAACACAAGTGCAAACTCTTTTAATTGTCTGCATGCAGACATGAGAAATCAAAGCAATATCTATAATACCGTTTTAATCTAAAGAAGATCTTTATTTAAATCTATTAGGTTGGTGCAAAAATAATGACGTAATAGTGTCGTTTTTTGACGTTTAAAAATACGTCAAAAAACGACATTATTACGTCATTATTTTTGCACCAACCTAATACTTCTGTGTCATATTTTGAAATTTTCTAGTCCTCATCGTCTTCAACTTCTTTAAAATCAAACTCTTTTTCCTTATAAATAGAGAAACTTAGCATCTGTTACTCTAACTACAGACTGCAATTACCTAAATTCCATTATTTTATATGTTTATATGTACAATATTACCTCATAATTTATTGGTTAATTCTTCTATAAATGCTGTAGAAATGTTTGTTTACAGTGATGTCACAGATACATATTACTATGTTCTTTCAATCATGTAGCACGGGTGGTCAGGGATACCATACGGCAAATTAGTTGGGAGACACTGACATATCCAGTTAATTTCCAGGACTTTGCGCCAACAGATTATCACCTCTTCCATTTCCAGGACAACTCTATTCATGGAAAATCCTTCACAAATGAGGCAGGCTTTCGGTAGGCTTTCACATACTTTTTTGCGTTTAAGACCCCTGCTTTTTACCGCTGGCAAAAGTTTCAGGATGCTGATGGGGACTACTTCGCGGACTAAGGTCTGTCAAATTTGCTGTATCCCATTAACAGCCGTGTAAATGTTTTGAAAATTTATATAAAATTCACATATATATCATGTAGTTCTATACTTTCTGAAAGAATAGAAAAGAACTTCTGAAAAATACGGATTTATTAAATCGATATGATAAAAAAATTAATGAAATGTTTTAAAAAGTATTCTCATCTACTGTTGATAAAGCAGAATGCTCGAAAATTATCTTCCAATCCACTCTCGACTTATCAGGTATATTTTTACCCGATTTTCCTTCTACAACGGAATCGCTGCTGAGTGATATGGGCATAATTCCCTCCGTGTATACTGCTGTCATCTCCAAACTAGATTGCGATAACGCATGCGGACTTGACGCTATTTTTGCAATTGTTTTAAAATAATGAGATCCCGAACTGGTTTCTTTTCCAATGTCTACAACAAAAGTCTTCTTTTCATTTTCCTGCTTCCTGGAAATCTTCTTCTGTAGTTCCTGCCTTTAAGAACTCTTAACATTTAGAACCTTTGATTTATCGTCCTATTAGACCTATTTTAAGCAAAGTACTAGAGGGCCACAATACCGTTAATTCATTAAGCGTGTAACCTCACACTGTTTCTTTTTCATAAACAATATGGCTTTCGTTTCTCAAGGTCAAATGCAAATGTTTTGAGGATTATCGCTGAATTTGTCTATAAATCTTTAGATAATCTTGGCGAGGCTATGGAACGGGCTTCACATATATTGAAACCGTTTAAAACGATTTGATATACCGGGTTTCTTCACGGGTCGAAGGCTAGGGTGTCTCTATCCCATTTGTGTTGAATGGCCACGCTTCGACATCTTTTCACGTACATGTGAGACTACACTTTGTCTCTATCCTTGGAACTACGTTGTTTCTTATTTTCATCAATGACCTTCTCAATGTCATGAGTTCTCAACTCATTATTTATGATGATTATAGGTACTTTCATGAGATCGCTAAAAACAGAGCATAGCATGATGAAAAAGACGCCAAAGTTGATGAAAACAAAATTTTAGCGTCTAAATGCTTATGTTATTATTGAGAGGAAAGAACAAAGTATTTTTTACTTATTTAAAAAAAATTTTCCTTCTTTTTTAGAACATTGTAAATTTTGATTAAAAAAACCTTGTTTCTCTTTTTATGAACTGGGCTGATAAGATAACATAAAATTTTAGCGCGTTTTTTTCCTGTTTGACACACATTAATTTGGAAAATCTTGCAAAAATAAAAATAATTGTCGGATTTTAGCGAAACTTTCAGAAACTATTCACAAATGATGGAACTTATTATAAATATCTTTTATTTTTAGTAAAGTCCTGGCAGAATTTTTTTTTTCATATGTATTACCCCCTCTAACTAATTGTAAGAAAACTCTATAATTTCAATTTTGAGGAGATTAGTGATTATATTAGTTAAAAGCACAATGCTTCGAGGAAACCAAGTCATGCTTTTGTTTTTTTTAGTTGGAACCCCTATACCTGAAAATCGTCTATTAAGTGTAACATACAAAACTCAATAAAACAAAAACATTATTTAATTTCAAAAGCTTTTAATTGCTTTTATTTATTCCAATAAACATGGAAAATATTGTCTGAAAGCAAAAAGATATTTCGATGAAAAATTAATTTTTAAAACAATTACCTACAATTATTTGTTATTTCTGTAATATTTATTTTTATTTTTACATTATGTTGTTAATTCTTCTAAAATTATGGAAAAGCTTGTAGAACTTAACGAATGCTGTTTTTAAGTAGATATATATTTACAGATTATACTTTCCAAAGCTTATTACAAACTAACGACCCCTCATATTTAAAAAAAATTAATTTGTGTCAATAATTTTTACTAAATGAAATCTACGGAAACCGAAAGTATCGTGCGTGCAGTGGAGCACTTGTATCTTTTTTTTTCTTTTTTTATAGTATTTATAATTTCTCCAGATAGTATCAACAAACTTATGGTACAATACTTAAAAAAAAAAACCCCAAAAAACGGAATGGCGAAAGTTTTTTTACTTTAATTATTACAAGGTAGTACTTAAGCAGGAACGTTTAAAAATATGCACATTCTGTCCGTCCGTAGGGGAACTCGAATCTCACGTCAGCGAATTGATAGACGGCATCAATTCGCACTTGTCAATTCACGCGTGGTTCAAATCGGCTCTCTTTTATTTTAAAAAACATTTTTCTACGAAGAAAGTAAGTAAAAGTTTCTTTTAAATTATTTTAAATAAACTTCAAATTTTCTAAATTTTTTCGAATAAATTATGAAATACGTATACTTAATTTTTAAACGAGTTTTAAACGAAGAATTTAACTTATTTAAAAATTTTTTTAAATTGCTTAAATCGAGTTTTTTTTCGTTATTTGGTAAACAAGATTTGTAACTAAAATTTTGGACATGTTAAGTATGAGTAAAAAATTTCAAAAAATATTCAAAAAATACTTTAGTGTTTCTTCTCAATAATGAAATATACATTTAACACGAGGACATTTTTTTTCATTAATTTTCAGACCGTTCTTGTCATACTATCGATTTTCATGAAGTTACAATCAAATACCCTTATTTTAATAGTAACTCCGATCGGTCCGACAAAGTAAAACTGACAGATGCTCTCGAAAATGACCCCCAATCAGTTGTTAACTCGGACAAAAAATCGCTTGTGTAATTTTAACTCCTGCAAAATGAAACTGCTATATTTTAATCATCATAGAAAACCCTTTTTGACGTCCATCAGCACGACTGATGCTAACTTGCAGGAGAAAGACTCATTGAGCCTTCTCGGATTAACGTTTTCCACTGACATGGCATGCAAAGATTATTTTGAAACGAAAGCTAGGTGTGCTGCGAGAAAAGTTGGTTCATTAGTCCTTATCTGGCATTTCGGATTCAGTCATTTCTCCACCAATGTGGCATAGCTTCTCTGTGGCTTTTGTATAAATATTTTCCTGGTAATTGTTGTGATGAGAGAAATAAGTTTGCTTATGTGAAAACATTGGCAAGATGAACAATAGTTTTGAAGAAGACATGAATTCTTATTATTTTCTACTATTAGAATGCTTCAGAATAGTTAAGAAGTGGCTGCGTGTCTGGGTGTAAGTGATTGTTCCTTTGCATGTCGACATACTTTGAAATAAAGACCTGCCTGTAAATAACTCTTCATCAATGTATTTTAGTTTCAAGTATAAAACAATTTACATTCAAATAGAATCTTCTGAATTTCTATGTCACAAGCTGCAATTAAATATTTGGTAAATTTACCTTTAATCTTTGCATTATAGTTTATAATATTCCAAATGTGACCCCCCCCAAAAAAAAGAAGCATAAAACTATACACTATTTTTTTTATTTTAGATTGAAAAAAAAAGCAAAAGCAAATGTGATATCAAATTTTCTTATTTCTGAATAAATTAATCTCTCTCTCTCTCTCTTTCTCTCTCTCTCTCTCTCTTTCTTTCTCTCTCTCTCATATATATAAAGTCTTAACCTCCGTCTGACTGTCATTGAATTCATCCTAAGATTTTGGATTTTGGAGATAGAACCCGATAACCATATATATTCTGAAACTCCATTACCTATGCTATTTGGATAAATATATTTCATTTTGATTAAAGGGAGCTTTTGGGGAGGGTCACCCTGAATGAATTTCCCCATTACTTTAAATTTAATTTAAATTTGAACAAGGGAAGACTCCTATACAAAATATAGAAGGAAAAAGCCAGAAGATGGAGGTCAGATCAGCAAGATCAAAATGAGAAAATATGGACGCCCAATTGAGCAGGAAATCACCAATCAGTGGTTAGTGCCTTACAATACATATTTGTTGCGACAATTTAACTGTCATATCAATACTGAAATCTGCTCATCAATTCATTCAATCAAGTAATGTATCAAATACATATGAACGGGATCAGGTCAAGCTGTTTTTGCTCATCTACTGAAATTTTTTTCCCTTTGATTTAAATTAAATTTAAATTTAAATAAGGAACTGACTCCTATCCAAAGAAGAAAGCCAGAAGATTGAAGTCACATCGGCAAAATCATTGAGTAATATTGAAATGCACCATTTTTCTCCACAAATTACAAGAATGATTTAAAATCAATCATCATTTTCTTGCAAAAATATGTGACTCACAGCAAGGTTTGGGTAATTTATCTAGTAAATGATAAAATAGTAAAACTTTTCAATCAACATCTAAAAATTGCTGACTTAGAGTTGAAAATATCCTAATTATAAGTAATTATAAAGGAAAGAATATATTTTTGATTTCTTCTCTTAGACAAACGAACGTTCATTTTTATATAATGAAGGTGAGTGAAAAGATCTTACCCTAAATAAAAGGGTATTTTGAAACAAATGCTGATAGTTTGTTAGGCAGAAAACTTTGTGTGTGTCACACGCATAAAAAGAAAATATGTGTATGTATTTCACATTATTTACATAGATGTCTCGGGAATTTATTTGGGCTGAGAAACTTTCAAAACCTTTGCGTGTTTGTGTTTTTGTATTTTTTCTTACTGATTTTCACCTTTAATTCTTACAGGCCAATCTGTAAATTTCGTGATACCTTCATGCAGCACTTTGAAATCAAGGAATCTGAGAATAACATGTGAATTTCAAACAGATGATCAATTTACAATGATGACATTGCTCAATGGAAATAATGATCTTGTGGCAACTTACTCACTTCAGCAGCAAACGTTTGGAATACCTTCAGGTAATTCCGTTCGTCTTGAGATCGGATCTGGTACAACATTTAAAGGAGGTTCCTTGACATTTGTCTTTCCTCGAGTCAAATGTTCTGACTTTACATGGTACGTTTGCCGTGGGAGTAGATCGAGTAGTGGTATTGTTGTGGATTCTACAAACACCACATACAAAGTAAGTATCATTGTAACCATTTCTCTTAAAGAAATTTTAACAATATAATTTTGGCACAACAATAAAGTGAAACTGGAAGTATTAAGATGACAATGTGACATTTAGAAATGTAAATCAGCATTTGACAGTTTCAATATCAAAATGATTCTGCTAAGACAAATGAAACTTTTGTAGATTTACATGTTAACGGTTACATGTTGGGAGAAAATTTAGTTGTATTTTCTCTACAAGTTTTTATTACTGAAAAATTTTAAATTATTTTCATTGTTTCCATTTCAGTTTCACCAGGAATTGATAGCCTCATGAAAACAGCGTCTAACCTTGTTGTCAATTAAATATCTTCCTTTGTGTGCAAAGGATCTGTCCGAAAAGAAAGCCCTTTTACTGCGCAATGGTATCGAAGAACTCTTACATGTTCCAGCCACCTTCAAGCTGTCCCAGCAAAAGTAATTGGTCAAAATGAATGTAGCCGTAGCATTTCAAGCTCGCTTAATTAAGTGAGACGGATAGACAGAACGTTGTTCTCTGGTGTCGAATAGAAAGTGGACAAAGAGTTGATAAAATGGTGAACTTGACTGTTAAAGGTGAAGTAATTTTGTATGTGGGCAACGTTTTTCAAATTTCATACGCTTTCTCGTAATTGTCAGACGGTCTGTAACTGTAGTGTCAAAATAGAAACTTTTATAGCACCAGACAACTCCAAGTTGGACAGAAATGTAGCCGATGCATGAATATAGCAGACTCATGTAGGAGCTGCTTATTCTTTTTCTTCTGAATCATCTGTTTGTCGCTTGCTGAAATCGTTTCATGGAAGGAAGAATCAAATTCGGTTGAATCTTGTCTGTTTTCTCTGCTATCTTCTCTTTTGGTTCATTAAAATTTCTTCTGTTTTCATGTTTTCAGCTGGTTTGCATAAAATAGAACTTGTATGAAAGTTCTCTTGTTATCTCTCAGGTTTAGTGGACTTTTCACCATAAAATTTCACGAAAAATATAATTAAAATGTTATGCTCTTTGGATATATACACTGCAGTCATCATACAAAAAATGTTAGAGTAAAAATCTAAGTAGAGGGAAATGCTAAACTCTTTTTTGGGTGCACATAGAAAGAAGGGCGCAATCAGCATTCTTTTTACTTCTTTTTGCCCCTCTCTTTTGTTTTTCTTTTTCTTCCCCTAAAATTTAAGAAAACAGATGGTATTATTTTAATAATGAAATCAACTTTAAATACATTTTTAATACTTTTTTATTAGACATTAATATGTTTAAGGATAAAAATTGACATAATTCTACTTATTATTTATATGTATAATTTTACATATTAATTTTACAAAGTAAACCTACGAAATGATTAAACCAATTTATTATAGAATCCACTGCGAATTCTCTTTCTCTCTCACTCTGCGACTTCACTCTCTTATATATATATATATATATATATATATATATATATATATATATATATATATATATATATATATATATATATATATATATCTGCAACTTGCCTCATTCCTTGACCTTCTTCTTTCTCTCTGTACGAATTCTGCCTCTCTTTCTCTGTGCGACTTCCTCTCCCTTTCTCTCTCTCTCTCTCTTTCTCTGTGACTTCTCTCTTTCATCAATAAAAAAAAAAATTCATTTGATCCCAGTAATTCGGTTCTGCCTGAATGTGACCTGTTTTATAATATTCTTTTATATCATTTTTAAGAATATAAGCGGCTAAGTACATGAAAAGAGAACAGGTTAACTGATATTTAACAACATTTCATGTTTTTCTGTAGTATTAGCAGGAATAAAGAAAAGCAGAGAAATGAATGATTGTTTTAAATAGACTTTTTGTTTTAATAAACCGATTGATGTTCTATCAGGTAATCCCATAAGTTCTGTTCGAATTTTAACTTTTTGTTAAAATGAACGAAATTTAAAGAGTATTTTATAATGTCTAATGGTGCTGAACATTATTTTTATGTTTAGATGCATTTAAACTGATCAAAGTTTATTTCAGACAACAATAACATTAAATTTTGTTTGATTAAAACCCTGCTAACATGGAAGTACCCAAGAATCATTTGAGGCACATAATGCCTTATGAGTTCAAGAAAGGAAACTCAGCAGCCGAAGCGGCTAAAAACATTCACTCAGTTTATGGAGAGGAATGTGTGAAGGAAAGAAGTTGCAGAAGATGGTTTGCAAAATTCAGAGGTGGAGATTTCACCCTTGAAGATGAAGATCGAACCGGACGTCCAGTTGAGCTTGATGAAAGCATCTTGAAGCAGCCCTTGAAGAAAATTCTGCTTTATCAGTTGAGGAATTGGCAGTGGTTCTCAGTTCAAACCATACAACTGTTCATCGTCATCTTCAACAACTTGGAAAAGTTCCTAAACTTTGAAAATGGGTGCCTCATGAATTGTTTGAAAACAACCTTAAATCCCGAGTTGACATCTGCTCTTCTCTCCATTCTCGCCAACTTGTTTCACCTTTTTTGGATAGACTTGTGACTGGCGACGAAAAATGGATCTTTTATCGAAATGTTAAGCGTCGTAGACAGTGGCTTGGTAAAAGGGAAGGACCCCAGCCACAGCCGAGAAGGGAACTTCATGGGCAAAACGTTCTTCTTTCAATCTGGTGGGATCACCAAGGAATAATCCACTTTGAATTCTTACCACCTAATGCAACAATTAATGCCAACATATACTGTCAGCAACTAGAGCGTTTGAACCAAGCTTTGAGGAAAAAAACCCTGCTCTAGTGAATCGAAAAGGGATGAGGTTTCATGAGGACAATGCGCGACCTCACACAGCAAGAATCACGTCACAAAAGATCGAAGAACTTGGTTGGGAGAAAATTCCTCATCCACCTTATTCTCCCGATCTTGCTCCTTCAGACTACCATTTGTTTCGTAGCTTACAGAATCACAGGAAGAGGTTAAAACTGACATTTGTGAGTCCTTCGAATCAAAGCCGAAAGAATTTTACAGTAATGGAATTAGCTTGTAAATAGATGGAAGGAAGTCATAGATAATCAGGGAAAATACATTGTTGATTGAATCTGTAATTAAATGCAACATTTGGTCACTTGTTTTCTTTAGTCAAAATTCGGACAGATCTTATGGGATGACCTGATAACTGAGCATAAAAAATCCATCATCGTTGATTGTATTTGGATCTCTTACCTAGTCACTCAAATTTCTGTAGCTGTTTTTTTATTTTTAAAAAAAATCCAAACTATATTTGTTGAAGAACCGTGACTGAAAGTAGAATAAATACAAAGATAAGTCGCTAGTCACTACACTAATTAATAGGATAATAATTTTTCAGAATAGAATTTCAAGAGTTCAACTGAAATTAGAAAAATATTACTTTATTTTAGAAAGATCATAGATCCGTTTCTTCATCAAGTAACTGTATGAATTTTTTTTCGTATTCTTTCACACACAATAATTTCTTGTGTCTTTGTGGCTTTACTACCTTGCTTGGAGTGAAATAATTAAAAATATATAGTGTAATGTTTATTATGATTTAAAAGATATAGTGTAATGTTTATTATTTGTACATTTCTTTTTCTTTTGTCTTCTCTCCTCCTTTGTCTTCCTCTTATTTTGTCAGCGTCATCTCTCTCTGCACATGTGTATATGTCAATCTGTGATTTCACTCCCTGTCAATCTTCAACATTCCTCTCACTCACTCTCTGTAAATCTCTCTCTCTCTCTCTCTGTCTTTGTCTCTTCTGCCTCATTTATTCGAGGCTGATTAAGGATAACAGCAATATTGCCATGATCCTCTATAATTGGTTAATGAATGTGGACCTTATTCACTAATTCCTACTATCTATGATTTCACACTTTATGTTGCTACTTCTAGATTTCGGATAAAATCGAACATTCTCAAATTGTAAATTTATGAGATCTGAATGAGTTCAGAAATGCCTTTATTTAATGAAGCTAAAAATGTCTTTTTCCTTTTAGATATTTTTATTAATTTATTTTAATTGTTACTTCACATGATATGATGTCGCAAGGGGTCAGTGTCTCCCCCAGCGGTCGAGTCTCAAAATGACTTGCTAGGCAGGTTGGTATATCTTTGCAAAGATTTTTTGTTTATTTTTGTTTTAATATTATTTGGAATTTTGTCATTGTAACGTTTTCGCATGATTCATTTGGATGGTTTCTTTCCAGAAATATCCACAACTGCAGCTCCCATTAGCTCAGAACCTCGTAAACGTAAGTCCAGATTCTGCCTTATAAACTCGTTTTGAGTGATTTCTCCTTTGTCTTTACTTGTATCATGTTAGAAATTTACAGACAGACAAGAATTATTAATTCGATCAATCCAAATCGGTTTATATTCAATTGATTCATATCATGCATGTACATCTTAGTTTTATTTTTCAACATATCAGAGAATTTTTGTTTCTCCTGAAACTTGTAATAACAACTAGTTTCAGGAGAAATCATTTCCTTCAAAGATTACCACCACGCTCTTGAATTACATCAAGTACAAGACTGAAATTAAAAACAATTATGCTAAAAATAGCGCAAAATAAATATCACTTGCCCCGTAACTCAATGGAATCATATAGGTAGTTTCAGTAGACGTTGTGTGTCTTGTGCAAGATAGGCTGATTGAATTTAAGGGTTTTCCTTCTCCTCGACATGTTGCCACCCAATGCTACGGAATTTTGCTCGTCTTGCTAATGAATCATTGGTGGATAGAGGGTGGAATACATGACTTCATGTTTTTCCTTCGTGTATAAGCACGTGAGTGAATATACTGAACACAAATGTAATTCGAACTCGGCTCCCAGTCCGAGCTGCAATCCACTACACCATAAATTAAACCCCCATAAATAGTTGTATATAAATAATATGCAAATACGTAAACATTTTTCAAATAATGAAGTAAAAGACAAAGAAAAAGAAAATTAATGTTTTTAATATATATATATATATATATGTATATAATTCTGTATATATATATATATATATATATATATATATATATATATATATATATATATATAATTCTGTATTTAACCAGTCATCCCTCTTTTATACAAGTTTCAATAAAATCTACTGACAATTTAATTCGTTTAAGCCTTTGTTCAATTTTTCTTGTGTTCGTATAAGCATTTCTTTTTCTGGACAGATATTGTGTAAAATCTTTTTTAAGTATCCGATCAATTTCGGTTATTCTATAGACCATTATAAAGGATATTTCTCATATTTAACTGATTGTGCAGACTTTTATATACGTATCTAGAATGAATGGAACTTTCTTTAAAAACACTGTTAGCAAAGTGTGTGGCTGTATTCATAGGTGAAGTTATTGAGTGCTGGCTATTTCTTTTTTGTTATTAATGCGCCTAGAGTTCACTCCGCTAGAAATGTGAGAAATGTGGAAGCTGGCAAAATTATGATAAACAGCGGTCAGGTCGGCTAAAATCCCCTTCTAAATCACAAGATAAGTTCATCAGAATTACCCGTCTTCGAAACAGAGATCTGACAGTCTTTTATATTGCTGCACAGGAAGTGAATATAACGAACGCAACGAGAATTGAAACTCGACACTATTATTAAAAATTCCGTGAGATTAACCATTAAACCACCTGCATATTCAAGCTTCTAGCACTTGGTATTCCCAAGCAGGCACGCATCTAGTACTGACCAGGCTGGATGTTCCTTAACTTCGGTGATCGTACGGAAAACTGGTGTTTCAACGTGATGTGCTGATTGGGTTTCCAGTTCCCTTTAAAGTCTATTTAAACTTTATACATCTAATGTCTCCCTCTGAACTTTGAAATTTTATCTGCTAATTATTTATTTATTTTTTCATAAATAGGAGTAGATAGGTTCGCCTATCGACCGGTTCAATTTCCTCCTTGGTCTTTTGAAAAGGAGTGGAGGTTTATCACGTGTTTCATGTTTAGGATTCAGTTTCCGGTTCCTTCGGAAGTCTTTCCATTCTCTTTCACTCCCAGTAGCCCTTGCGTCTTAGTGGCATTGTCGCCCTGTTTGGGGTGAATTGATTAAAAGAATGTTTCGGCTTTAAATAAACCGCAAAGGGGTGATAACTCGTAAAATAAATCAGTCGATCAAGCGCGACATCATGGTACTTTATTAAATGATCTGCATTTACTTATCTCTGCTCAGATATACTTGTGTTCTGTTCTAGTATCAATTGGCAAAATTCTTATATTTAATCATTTCATCCCAAGGAAGGTGATAAAGCCACTAAGACAAAGGTTTACTGCCTGTAAAAGAATCTGAAAAAAGAAAATGATTAAGGAGAGAGAACAACAAAAGAACTGGGATTACGAATACAGAAGATAACGATTGACATTGCATTGACTGGAAAGTAAGAAGGCGGAAAAAAGTTCCACAAATGAGAAGTGTGATCGAAGAAACTTATAAACATAGAACTTACATCCAGTTAATTCTACTATAAGATGATCAGATCCCGCCGACAATCGAGTACGGTGCTTAAATTCGTAAAGTCGAGAAACCATAGGGGAAAGCTCCTCAGAACAATTTCCATGAAAATATTTATACAAAAGGCAGTGGGAAGCTACATTGAGACGACTGGAAATTAGTTGAAGCCGAGATACCAGGTCAGAACTGATAACTTTGCAGATTCTTCACTGAATTTCATCAAGCAGATATATATGCATAGCAAAAGCACCAGATGTGGCAGCAATATTCAGCGTATGGCAGAATGTTTTCCTTAGTGCTTGTCTTTTGAAGTAGATTAAAACTAACTGGATCACTTAAATCATTGAACGCCATTAGACATTTAATTATTTTTAATTATTATAAAGGTGTACATTTCTGTAGCGACACACAAATATAGATTCAAAAGTTAAAAAGTTTCAGTTTCAAAAGATTAACCCTTTTATCGCATAATTAACCCTTTTATAAAATGTTATGCTGTTAGAGATAGGTTAGATGAGAAAGCAGTCTCTGGTCATCTAGATTTTGAAGGTGCACCCATAGACTGTGTTATCATCTACATAGATATTTACAAACGATCTGAGTATGTTCTTAGGCAGATGAAACGGTTTGTCCTAGAATTAAAGGTTGGAAGAAAAATTCTTAATATTTTATGAAAGGAAAGGGTGGAATAGCGATAAGCTTACGGTGTTACGTCTGCAGGAATCGGTAAGTAGAATGGAAAACAATCCCTCGTAAATGCTTTTGACAATCTGTCAGAACTGGTAAGAGAGTATTGGGCAGTTTCTCGCCCAGATGTGGTAGCTGTACTCCATTTTTGTTCTAATCAGACTCTTTTTAAGATAGAGCATAGCAAGAGGTGTCCGATACTTTCTGACACGGTATAAGGAGACGAATATTTTCACAACCTCTTTAGAGACGGATCGTATATACAGATTCCCCGAGGTCTAGTGGGAACAAATTCCAATAAAAATTTCGAATCAATGCGCCTCTTTGAGAATATAACTGTAGTCAGTTTCTTCTGGCTCATTATAAAGTTCCCTAATTCAGTTCCTTCGACCAACAGGCTAAGTCAAGCAACGTGTCTCGTGTTCGCTATAGCAATCGTACTTTTTATAGATTGAGAGACAGGTCAAATTTACATATGTGGAAAGAAAATCCTATTCCAAGATCTATCTTCTTTTAAATTTACAACTCGTAAAGCCGACATTTTCTTTTTGGAAATATTTTACACGCGAGACACGCCAGAATTCGTTTTTATATAGGAGATACGCCATTTTCTCTCGTGTTACAGTAACCAATCATCTGGTGTGAATATACGTTCAGTTCGGGAATGACGTAAAGTTACTAGTTTGTTTTTGTGGTAATGAAAGTTACACGCCACTTTTTACCCCACTGGGCTGTTAGAAATAGGTTAGATGAGAAATCAGATACCAGTCTCTGGTCATCTAGATTTGGGGGTTGCGCCCACTGACTGTGCATAGATTTGCATAGACTGTGCATAGATCTGCATAGATTTGCAAACGACCTGAGAATGTTCTTAGGCAGATTGTTAAGTGGTTAGAGCTGACTATTGACAAAGACTTTCAAGAATCTATTTGATAGAAAAGTCTTGATGATTGAAAAGATTCTTCCAGAGATTGCATAGTTGGAGGGCTTGTGTAGCAATGCCACACATTTGTCAAAGACCTTTGAGATGTTTAAAGCGCGCGCTTTCGAAATAAATTGATCATCAATGATTCAGTATGTTATGAGAGAACATCAGCAGTGAACATAGAAAACCGAAAACCATACTGCTTGTCACTCAAGATGCTTTTCTGTTGAGGTGATCAACAGCCTTCTTTTTTATCATAGACTCAAAGAATTTCCTATTAACACACTGGAGGTTGATGGGTCGATATTGAGAAGGAGATTAGAAATCCTCCGCATTTTTTTTAAAACAGGGCAGACAGCTGATACTTTCCATAGAGCAGGAAAAATGTTCTCCTTAAGGCAGTTGGAGATAAATCTGGACGAAAGTTCTTCAGAATAGCCACCGCGATTTTATCCGGAAAAGGAGCCTTCGTAGAATAAAGCATTTTGATGAATTTGAAAACTAGCCGTGCGTTGAAATTCAGATAGAAATAGTGTTTCGTGTGAGGGAGAAAGTCAAGTAGGGGATAGTTCTTTTCGCTTAACGTGGGGGATGAGATAACATCAGAACCATTTATAATAACAGACAGTGGCGGTTTGTTATTATTGAGAATTTTGCTTTGAGATTTTCCAGAACTTACTAGGATCAAGACTTTTGTTTTTTCATCTTTGGCTTGCACCGACTTCGCGTAATTGTTCTTTATATTTTCTAGAACAATCTTACACTGATTGCTGGCAGTCTTGAATGCGACAATGTTTCTACTACACTGTGATATAGAATGGTATGGAATGGTATTAGTGATTACTGTGAGTTATGGCTGCAGCAGATTCTAGCGTGAAACGAAGCAAGTAGTTCGGCTTCTGTTGATATTCTTTGAGCGGGAAGAATTTTTCCGTATTAGAAAGTATCTATCCGGAAATGAAGGAGAAAGTTCTGGAAGCTATTGACTCTTGAAAGTACGGAAGAATCAAGAATAAGCTCGGATGGTTAAAATGGAAGATTATGTTGCTATGGACGATGTTTCTACAGGTGAACGCCTTTAAAATAATCACTTCAGATCTTAATTTTAATTGAAAATGAACACTGAACATTGGAACCAAATGAGCAAGCACACATCTTTTAATAAATAACTTTCTTATAAGCCATTGCACCCCAAATTGACGTCATTTGAAGCAACCCTACCACCGACAATAGGGAGGCTTTAGCAGCACAGAAGAAAAGAAATTAGTATTAGATCCAAGCATAAAAAAATGAAACGCCGTAATACTTTCGTGAATCAGTCAGCTATGTGCCATGCGTGATACACGTTTAGGCGATCATGTATCTTTCGATACATGACTGACGAGGCAGATTATTTTCCCTGGGTAGGTTGCCATTTCTTTCTGCGGTAGACCAGTTGTCACCCAAGGCTATAGAACCCAGTCTGTCCTGCTATTTACCTATAGCTGGGGGTAGAAGAAAAGGATTCATATCTTTCCCAAGGGCATTAGCACGTAATGAATGTAAAGGATTCGACTGGACTAGGCTCTCCGATTCCTCAGTCCGAGCCGCTATCCATTACTCTACCGTGCCTCCCCTTTCGTGAATAATACGGCAAAATCAAAAGTCTCTTATGAAAAAATTATGCATTCTATTCACTAAAAATGCGTGAGTGAGCGCGCACATACACACACATGCATACATACAGACACATATACATATGCCGGTGTGTGTTTGTGTATGTGTGTGTGTGTGTGTTTGTGTGTGTGAGTAGGCGCAAGTCAAAAAGGTGTTGGAATAAGATACAGAAACACAGTGCAAGAGATCGGATTGATAAATGAGTAGAGAGAACCTAGACAAATAAATGAGTGGATAGAAGAGAGAGAGAAGGATGAAGTAAAGAATGTTTAGGGTGAGTGGTAAAAGTGAGGAGACGGTGAGAAGTAGCCAATCTAGTTAAATGCCTGTTGTATCTATGTTCTCCTTGACATCCATTATCGGAAGTGCCGACTGCGCATTAGAGGCAAAAAAATAAGCGGCATTGTTAGCGCACAATGTTCATAAACTGAGAATACTTCTCTCGCGATTGGAATAGAGAACAAACAATTTCTTGTAGACCAGTAGATTCATTATAAGATATATATATATATATATATATATATATGAGAAAGAACATTGACCAAAAACGGTAAAATGCGTTTTGCAAAAGAATGAACATAAGGCCATTATTCTCATTGAGTGGCCCATAATACTAGCTTTTGCCCGACATATTTTCCTGACAAATATAGATGAAGAAAAAAAGTGTTCCGTAACCCAGCAATGTCGTAGGGTTACTTGTACTGTATCCATAACAGAAGTAAATGTTTCTAGGGCAAGAAACCCTGACGAAATCCATCCATCCTCAGGCAGAATTCGAATTCAGCTTTACATCTATGGACTGGTAAGGGATATGTTGTGCTATATAGTTGGATGATGGGGGTGCTTTTTAAAAATGTATTAATTCGAAATAAACGAAAAATACTCGGTCGTAATTTGAACGCAGCACACTGATTTTCTTTGCCAGGCTGTTATGCCACACGCCCATCCAATCACGTAGAGAAATAGTTTCTAACGAATCTTGCAGGCCATTATTTTGTTTGGTGTATCTTTTTGATAGGTGTGGCAGTTGAATCTCTTTTATAGGTTTGATAAATGGATCTCTTGGATAGCTGTTACATGTGGATACCTTGGATAGGTCTGATACATGGATCTCTTTCATGGGTGTTAGAGAAGAATCTCTTTGATAGGTGTGAAAGATGAATCTCTCTGATAGGTGTGATAAATGGACTCCATTCTTAGGTTTTGGAGATGGATCCCTTTGACTGGTGTGACAGGTGGATCTCCTTGATAAGTGTGACAGAGGGATTTATTTGATATTTGTGACAAATGTATCTCTTTGATAGTTGTGACAGATGGACTTTTTTGGTTGTTGTGATGGATCTCTTTGATAGGTGTGAAATATGGATTTCTCTGATAGGTCTAATAAATGGACCCCATATCTCTTTGATGGGTGTGAGGGATTGATCTTATTGGGTGTTAAAGATGGATACCTTTGATACGTACGATAGATTAATCTCTCTGAAAGTTGTGATAGGTGGGTATGCCCCACCTGGGTCTAAAGTAACGTTCAGTGCTAAACCATCGATAATTTTAAGATAGGCGCATCGCATTCTTCTTATCTGTACCTGTGATGTATTAAATGTAATTAGATGATACCTTATGCATAATTATTGATATTTTTTATACATTAAATTTGCACATTTTGAAGATTTTTATTTTTTTAATATTTACTCACCAAAAGAATTTTCGTATATTTAGGGACACGGCCGTACTGGATAACACTTGTGTTGTGGGAAAAGCGAGTAGATTAATGCTAATCTAAACGGGTCGACAAAAGGCAATCATCTGAGTATGATTTATATAAACTCGCTTGGCTTTACGTAACAAAATATTTATAAGTGTAAACTAGGATTTTATTTTACTGTTTACCCCTTATCTTTCTCACTATATATATATATATATATATATATATATATATATATATATATATATATATATATATATATCCTGCGAGCATCAAGAGAAACTTCTACTGAATATAGCTGGGTTTTTACGGATATTTTATTGTCATGGAACTCGTCATGAGCTTATTCAATCATTAACTTAAGATATTAAGATTCATTAAAATAGGAAAACCGTGGAAATGTTCACGGATTAAAACTAGTTATGGTTATTGATATTATTAATATTATTATTATTATTATTATTATTATTATTATTATTACAGATTTACATAAGATATTAATTATTTTATAGATGCTATAAAATAACTTATTCAGTCGCGAAAGATGTTTAATGCGGATATTTTTTCTTTACTGTTTCTTTACAACAAGAGTTTCAAGTATTTTGAATGTTTCCTTGTCGCCAGATCTACGGTAAAATCAAGTTGAAAACATCGCTTCTCATTTGATTCGGGTTATTACTTTGATGGCTTTGTCTTGGAAACAACGGGTACTTTAAGTAGCCCCCGAGAATCCGGTTTATATATATATATATATATATATATATATATATATATATATATATATATATATATATATAAGGTCTGATAAACCATAAAAAGCAATCAACTTAGCAGTCAGTGCTGTATAGCAATTTTCTTTTCTTCTATTGTCTGAAGAACGAAAAATAACAGAAAATAAAATAAAAAGCAAACAAACGAATAAACAAAAAAAAATCAGAGTGCTCAACAGCTATATAATATCTAATATCCTACATGCCAGCGACTTCGGGACATTATTTCATTCCAAGCAAGGCGATAATGTCACTAAGACGCAAGAGCTTACTAGTAGTGAAAAAGGACAACAAAAGAATAAGATTCAGGAAGACAGAAGATTTTGATTGATGTTGTATTTCATTGTTTGAAGATTGTACGTGGCAGGGCAATAAGAAACTGTAAGAGAGTTCCATATGCGGTTACGTCTAGCCATTTCAACGGTCTTAGCGTATCTACTCGTATATAAGCCGACTTCATGTATAGTACGACATCTGATTATTTTTTGCATGAATTTTAACCTACCCAAGAAAAAGTTTACCTGCATAGTGATTTTCTAAGCACGGATTAGATGTGGAACACAGCCGAAAGTATGGAGTATCCAGTGAGGTGCCCAAAAGTTTACCTGTATATAGTGTAAGCAGTCATCGAAAATGCATGATTTCTAAATTCTTCAAAAATTAACTGCGACGCCCTAATTGTTTTGTAAAAATTCATCATCAAACCTCGCACGATATACAAGTATATACAGTATGTTAATCGTTGTACTTTGATTGTTTGCAACGTGATGAAGATGAATTTTGCTGTATAAATATACTTCATATTTGGAATTCAATGTTTTTTAATTCTTTTTTTCTTTTTCTTTTTTTGTAATCATAACTGGTAGCTTTTTCAACAAAATAATGTTCGTATTTGGGTCAATATAGGGCCGGGCGAACCCTGAAAATATTATATAACAAACTTTAGCGAAAAAAACATGCAAACATCCACTAAATCAAAGCTGGTAGACAAAAGACAATCACGTGATTTGGATTAATGTATGTTATCAAGAATTTAGCTTGACATCTATTTTATTTTTAAATTGCCTCAGCATGATCTATCTATCTATCTATCTATCTATCTATCTATCTGTTTCAATCTGGTTTTTATCTATCTACAAACGGGTTTTTGTGGGACAAAAACAACACTATATGTATGGGTTGGAGTGTAAAGGGTGGTGATTAAGAAAAGTATCCCTAGAATTAGATAGGTGAAATATCTAGAAGCTGAAATAAAAGATTGTAGGAATACAAAAAGGATCTTTTACAAAAGAAAATGCATTAGTCATTCATCGCAATAGGCGTGACGATAATTTCGACTTCATGCAACTTTAGTTTAAAAATAAAATCCTTTATTAAGGCGAAAATATCATGAAATGTATTAATTTCTGGATCTTACATGGTACATCTCTGTTCGTATATCTTTTCCTAAAAAAACTATTTCAAATTAAAACGTGTGATATTTAAAAGATAACAGTGATAGAAATCTGAATGAAGATCCTGTTAAAACAAAATGATGATTGGAGAAAAGGTACCTAATATTTAATATAGTGATATTTATTTATAATATATGAATTTTGGCAGAGAATTTAAAACTTTGTTACTTACAATTGGATTTTCAGTATTTTTGTCTTAGAAAAATAATTTGTTGTTTTCCTTTTTTAAAAAAAACATTTTTACTTTAACCGGTTTCGCTCAGCTTTTCAAAATGTTTTTAATTATTTCTGTCTGTATGTTTGTGTTGAGGCTTATATTTTGTACCTATGAAAAAAAATGAAAATCAAGTGGCGTAACTGGCTATATATGTCGTCTATGGTAAGGGGAAATTTGTAGAATCTATTTATGCACTGAATTAATTGTTGGTTTCTTGATGAAAAATATTTCCTCATTAATCCGCCTTTGTCCAGTGATTCTGTAGTCGCACTGGTAGAATGGGAAGACATTAAAATTTGGCAGATTTTGTCCTCCGTATTCATCTATATGTTGGCTAAGGGATATTTTTCTGGTGCGGCGGATGTTGTCGATGGACTGTTATCCTTTGTCGAAGTGACTGGCCGGTTTGGCTCGTGGCAACCTTTGCATGTATTTATGTATATTAAATTTTCTGAATCTCACGAGAAATCCTTTTGAATTTTGATCCGTCTTTGGGTTGAAATTTGGGCCCTCTATATACCCCCCAAAAAAGTGGTTGGTTGCATTTTTTGACCTGGTGAATATATATATATATATATATATATACTAGCAGCATGGCCCAGCCTTGCCCGTGCTTGATTTAAAAAATCGTACGACTCATACAGCAATGGCCACAAACTACATGAAAACTGCCGTAGAAGCATGAAAAAATCGATTATTTCCACTGTCGATGGGAGTTGGGAAATGCAAAGTCTTGGCCTTCTCGTTAACTTGGAGCAAGTGCATGTAAATTTTAGTGCAAATCCGTCGAAAATTGCAGCCGTCCATTCGTTACACACACACACACACACACACACACACATCCTGCTTTTTAGAGATAGAGATATATAGGCCGTGTCCCTAAAGTCTGGACACATAGGCAAAAATGCATATTTTCTAGAAATGAAATTTAAAAAATTTTATTGAAATGGAAATTTAATAACATCTTCAATATGATTCCCATCTTTAGTGATACAAAGGTTGATGCGCTTTGCAAGATTCACGTGAACTCATTGGAATAAATCCACATTTAGCCCATTCACTCTTTATGTGTTCATTCAAGTGTGTTGCATATGTGATTTTCCATGAGTACACCTTCCCCTTTAACATAACCCAGAAAAAGGAATCAATTCTTACTTCTTCGACAAAACCATGTTTAATCTGTGGAAATAAAAAAATATATATATAGTTATTGAGATTTCCTATGTGTCCAAACTTTAGGGACAACATGTATAATTATATAAGAGTGTCTTGGAATGGAACAAAATCTGCAGGCAAATTAAAAAAGTTATGCAGGAAAAAACTTCCAAATTGTCAGCTACGTATTTCAAAATTTGCAGGCTTAGCGGAACGAATTGTATTATTTCTCAAAGTGAACGCTTGGCGGCGGTGGCTGGCCTTTCAAATGTAAACAAAAGCGTGTGTACAGTATATAAAGTACGATACATTAGCTTGTGCGTGAGAAAGTAGCTGTGAGAAATCTATTATTTTTGTTATTTTGATTAATATATCTATTAAGTATATATTTACATTATGATCATAACTACTATAGTGGTTTTATAATCTCTTCCCATCTACGCACATTCGGTTTTAACGGACTACCCAACACCTCTATTAGTCTGTTGATGAGAGGTTTGCCAGTATATTCAAGCCGATTTCATTTAGATTCTCTTTCTTCTTGTTGATTTTCCCATATTTTTCTACCCGCTAGTCCTATCACAACTAAAAATAATCACAACTTTACAAATGAACTCATTAAATGCGATTAGTTATTCATAGTAACAAGACTATCCATAATTTTTATATAAAAATGCTACTCTAATTAAAATAAAAACAATTCGTTTAGAAAGTGCTTTAATCGCTAGATCATCCACAGTAAATTTACGTCCAGGTTCTTACAATGTTTCACTATTCTTGACAGATCTTGTGTTATCACAATGTGGGATATTTAATAATAAAAGTGACGGAAGCATAAACAAAAAGAAATTGAATCTAAATGAAATCGGCAAGATTGTAGACGGGAAACAAATGAAAAAAAAAGTAATTAAAAATTGCCAGCGTCTGTCGTTCGTGCGCATGTCTAGTCGCATCAACATAAATATAAATTAGTCGGATGAGCAAGTAAAGAATGAAACACGTCACACGTAAACTATTTCCACTTTGTCATACTTCTTTCCCTAAAATACTGCATGGTTTGAAGATCGCTTGAGATGTGAAATTAGGGAATCACTAGTCAGTATTATTCATACTTTGTATATCTATAGCTAATATACCAAATTTTAAACAAGTATATATATATATATATATATATATATATATATATATATATATATATATATATATATATATACATAGATAGATAGATAGATATATAGATATTTCACTCCGAGTAAGGTAATAAAGCTGCTAAGACGCACTGAGTGTTAGGGAATATGAAAAAATAAAACAATATTGAGGAGATAGAACGGTAAAAGAACTGGAATTAAGAAGACAGAAGTAAACGATAAACATTGCATATACATTTTAATGATCAAAGTTGATTGGAAAGCAAGAAGTCATTTCCCTAAACGTGGAGTGTGATATAAGAAACTGTTAACAGATAACATACGCTTATCTCACCAGTTCAACAGTGAGATAATGAGACCTTACCGCCAAACTAGTAGTACGCTTAAATTCACAAAGTCTAGGTACCAAAGAGGAATATATATATATATATATATATATATATATATATGTGTGTGTGTGTGTGTGTGTGTGTGTGTGTGTGCGCAAACAGGTTTGGTTAAATAATTTTACGACGATGCTGACGAAAAGACTTACATTTCATTTGGATGAATATAGCTCAATAGATCACTTAAATGAAAACTTATGCCTACACTCACAGATTAGACGGAAAATACATCTATATTATATAAAACAATAAGAAGCAAAACTAAAACTCCTTGAAGCCCTTTATATAAGAGAGTTAAGACCAAAATATATGAAGTTAACTATAACGACAAAGTCCTTAAATTCTTATAAAAATAAATATATCCGTATGAGCAAAAACAAAAATTACTTCACTTATACTGGAAAAACCCAAAAGAACACGTGAACTTTGAAATCTAGAACGCTGCATAAGCAGTAAAAAACGAAAAGTTGAAATGTTTTAAATTCACAGAAATACATAAACATACTCATAGATAAATTAACTGCCTGAAGATGGTCTCAGATGTGATTGAACGTACTTGGGAAAACAAAAACTATTCGAAAGAAAATTTTGGTATTTTTCTTACTCAATTAACTTAAAAGTCTACCAAAAAATTAATCCGCGAACTTGAATGGATCACAATGCAAACTAATCGACATATGTTTAAATTATTTAATCAAACCTGTTTGAGTAAAAATATTCAGCCCAAATATACACAATATATATACATATACATATATATATATATATATATATATATATATATATATATATATATATATATATGATAAAAATGGTTTTATTTAAACGCAATCTTCAGGACAGATAGCCTGAAAATGACCTGATAATTGCGTTTAAGCATGTACAATTATTAATTCGCTGAAAGACCGCATAGTATAATTAAAAAATAATAAACTTAATAAAAACAAAGTTTTATCGTCAAAATCTTTATGTTATCATTAAGAGGAAAGACTAAAGTATTTTTCGATTATTCAATCCTGATTATTTAAATTGATCCTCATTGGTACACATTGCTAGCGAAGGTAAAACGTCGATCACATAACTACAATAATACCAACTGTAGTCACGCATGAGCAGAAGAAAGATATCTTATGGGGAAAGTGCGGATAATTTTTTACTCTCATATCTTTGATAATAATGACTGGGCAATATCCTTGTATTGTTTGATCTGTGTTGATAGAAAAATCTCAGAGGATGACAACATCTACTCTCTCAACTACACATTCAGAATGATTTTCATACCAGTTTGCAGATGTTTTTTTTTATTCTGTAGTGCTGACTGATCTTCCAATGCAGATACTGACTGATCTTCCAATGCAGATACTGACCTAACGTCATGACGGATTTTGTATTCATTTGTGTGAGTATCGAGTATCCTAAGATACGCTTATTATTGTTTCCTTTGATTCCTGTTCTATCCTAATTTCTTTCTGGGTCCCAACCAGAGATCTAAGTTAAAAAATGGTATAAAATTGTCCACTGAACATTAAAAAAATAAATAAAAAGAACTTAGCATCATACACATTTGAAGACCTTCGTAAGGGATGAGTTGTACTTTTGGGAATAATATTTTTTATTTCTTTAAGGCATGGCCCACCAGCGACACCTTCATTGAGTAGGAACCTTTTCCAATCCACTTGTGGGCTCCAACCACAGCTAGAATTATTGATGTTACATGTGATATATTTTGAGATTTCTACTTCAAGATCCTTGTATTTTGATATTATTATTATTATTAATTACTATATCTGTTTATATTGGAGCAGTTGGCCAAATTAGCTATAGATTATCATAAGTACAGCCGTACTGCTAAAATTTCAAAGACCTGCGTCCACATCACATTCAAAAACATCGATTCTCGTACGATCACTGAAGTTAATCAGTGTCTATTCTGAACAGTACCTCGATGGAAATACCAGATGCTGTAAGCTTGGTGTGCTGGAAATGTAGTGGAAAATGGCTCGGAATTGATAATCCGAGAGCCGAGTTCCAATTCCCGTTAGGTTCATTATAATTTATTTACAAGAAAAAAGTATTAAGTCACTTCCCCAACTATGGAGTAAGACCTGTCATCACTAAACTGTCATTCTCTACAAAAATTTCTTCCAATTTAAAAATATGTTCTGGCTTTAAATAACTTGTAAACAGCTGATAAGTCGTAAAAAACGAATCAGTCAATCAAAAAGGTAATTTTTTGTTGACGGTGGCACAGTCATTTTTACCACTGACGACCACACGCTTAAGTATCTACATTATAAACGGAGAAAGGCTTTTTTTCTGCAATTAAAAAAGCTGAATTCTTAGTATAATATTTTCCCTTGTGACTGTGATTAACATTCGTTTTTGAATGTGATTTGATTCTAATTTATTCATTTAATTATAGAAAAATATTTTAAGAGGAAAATATATTTCTTCTCCAGAGAAAAAATATTATGAACGCTTTCTCTTCCTAAAGCAAAAGATGTTTCCAACGAAAATAGGTAATGCTTTAAAATGCTCAAAACTTTACCTTCAACGAAAGATGTTTCCAGCGAAAATCACTAATGCTTTAAATTAAGAACGTGACATGATATCCGTAGACATGGGCAGTGGAACGAGAACAATCTACAATATGTCGATATGAATTAGTTACAAGATCATTGAGACATAGGGAAAGTGGGATACTGAAATTTACAAGTGACAATACAGAGAGGTGCCAGAATTTGAACGGGATTCATTATTTTTTTTTTTTTACTTTCAAGATGGACGTATTCTTTTTTATTTTTTTAATACCGTTAATCCCTTTGGAACGTAAGCGATGATGTCTCTCCACACATTGCTTTTCTTTATTATTTCTGAATTGTCATGACTTCTTCGGAAATATAGTTGAATGATTTTCCCTTGCCTTTTGCACGGTTCGAAATTCAGAATTTTTCTTCTCATAGGCTTGTTGCCTTCCATAGCTAAACAGCGCAGTATGCCTTGCTATAGCTGGGGGAGGTGTAAAAGTGATAGGTTCATGCCTTTCTCAAGGGCATTTATACGCAAGTGAATATAATTGTATTATTTTTATTATTTCTATTATATTTTTTCCATTTTATTACATTTGTATTTTCAAGTCCAAAACTTCGTGGAATGAAAATGAGTCTACACAAAATTATAAGCTTCCTGCTCAAGTAAACAAAGACAAGTTTTCAGGGTTTGAAAGTCACTGATTTTTTCAATATTGATGGCTGATATTAAATCTTCACTCTTTCATTAACAAGCAAATATGTACTATTAACAAACTGAGTATGCAACTTTTGGTGACAACAAATTCTATGCGACAGTAATGAAATCTGATACTGATCAATCCAAGATATGAATACAGTCAGCTCTCAAATAAATGCTCTGTTGGCACTAAACATCATGCTTAATAGGCTATGGTCACCGATTTTTTTTATGGGATTTGTGTGCGGGAGGAATAAAGAGTAGAAAGCAAGTTTTTTTTAAGTTATTACAGCTGGCTATCAACCGAGAAAATATAGAAAAAGTCATATATATATATATATGTGTGTGTGTGTGTACGTGCGTGCGCGTGCGTTTTCTCATTATTATGAACATTATTTTAGTGGGTACACATATTTGACTATCCTTGATTTCTTTATTACTTAAACAGTGAAATTAGTAACACTTGGCCTAGATTGAGAAGTCATACGAAATAAAGTGTCCCTGACAGGAATCGAAACTTATATATATATATATATATATATATATATATATATATATATATATATATACATTATAAATTAAATATTTTAAAAATATGGTTCCATCGCTACAGAGGAATTACCATGTTTCAAAAACAGAAACTAAAAACTCCAAATTCAATTTTATAATTAAATTAAAACCATTAGTTCTGTTTCATTTTCAAACGAATTTGCAATAAATTATTTTGAAATTTACTGAGTTTTAAAAGCACATACATTCATAATTTTTGTCTCTATGGATACTGAGAGATCCATTCATTTAGACAATTGTAGATAATAAAAATGAACACGCTACCGCCCCTGTCTAGGAGAAGGGAAAACTCTGAATTCAAAAGCGGCCTGGGGAGGGTTGGATTTCGTCAGGCTACTTTACCCAAAAAACACTTCTACTGCGGCTGCAGTATATACATGGTGGCCTTACGACCCTACAGGGTGACGAGATAAAAAAATATTTGCTAATCATATATCGTAAAGCTAATTACAATCTGACACTTCCGAATAGTTTTAAGAAAATTTTGATTTTTTTTTTTGCATATATAAAAACGGGTTGAATTTTGTAGATACGATCGCACATATATAGCACTATAAGAAAATAAAAGATGAACTTACAGTACATTTATAGCCAAAATTTCACTAAAATTAATTAAAACAGATTATGGAGCATATTTTCTTAATGTTTTAATATTACTGTGTACTTAAAAGTTGTTCACGTTAAATTCCTCAATTATTTTTTTAAGGTCAAAGCACCCGTAGAATATTAGATAGCAATCTATCCATGATCGGCTGTCACGGAGGTGTTAATAACCTGTCAACATAAATAAACAAGCTACCGTTGAGTTGAAAATATTTTTAACTTAAAAATCATTCGTTGTTTTTAAATAGATTAATTATACTTTAAATCAGCTAATATTTCACAAACAAAGTTTCAGAAAAGTATATTTTATTTTTGGAAGATTTTTTTTAATAAAGAGATTTCCATTTTTATAACACTTTACAAAAATGGCGCTAAATTCGAAAATTTTAGAAATTTCAAAAAACCGATTATTGCCAATCAAATTAGTTTTGAAATACAGTGTGGCACCATTTAACGAGGCAGAAAGGGAAAAGAAAGAAAAGAAGAAAAGGAGAGGCTAAGAACCGAATCGTGAGTGATAAGCAAGAACACACACACAGCTAAGAGACAATGGATAAAAGGATATTTTGATAAGTAACAAATGGCGAAAGAGTGTCATTACAATGACAGGGAAATTCTGAGTAAAAAGAAAGGGAAAGAAGTAAAGAATCAGATATGTTTTGGCATCGGCTGTGTTATCTAAGGATATGAAAACAAACTATTGGTACGGGAAGACATCTTATTATCAACTACAGACCGGCTGGCCAAAGAAAAAAAAATTCAAATGAAAATGTTATTTCGTTAAGTGACGAAAAACAGGCAACTAAAAGGACTTGGACAGATATGAAAAATTAAAAACCACCCACGAGCGTCCGAAGGAACATCCTTGGCCTGCGATAATAAAATTTTGTTATCAGGAATTTGTACCGAAGGAAAATGAATGTGTTTTTTTTCTTTCTTCGAGGCGACAGACTGACTGGAACTTTGGAGATGTTTCTCTTTGAGACCATGTTAAGAAGACCACACATTCTGATAATTAGCGATAAAATACCTGACGTTCGCGGCAGGAGAAATGATAAACCATTAAGGGGATGAAAAGGGAAAGAGAAGAGATAATTTTTTTTTTTTAAGCAAGATATGGGGAGGGCAGTTCACGATCCTCTGAAGTATGATGAGAAGGTGGGAGTGAGAAAAGGTTCCCAAAAATGGAAAAAGGTGGAAATTCCTAACCAGAGAGGTGGATATGTATTTAGAATTATCGAGGAACCCCCCGGCGCCGACAAACTCACCCCGGTTTTGGTCGGCGCCCATATAAACGAAGCCACAACGAGCAGAAATGAGTCGAGTCCCAGCAGTTCCCAGAGTCAGTCTCCGGGTGAGGCAAGCCTCGCAGGTAGCTGACCAGGATTCACGCACAAATCCGGACCCATCTTCAAACCAAGAACAATTATTTTGAAGAGCGACTTAGATCCAGATCACCGAAATAAGTTTTTCTTTTGACTTTCGTCCAAAGACCAACCGAAACACCAATTTCTTAGAGAGCAGACGACTTGAAGTGTTAAAACTTGCCTAGCGGAAAACGACGTGTCACAATCCATAGAACTGGTCGGGAGATAGATGCAGTCCTATGTATCGAACAACTAGACATAAAGTTTGTTACCTTTTTCTTTGATACTTTGAACTTTTGAGTTTTCATTTTATTGCCTTTTATGCATATTTGTGTGGTATCACTCCCGTTGAACTCGGTTTGCACTACGGCCCCGACGACTGATTGATTTCCTCTGCCTAGATCAATTCACAACGTGGGTAGGCAGACTGGGAATCAAAGTAGGACGTCACAGTTGGTGCCGTGGTAGACTGGGATAGAACGACACGGTTGGCGCTGCGACCAGGGGACGACGTCACAACTGGTGCCGTGACCATAGGATAGGACCCTGGAACAGCCAGTTCCACAATTAGTACCGTGACAGCAGGACAGGATCCTGGATCGACCGCTGTTGCTGAGAAATTTCGAATAGGACTCAAAACGACCCGGGACCGAGAGGAACGAGAACAGAATCGTCTGTAAGGTAGGACACTTTGCTTGATTTCCCAACCTCGATTGTTGCTGCGTAGATTGTCTTTCTCTTTAAATATGTCGGACTATGATTCAGATAGAGCAGTGGTGGATGAAGAGGGGTTTAGACAAGGGTTGTCAGCTGACCTGAGAAAGCTGTTGGGTGGACCGAGGGTCCCAGCATTTGACGGCAGTGGGAAAGATTTCAAAAACTAGCTGGCAATCCTGGAGAAGAGCCGAATTATATATGAACTCACAGATCAGGAGACCCTGTATCTGGCATATGATGTCACAAAGGGGAAAGCCTCTGAGTTTATGAAGGAGCTCTTGGAGAGTCAACCCCACTTGTCTTGGGAAAGATTAAAGGGACTATTGACCAAAGAATTCACCGACGATTGCACGGCTATAGAGGCCATGAGGGCCCTCTTAAAGCTGACACAGCTGCGGGACGAAACCCCTGGAGAATTGGGGGCCCGAGCGGGGAAGCTGTCATCATTGGCCTTCCCAGAAGTGGTTAGAGACAATGCGGTCATGCAGGCCCAGTTAGCAGACCTGTATGTGGAGGCCCTAAGTGACGAGCGTGTTCGTCACGACGTGCTGAAAGAGGGGCCGGTGAGACTATCGGCGGCAATAGAGCTGGAATCGGAGGGTCAAGCTAGAAGTAGATCAGCCTGAGGTGTGGGAAGAAGACCCCAATAGAAAGGCATGGTCAACCAGGCATGGATTTTATAAGCCCACGCCGGGTAGATACGGGCTGGTCTGCTGGACCTGTGGGCATGAGGACCACAGAGCGGCGGAATGTCCGACGAAGTGGGGTTTGCCCCCAGACTTCGAACAGGACAGGTGCACCAGGTGTGGAAAGAAAGGTCACCTGGCCAAGTGGTGCGGGCTGAGAAAAGGCGCCCCACCGATATTAACAAAGAAGGCCGAGCCCAAGAGACAAGACCAGGGAAAAGCCAGCGGGCCACCCCGGAATTAAGAGGGAGGGTGGCCCAGTTAAAAAGAAGGGAAATAAAAGCTTGGACCAGTGGTCGGGCGAGCCGCTTGGGTAGAGGACAGGTCCCCCCGCGAGTAAACGAGAGGTTAGCCCAGTTGAAGAGAAAAAGAGCAAAATGTTGGACATGTGGTCAGGTGGGCCACTTTGCGGCGAACTGTCCGGCAAGAAGGTGCTGGTTTTGTAGGAGACCAGGGCACTTGAAGATAAGCTGTATCCTTAGGAACAGCCGCGGGAGACTGGGAGAGGTCCAGCCGGGCCCGCCCAGGTGCGAAAAGCGCAGAACTTCCCCCCGTAAGAATAATGAAGGTGATTTATTGCTGCCGGCGCCTATGGCTGGGATGACCCAAGGGTGGGGGCCCAGGAAGAGGAAAGCCCAAGTGTTCTCTTCGCTGACGCAAGAGAAGGAGCTATCCTGTAGAGCAGAGATAGGGGGTAACGCGATGAAAGCTCTGGTAGACACAGGAGCATCTGTGTCATTGCTGAGAGAGGAAGCATACAGGCGGGTGAAACGGAAGAGTAGGTTACGGGAAGCGGACATAGAGGTCACGCAAGCAGATGGAGCCCCCTGAAGATAAAAGGGATGGTGAGGCTCCCTGTGAGGATTGGGAAATTAAGAAGCACCCAAAATTTTTACGTAACCCCCGACCTGTGTACGGAGGCAATCTTGGGAGAAGATTGGCTCCGGAGCCAGAGGGCCCAGATAGAGTTCAACCCCACTGTGCTGATAGGGAATGGCGAGAGAACGCCATTGGGATGCCCACCGGAAGAAGATATAATAATAGTGGTGGAGGAAGATGTAAAACTACCCCCTAGAACGGCGGTGTCGGGAAAGGGTAGGTTAATGTCAGGGAAGAAAATAGGAAAAGGACCCCTGCAGTTGGTGCCTGTGGAGGGGAAGGGCCTAGAAGAGAATGAGGTAACTCTGTGTGAGACGGTGGTGGAGGCAGCTGAATTAGTGCCCATTATGATGGTGAACCACGCCCAAAAGACTATAATGGTTAGGAGAGGGGAAGAGATAGGGAAAGCGCTAACCCTACGGACTCTGAATCGGGTGAGATTCGAAGAGGAACGAAGAAAACTTGTAGAGCAAACAGAAGGAATAGTGGACGAAGATATATTAGTGCCGGATCAATTTAGAACCAGGGTGGGAGGTCTGCTGAGGGATAATCGAGATGTGGTAGCCCAGTCAGACAAGGAATTGGGCCAGATCCACACAGTCAAAATGAAAATCGACACCGGAGATCACCCCCCTGTGAAATTAAAACCCTACCGGACACCTATTCATAAAAGACCCCTTGTAGAAGAGGCAGTAGAAGAGATGTTGGAAGCTGGGATGATCGAAAGATCGATCTCCCCTTGGAGCTTCCCAATTGTAATAGTAGGTAAGAAAGATGGCGGGCACCGTTTTTGTGTAGATTTTAGGAAACTGAATTCTATATCGAAGCCGTTGGCGGTGCCATTGCCACTAATAGATGACATATTGGCATTATTAGGGAAGGCAAAGTACTTCTCTACGTTGGACTTGAGGTCCGGGTATTGGCAGGTAGCCCTTGATGAGGCTGACAAGGAGAAGGCCGCATTTGCGTGTCACCTAGGACTGTTCCAGTTCAGGGTGATGCCATTCGGTTTAGCTAATGCCCCGGGAATCTTCCAACAGCTGATGTCAATAGTGTTAGGAGGATACGAGAGCTTTGCCATGGCATATTTGGACGATATCTTAATATTTTCGGAGACAGTAGAATAACACTTTTTCCATCTAAAACAAGTGTTGGGAAGGTTAAGAAAACACGGCTTAAAATTGAAATTGTCGAAGTGTCAGTTTCTGAAGGAGGAGACTAGATATTTGGGCTTTGTTATAAACGGAGACGGTATTACACCCGACATGGATAAGGTGAAAGTCATAAGGGAAATGCCAGAACCTAAGACAGTGAGACAGGTAAGAGGTTTTATAGGAGCTATAGGTTACTGCCGACGCTTCGTCCCGGCATTTTCGAGAATTGCCATACCACTAGTAGCCCTGACGAAGAAATACGCTAGGTTCAAGTGGACAGAGGATTGTCAACAGGCATTTGATACGTTAAAAGAACAGTTGACAGCCGTCCCACTGCTGACGTACCCAGACCTCAGCAAGCCCATGGTACTATACACTGATGCCAGTGAGCAATGTGTAGGAGCAGTTCTTACCCAGCCGTGTCCTGATAAAGAAGGACCAGTGTCAGGCATACCAGAGGAAGTACCGATATACTTTTTCTCTCATAAGCTCTCAGAGACAAAACAGAGATGGCCAGTAATAGAAAGAGAAGCATATGCTATCATGTATGCTCTCCAAAAACTAGACTACTACTTGAATGGTGCGGTCTTTACTATAAAAACAGACCACAAACCTCTGCAGTACCTATTGCAGGCAGAGTGGACAAATAATAAGAAGATTCAACAGTGGGCCCTTAAGTGGCTACCACTGTAAGATAGAGTATTTGGCAGGGAAGGAAAACACGTGCGCAGATTTACTCTCAAGAATACCGAAACAACTGGAAGAAAGATCTGTAAAAGTAGAGCAGGGAGTAGATGATAAAGCCTATAGAATAGGAGTAATTAACTCTAATAAGCTAAAAGATCGCACTATGTTAGAATCGGACGAAGAAGGGGACACACAGATAATAACCGATCCCTACTGGACAGAAGGAATTGAGAAGGAGCAGGCAGACAGTGAAATAGCTGACCTGAGAGAAAAGGTGAAGGCAGGAGAGACCACCAAGTATGCCATAATAGAGGAAAGGCTGTATTATCTCTCAGGCAGAGATGAGGAAGTCAAGCCCAAGTTGTATGTGCCCAAAAGTTTAAGACCAGAGGTATTGGAACAGTGCCACGAGAGGTTGGGTCACATGGGAATTGATAGGACATGTGATCTAATAGGAAGAAAGTACTATTGGCCCAAATTGTACGGAGAGGTCACTAACTATGTTCGGAGCTGCGTAGTGTGCCAGTCGCAGAACAGAAGGCAGGAGATGGCACCAGTGGAGGAGACGGACGTGCCGAACTTCTCCTTCGAGAAAGTGAGTATGGATGTATCAGGACCATATGGGGAAACTGTGCAGGGAAACAACTACATAGTGAGTTTTGTCGATTGGCTAACAAATTGGCCTGAGGCATTTGCAGTACCAGACAAGAAGGCTAGAACTGTGGCCGGTTTGATAATAAGTGAAATCTTCCCTAGGTATGGCGCCCCTGTGCAGTTGGTAACAGATAATGGCACGGAGAATATAAACAGCATAATGAGAGAAGTGCTGACAGGTTTGAATATAGAGCATGTAAAAACATCTCCATATCACCCCCAAGGAAATGCTAAAGTGGACAGGTTTCATAGAACATTGGGAGATGTATTGGCCAAGCTGGTCAGAGAGAACACTGGAAACTGGGACTTGTATTTGACACAGGCTCTGGCGGCCGTGAGGTTTACGATAAACGAAACCTCCAGATTTTCTCCTTACTTTATGTTGTTTGGCAGAGACGTGGTCCTGCATGTTGATAACCTATTGAAGCCCCGAATAAAGTATATGGGAGAAGATCATCATCAGCTGTTGCTAGAACAACAACATAAAATATTTGTTCAGGCCAGAAGAAGAATAAAGAGGGCCCAGAAGAAAAGAAATGAGAGAGTGAATGCTGAAAGAAAGGTAGTAGAATTGAAGGTTGGAGACCCTGTCTACTACAAAATCCACCAGAGAGAAGGAAAGCTGGACCAAAGATGGGAACCGTACTACCGGATAGTAGAGCAGACGGGTCCATTATCATATGTAATATGGGATCAAGTGGCAGGACGAGCAAGGAGGGTCCATGCCAATGATCTAAAGAAGGCTGAAATAGCTAACCTGGAAATGAGCGAGCCGAGGCCTAAGAAGACAAGGACAAGGAGGGTAACTCTGGTTGAGCCGGAAGAAATGGAGACGAAGGAAGATTCCGAAGAAAATGAGGAGATAGATCGACTTGGCCAGATAGACTAAGCGATCCGAGTGACGGGGTTGGAACCCTCGGCAGATATCAGCGGTGTTCAGTCGTTGACTGAATCGGTGAAGAGAAGACCCTGCGAGGTCGCCATCGCACCCCCATGTTCAAAGGAAAGGAAGAGAAAGACGAGGAGATCCAATCAAGCAGCCAAGGGCTCTAAAAAGAGGCACCCTGAACAGGACGAAGGGCCCAGCGAGTGGGAGGAAGAGGATCAAATACCCCTTTC
>OZ010578.1:78174-90674 GCA_963932145.1 Acanthosepion lycidas
ATTATTGGCATTGCTGACTGGCCATCAGTGGTGTCATGAAGTACGACCTTTGGAGTGAGCGCCACGCACACCTGTCCGGGCCATTCTGTCTGCTAGGAGTTAGTTGGAGGAGGGAAGAGCTGAACGTAGTAAGAAATTATGGAATAATTGAGTGATGAATTGAGCAAGACTGAATGGTTGTGAAGAATAACAACAAGAGAATTTTGTTACCTTACAGGAATGATCAGATGAAAGGGCTGATGATGATGATGATGATGATGATGATGATGATGATTGTGATAGCCACACTGATGGTGACGATGGCGGAAGCTGGGAAGCACAGCCGAAACACCATTTTTAAAAAGACGAGTGAAGTAATAATAACCAGGTATAAATGGTTGATCACATTCGTGATAGATTTGAAACCATACGAGTCGCTACTAAATAAGTTAAGAAATGAGCTGGATGCAGCCCGGTTGAAGGTAGGGCAAGATTATCCCAAGGAAAAAGGGTATCTTAGTTTACTACACTCCCTGGAATCAGAGGCCACTATGATAGAGGCTCAATGGAGGGACATGCAAAATTACCTGAAGGGAATAGAGTTACTGCAGACGCGGGAAAAGAGATCAGTAGTTCCGATTATAGGAAAAGCGTTAAATGTCCTGTTTGGAACAGTCACTGAAGATGACGTTAAATTCATAAGAAGGAAACTGGGAGAAGTGGAAGTAAACCAGAGGACACTTGCTCAAGTGGCAAGGGAGAGTGTGACAATATTAAATGTGAAAAGGTTAGAGGTGGCCAAAAACAGAGCCAGAATCAATTGGTTAATAGATAACCTGGCAGGGTTGAGACAAGAGGTAATTAATGATACAGAAACTGTAATGATCGAATTACAAGAAATGAGCGGATTCATGCAAAAATATTTCCAACTGATGACAATTACGAATAAGGTACGACAAACTAGTCAGTCGTTGACGACCTTGCTGGAACACGTGAGAGCGCAATTAGACATGCTGTCATTGGGACACCTCTCCCCAAGCATAGTAAACCCGGGTCGCCTAAGGGAAGTGCTACTCGGAATACAGGCCGAGTTACCCCACCATTTAAGTCTGCCAGTGGACCCCACTAAAGAATTGTGGAAATATTATAATGCACTGGGATGTGTGACCTTGTTGGAAAATAGACGACTATTGGTTGTGATATCTGTTCCGTTGTTAGATAGAGAGAGTATATTCGAGATATATCAGGTTATAAATTTACCCATTCCCTACCCCAGAAGAGATCAAGTTTTGGGAATGATAGCAAGGTACAAGGTGGAAACAGAATACATAGCTTTAAATTCAGGGAGAACGAAATTCATGTTGCTAACAGCTTAAGAAGCTAGAAAGTGTAGAGATGATGCTCTAGGGACTTGTACCTCGTTAAGCTCTATCTATATAACTGGTAACCACAAGATGTGCATACTAGAAATGTTTGAAGGGAAGAGAGAGGGAATTAAGAGAACTTGCCAAGTAGAGGTATTAGCAAAGACGGCATTACCACAAGCTATCAGTGTTTCAGACGGGGTGTGGGCAGTAGCCACACAGAAACCTATCAGCTTGTCTAGGGTGTGTGGGGGAGAGTCCACAAGGACATTAAGAGCAAGGCCACCATTATCCTGTTAAAGTTATGGGATGTTCGGCATTTGGGATATCTATGTCCTTACCCCCCTATTACCGGGAAGAAGAAAGATATGAAGAGAAAGATTCAATCATAGAAATGATTGGCAGAGGCTTAGTCAATTGTACAGAATTATGGGAGCCAATAGTGAAGGGATTCTCCAATGTTACCTTGAATAAAATGCCAGAACTAATGAAGCCGATAGAAAAGATCGATATGGATCAATTGATATACAAGTTAAGTTTCTTTGGGAAATGAAGGTATGGCTTGGGAAGGCGATATGCAGATCGCGATAAGTTGGTCAATAGTGATGGGTACATTCATAGTTATAGCCATCGGGGGTATAGTAGTATGGAAGATTAAGAGTAAGAGGAGATTAACGAACGACAATCCAATGCACATGCAGCAACTCGAGAGGGAGATGCCGAGCAGTGTCCCTTACTCATACAGAATCGGCGAAGAAATTGCAGGAAGACCAGCGGAGGAGGCTGGCGTGAGACCGCCACGTGCGTCAGAAAAACCTCCCACAACGGAGAGGAAAACACTGACCAAGAAGAACAAGCCATAGTAACAACATCTGCACCCACAGGCACACGCACACATGACATTACATATAGAATAGAAGAACTTGAAAAAGAACATTACACTTGCATGTAAAACGGAAGAAGAAAAAGAACATTACATTGCATGTAGAACAGAAGAAGATGAAAAAGAACATTACACTTGCATGTAAAACAGAAGAAGAAAAAGAACATTACATGCATGTAGAACAGAAGTAGATGAAAAAAAACATTACATTGCATGTAGAACAGAAGAAGTTGAAAAAGAACATTACATTGCATGTAGAACAGACGAAGATGAAAAAGAACATTACACTTGCATGTAAAACAGAAGAAGAAAAAGAACATTACATTGCATGTAGAACAGAAGAAGATGAAAAAGAACATTACACTTGCATGTAAAACAGAAGAAGAAAAAGAACATTACATGCATGTAGAACAGAAGTAGATGAAAAAAAACATTACATTGCATGTAGAACAGAAGAAGTTGAAAAAGAACATTACATTGCATGTAGAACAGACGAAGATGAAAAAGAACATTACATTGCATGTAGAACAGAAGAACTTGAAAGAGAACATTACGTTGCATGTAGGAAGGTAGTATAGAATTGCATGGGACAAATGCAAGATGCATGTTAAATTTTGTATTTGGGTTTAGGTGTCATTTACGGGTAAATGAAAAATCGGTTAGGGGAGGATTGTGGCACCATTTAACGAGGCAGAAAGGGAAAAGAAAGAAAAGAAGAAAAGGAGAGGCTAAGAACCGAATCGTGAGTGATAAGCAAGAACACACACACAGCTAAGAGACAATGGATAAAAGGATATTTTGATAAGTAACAAATGGCGAAAGAGTGTCATTACAATGACAGGGAAATTCTGAGTAAAAAGAAAGGGAAAGAAGTAAAGAATCAGATATGTTTTGGCATCGGCTGTGTTATCTAAGGATATGAAAACAAACTATTGGTACGGGAAGACATCTTATTATCAACTACAGACCGGTTGGCCAAAGAAAAAAAAATTCAAATGAAAATGTTATTTCGTTAAGTGACGAAAAACAGGCAACTAAAAGGACTTGGACAGATATGAAAAATTAAAAACCACCCACGAGCGTCCGAAGGAACATCCTTGGCCTGCGATAATAAAATTTTGTTATTAGGAATTTGTACCGAAGGAAAATGAATGTGTTTTTTTTTCTTTCTTCGAGGCGACAGACTGACTGGAACTTTGGAGATGTTTCTCTTTGAGACCATGTTAAGAAGACCACACATTCTGATAATTAGCGATAAAATACCTGACGTAAACCACGTGTAGAACATGAGTTATGACCGCCATTGTCATATTGTCCCGTTCGCGGCTGGAGAAATGATAAACCATTAAGGGGAAAGAGAAGAGATAATTTTTTTTTTTTAAGCAAGATATTTTTTTCTTCCTGAAACAAAGCCGCAGATTCGTCAACGCCCGACTAAGACATCATTGGTCGAGTGGTGATCACGTGATGCACGAGGGAGACTTTTGCCGCCCATCTGGAGAATGAGTAAGAGAGGTTGCCACGAAGATGTGGGGAGGGCAGTTCACGATCCTCTGAAGTATGATGAGAAGGTGGGAGTGAGAAAAGGTTCCCAAAAATGGAAAAAGGTGGAAATTCCTAACCAGAGAGGTGGATATGTATTCAGAATTATCGAGGAACCCCCCGGCGCCGACAAACTCACCCCGGTTTTGGTCGGCGCCCATATAAACGAAGCCACAACGAGCAGAAATGAGTCGAGTCCCAGCAGTTCCCAGAGTCAGTCTCCGGGTGAGGCAAGCCTCGCAGGTAGCTGACCAGGATTCACGCACAAATCCGGACCCATCTTCAAACCAAGAACAATTATTTTGAAGAGCGACTTAGATCCAGATCACCGAAATAAGTTTTTCTTTTGACTTTCGTCCAAAGACCAACCGAAACACCAATTTCTTAGAGAGCAGACGACTTGAAGTGTTAAAACTTGCCTAGCGGAAAACGACGTGTCACAATCCATAGAACGGGTCGGGAGATAGATGCAGTCCTATGTATCGAACAACTAGACATAAAGTTTGTTACCTTTTTCTTTGATACTTTGAACTTTTGAGTTTTCATTTTATTGCCTTTTATGCATATTTGTGTGGTATCACCCCCGTTGAACTCGGTTTGCAGTACGGCCCCGAGGACTGATTGATTTCCTCTGCCTAGATCAATTCACAACGTGGGTAGGCAGACTGGGAATCAAAGTAGGACGTCACAGTTGGTGCCGTGGTAGACTGGGATAGAACGACACGGTTGGCGCTGCGACCAGGGGACGACGTCACAACAGTATAGTAATTTGTTTATTAGAAATATTAAGTTTAATATCTCAACTTGAAATTAAACTAAAATAAAAGCTTCAAGAAAGAATTTTCATTATTAAAAATTCATTTTAAACGTTATGTATCGCGTTATGTATCGCGTTTTTGTGGAGGGTCTTGATATAATTTTTGAACAAAAGTATCAACACTGCATGGTGACTGTTAGTTTCACGTCCCAAGTCTCTTGAGACATGAAACTGTCACCACGTAGAGTTGAATCTAATATCCATAAACAGACCTACTTTCACTCCCTCCCTCCCCTCCCTCTCTCTTTCTCTCTCTCTCTCATATATATATATATATATATATATATATATATATATATATAGTGGTATGGATATGAGTTTGCGACCCTGGGTTTCACGTTTTGGTGATCATCAGGCAAACCGGTTTATTTTTTGTTAAATTGGATCAATTTATGCTTGTGTGATTATGATTGGTGGCAGAGGAGGAATTTACTTATGTGCTTATTTGGGATAACACATAGACACACATACCTACAGGTGTATGCATTTTTAATTCACACAAACACATCCATTTAAACAATCTGAAGCGAGGTCACACAAACTGTGTCACAAACTCATATTCTTACAACTGTATATGTTATCTCTATCACTGTTATTGAGCGCTTTCCACTAAATACAGCGCATATAAAATTATATATATATATATATATATATATATATATATATATATATATATATATATATATATATGCGCAATAAAAACTGTCACTAAGCATTGTGGGTGGTCATAAGAAAAGTCTTATCATAATTTATTGCATCAAGAGGAATTAATACTAAAATTTACGCACATACATTCATGAAACTCCAATTGAAGCAGTTAGGTCTTTATTTTAAAATGTCTCAGTCTTCTTTGAATCTTTTGTATCGTATGGCTTATATCATCTTTAATTTGAAGAGTTTCTTATCTTTCCTTTTACGTTTCAAGGTTTTATCTTAAATCGTTCCGACATTTGGCCTTAAATATTTTCCTTACAAAAAAATCTTTTCAGATGCCACTGAAACATATTTCAGGAATCCTTGAACATCGGGAAATACTTCTTTTTCTCGTGAAAGTACATTTTAATTCTTACTATCGCAACAATTTCTCCTGGACAAGGAAATTCGTCAAGTTGTAAATAAAATCATATAGCCCAAAACAGTCAAATATTCAAATCTAGATTATTTTTAAAGGCAAAAAAGGACTTTATTTGTAGCTTACATTTTTTTGTCCGTTTAGTTTGACAGATTAATGTTCTAGTTCGAAATTCCAAGCTGGGAACCGAAAACTTCGCACTTCATTTAGTCATGTCTCACAAATTCTTTCTATGTTCACACCTTTCTCTGTATTTCTCTCTCTTAACACACACAAACACACACCACACGCACACACACACACACACACACACACACATATATATATATATATATATATATATATATATATGTAGAAATTTATCAGAATTAACGTGTAGAAAAAGACAATATGTATTAAGGAAAAAGACAATTGGGAAACTGTATTTTTAACCGACGCGTTTCCTCCAATTTGGACTTTTTCTAGGCAAAAAACGAAATGAATTTATTGAAACAGAGTATCTATAAACAACAAACAATGTCATTACCAACTAGAATTTAGAAACGATATTGTATATTCACATGGTCAACTGAAAAATCACGTCAATTACTTTATGTTTGAATAGAATATTTTCACGTGTAGAAATATTATTTATATTGTGTTGACGGAATTAACCGTTTTCATTTTATTTCTTGATATATTTGTTGTGCACGTTGGCTTGGGAGATTAATGATTCTGTTAGTAAAGGTGATACTGGGAAAAAGCCTGGGCCAGATTAATATTTGGATAATATTCAATGGCGGCATCCTCGAGGATTTTTCTTCTTAGTGAAAAAGTAATTGACGTAATGAATTAACGACCCTATTCCGCCATTGTCTGCTTTTTACTTTAAAATATAGTTTTAATTTTTTTCATAAATAATTATGTATTATAATTGTGTAGACATTATTTTATTAGTATATAATGGTCCATCCAACATTTATTTGATTTATTCAACTATAATATTGACTTGTTTTACGCTCTATTCAGTATAATTACCAAATTGTATATGTAGTTGTTTCAACACTTTTAATATTATCTCTAGGCTCTAGATCCCTTTAAGAAGCTTCCTGGATATATTAACAAATAATATATATATTCTAAAAAAATTAAATGCGTTTCTGATACATTTATGTCTGCTTCACCAAATCACCAAATTTTACATAAATACACCAATAATAGATTTGTCGCATTAATTGTTACCTAGTATCGTTGAATATCATCAGTCCATTTGACATGTAATAATAAACCACCCGCCACCACCCTCTAGCCTTATTTTTATATGTTAACGTAGACGAGACTTTCATTGCTTAATATAGACATACCCATAAGTATATTTTTAATTCTGACCTTATGCCCCACTTTTCCTAACAAATCATTTTATAATTAGTTATGTACCATCGCCTGAAGAGGTATCATCTTATTACCGAAACAAGAAAGTTTTTTGTGTAACAATGTAAAATTGTAATTTATTATATATATATATATATATATATATAATTATTTATTTTTAAAGAAAAAATATTTATAAAATCACTACAAAAATAGCCATTTTGTTTCAACACCCCCGGTGTCTTATCAAGTGATGACGTTGAATGTAAAATAAATGGTTTTAAAAGTTTCAAATTAATTAATAATCCTACGCAAGGGGAAAACGTTGTTACAAAGGCTAGATGGACCAATCAAAACACAAGTACAGGAAAATTCAAAAAGCTCGATAACGAAGTCATGTTATAATATCTATTCAGATGTTTTGTATTAAAAAATAATTTATTCCAACGAATAATTACTAAATTATATGATAAAATTTAATATTAAAATTTAAAACTGCTAATTACAAAATCAAAATTTAACATTTATTCGCTATCAAGTTTACAACTATAAAATTACTGAGGAGAAAAGAAGAAATATATATGTTATTCAATTTATTTTTTCATTGAAGTTACATTAGCTATATTTAATATCCGGTCTTTTTACAATGTATACATTTTAATCCTCATGGTGTGTAAATGGGGTCCTAAACTCACGCGTAAAACAAACGGAGTCAGATTCTAATACATAAGCACCAAGACATATACACACACAAAAAAGGGACAAAACAGAGAACATCTCCACGGTCTGTCATGAAAAAAAAGGGGGGGGGGAAATGGGAGAAGGGAAACCAACACACACATACATACATACATAATTAAAAGTGGATGCACTTTCCATACACATAGATACATATGAATACATGCACACACATCCACAGACATTGACCCAGACAGTTGGATACCCCAACTGATAAATATTTAAGACAGAAAATGTCATTGCATGAATGTTAACAACCTATTGAAATCTAACTTAAGCGAGTAAATATACAAAGATAAAAATGATTAAAATTAATATTATTTAATATATTAAAATAGTGTATGTAAAAAAAACAAAAAAAAAAAACCGGACATTAAAGTCAACACCCATCGGTAACTACGATGTCCACCTCATATACATATAAGTATACACACATACACACACATAAATACGCATACAAACATATATATATATACACATATATACATACATACACACACATATATACATATATATACATATACACATACATATATACATATATATACATATACACATACATATATACATACATATACATATATACATACACATACACACATACTCACACATATACATAAATATACATACATACATACACACCGAAATATCTACACATACATACGTAAACATATACATACGTATACATTTCCATGGTATCAAGTACACATACACATACATACACATATACATATATGTACCCACAAATATACACACAAATATGTGTACAGATACTTACAAATAAATACATATATACACAGCAATACACAAATATAAACATATATACACACATATATATACTAAACCATGTGGCCGTAATGACATACCCAAGTTTCCCTACCTACACGTACACATAAACAATTTCATATACAGTAGGTGTCAACATACATATATACAACTGCAAACCTACATAAGTAAACACACACACACATATATACATATATATATACATACACATACATACATACATATACACACACACATATATATACATATATATATATATATATATACATATATATACACATACATACATGCATACACACATACAGAAATATACATACACATAAATATCTACATAAAAATACTTATCTATAGTAATAAATACACATATATACGTACATACACATAAATGCAACGACATTTCACCAAAAACATATATAAATATACAGACATACATACACATACATAGGCATAGACATACTTCGATATACATGCAAACACAAAAATACACGTATCCTAACATACATATATATAAAAAAAAAAAAAAAACCCATCCATACCAACATAAATATACGTAAATAAAATTAGGTACACAATATAACAATACACATACAAACATATACTCATATATATATATATATATATATATATATATATACATACACATACATCTACATATATTCACATATATATATATATATATATATATATACGTACATATACACACACACATATATATATATATATATACCTACACATACATGCACACATACACATACATGCACACACACACATATATATATATATATACACACCTACACATACATACACATACACCTACACACACATATATATATACACATACACACATACATATATATACACAACTACATAAACATGCAGACACTTACATATATACACACATAAAAAAATATATATACATGCATATAAGGATACATACTCACATATATATACACACACATACCCACATCTACAAATACATATACATACTCATATACACCAATATTTTTAAACTCTTTTCTTCTTCTCCTCCTTTTCACCTTCTTACTTTATATATATATATATATATATATATATATACACACACATACATATATATATACATACATACACGCACATACACACATATATCTATAAACACACAAACAAATACACACACATACATATATACATATATATATATATATACAAAACTTAGCAACATATTAATACATTAAAATACAAACATACACATTTCGCAGTACAAACACACATAACTACACATAAATATATACATATATATACATACACATACAGAAAAATGAATAACATTATGTAGTTATACCATACACATTCATATCGTCAGATTGACCATCAGGTAATAAAAGTTATAATCTATTAAACTTACAGCTACGTATCATTATCATTTAAAGTATACGACCCCTATAATAAGTTAAATTTATAACGGTGTTTACAATTAACCGTTAGTTCATATCTCTGATTTAAGAGATCAGCCTTGTTTTTAAATCTAATAATTTCAAACTTTTCGTTAAGACACAGGTAACATGGGGAATATAGGGATTTACATGTCCGGGCTTTCTTAATCAATGTTCAATTAACCGTAGGTGTTTTGTTCTTTTCTTTTAGGTTCCAAAAGTACTTGGACAATGAAGTCATGTACCTATAGTCACAGTTATTGAAAGATTGCATATGCCCCCGCCAGCGTTCTTTGAATGTATTCATTGTGCTACCAATGTAAAACTTCTTTATATTTGGATTCTCAATAGTTGAGATAGTACTAAGATAGACTACAGAACGAATTCCACAGTTATTTTGTAGTGGACAATTATTAGGATACCTACAATTACATGAATTATTATTTGTGGCATTATATTTAGTATTACTGTCAGTAACCTTTTGAGTAATCGAGCTTTTTGAATCCCTATACTTGTTAAAGACTATGTTGTTATGTTTTTTAATGATTTTCTCTTGGTTATCTGCACAACTATAGCTTAATTTAAGGGTATTAGGATTAAATATTTTACTAAGTGGGTTAGTTTCAGTGTTAGGGAAATGTTTCTTGATGAGGTTTAGAAACATACGTCCTAATTTAGATTTAATCATTAAATTGAAAGGGGGAGTGAACCAGATGATCTTTCTAGATCTATTCTTATTATGGTTGTAGTTAACAGGGTTTTTATACTGAATATTGATATCTTTGTATCCACTATTTTTAAGTGCAGAATTATAAAAGTCACTATGTTTATTAAAAACATCTTTGTTAGAAGAGTTAGTGCTAATTCTAAATCCAATGGAAGAGGGTATATGTTTGATAACTGAAGGGGGATGGTTGGAATTTGGATGAACGTATATCGGATTGGAATTAACCTTCACATATGGTTGGAAAGAGTTGTTAGCAAGGTTTAGGGTGACGTCTAGAAAATCTACTTGTTTAACATTAGTAGTGACTATTGTCCTAAGACCTAAATCCTTAAATACCCTATGAATCATTTTCCTAATACGGTCTACCTTAGTTTTAGTGGAGTTTTTAACAACTAATAAACCATCATCTCTATACAATCCTATACTATCGGAATCCAGACAGTCAAAGGCACTTAAATTATACAACAGAAATAATCCAACCAGGTCAGAAGCTTCAGCAGAATCCAGAGAACCCATCGAAATGTCAAAATTGTTGTTGTAAGACTTTTTGGTCCACTGTTCATCCTTGTAGATTAGAACAGAATTTCGGCATTTCATGATGATGTCCACCTCACTCTCAGAAATATTAGAGTATTCCCGGGCGAAATCCAAGGCCAAAGTGAAAAGATCCTTCGATATAGAGGGATAATAATCGACAATATCGAACTGTATGAAAGTACAGTTGCCCTTATATCGGATGTTATTAAACCAGTTGATAACATCACCTGTGTTAACCCACTGTAGTAGTCCAAGGGTTTTTTTTATGGATTTCTTGGTTCTTTCTAAGATGGTCTTACTAATTCTACCGATTTCCGGTCTGGTAGGGTTTATAAGCCTAGTAGATGGCTTAGTTTTGAATTCAGGTTTATGGTCTTTTAACAAGACATAGGCTTCCTTAGTTTGTAGTTTGCCGACCCGATCACTGATCAATAGTTTATCAGTAATTGATTTACTGATACTGTTAATGCTATCTATTTGGTTGAAGTTATTTGTATCAATTTTTTTGTAGTTTCTGGTTAGACTATCCCTAACTAATGCATCATAGTCCTTAGGAGATAACTTATAAAAATTATCCGTTTTATCGGATTTTACATATATATCACCAGATTTATTAATGTCTTTGACGATACTATCCAGATGTTTTTGGAAGGCATTTTTGTATTTATAGAATGTTAATCCTTTGATGATATCCAATAGTTCATTTTCAAAAGCAGACAATTGCTTAATAATTGGTGCAGTTTTGAGGCTTTTAAAACCATAAATTTCGCGTTCACACAGTGGTTTTTTGTTTAGAAGAAAGAAGTAAGCTTTCCATCTCATTATTCTGATAAGGTTTTCCGTTTGCTGTGTTAGATGGACGAAATAATCCCTTTTGTTCGTGGTGGGAATATTCTGAAGTGATACTCCGAAATTGATTCTATCCATAGTATAAGAATAGAATAGAAAGTGCTCGACAGTAATAGGAGCTAATATCCAAGTATATGATTGGTGTATATGGAATGAATTCCAATAACCAACAATTACTATTCTTAAAAGAGTGCTCAATACAAAGTAGAGCAGATATAATTATTTATTTTTAAAGAAAAAAATTTATAACATAAATATGTTATAAAATCACTACAAAAATAGCCATTTTGTTTCAACACCCTCGGTGTCTTATCAAGTGATGACGTTGAATGTAAAATAAATGGTTTTAAAAGTTTCAAATTGATTAATAATCCTACGCAAGGGGAAAACGTTGTTACAAAGGCTAGATGGACCAATCAAAACACAAGTACAGGAAAATTCAAA
>OZ010578.1:95674-338174 GCA_963932145.1 Acanthosepion lycidas
GTGTGTGTAGGTGTATGTGTATGTATGTGTAGGTGTGTATATATATATGTGTGTGTGTGTGCATGTATGTGTATGTGTGCATGTATGTGTAGGTATATATATATATATATATATATGTGTATATGTACGTATATATATATATATATATATATGTGTATATGTACGTATATATATATATATATATATGTGTATATGTACGTATATATATATATATGTGAATATATGTAGATGTATGTGTATGTATATATATATATATATATGTGTGTATATGTTTGTATGTGTATTGTTATATTGTGTACCTAATTTTATTTACGTATATTTATGTTGGTATGGATGGTTTTTTTTTTTATATATATATGTATGTTAGGATACGTGTATTTTTGTGTTTGCATGTATATCGAAGTATGTCTATGCATATGTATGTGTATGTATGTCTGTATATTTATATATGTTTTTGGTGAAATGTCGTTGCATTTATGTGTATGTACGTATATATGTGTATTTATTACTATAGATAAGTATTTTTATGTAGATATTTATGTGTATGTATATTTCTGTATGTGTGTATGCATGTATGTATGTGTATATATATGTATATATATATATGTATATATATGTGTGTGTGTATATGTATGTATGTATGTTTATGTATATATATATATGTATATATGTGTGTGTGTGTTTACTTATGTAGGTTTGCAGTTGTATATATGTATGTTGACACCTACTGTATATGAAATTGTTTATGTGTACGTGTAGGTAGGGAAACTTGGGTATGTCATTACGGCCACATGGTTTAGTATATATATGTGTGTACATATGTTTATATTTGTGTATTGCTGTGTATATATGTATTTATTTGTAAGTATGTGTACACATATTTGTGTGTATATTTGTGAGTACATATATGTATATGTGTATGTATGTGTATGTGTACTTGATACCATGGAAATGTATACGTATGTATATGTTTATGTATGTATGTGTAGATATTTCGGTGTGTATGTATGTATGTATATTTATGTATATGTGTGAGTATGTGTGTATGTGTATGTATATATGTATATGTATGTGTATATGTATGTGTATATCTATATATATGTATATATGTGTGTGTATGTATGTATATATGTGTATATATATATATATGTTTGTATGCGTATTTATGTGTGTGTATGTGTGTGTGTGTGTGTATATACTTATATTTATATGAGGTGGACATCGTAGTTACCGATGGGTGTTGACTTTAATGTCCGTTTTTTTTGTTTTGTTTTTTTTTTTACATACACTATTTTAATATATTAAATAATATTAACTTTAATCATTTTTATCTTTGTATATTTACTCGCTTAAGTTAGATTTCAATAGGTTGTTAACATTCATGCAATGACATTTTCTGTTTTAAATATTTACCGGTTGGGGTATCCAACTGTCTGGGTCAATGTCTGTGGATGTGTGTGCATGTATTTATATGTATCTATGTGTATGGAAAGTGCATCCACTTTTAATTATCTATGTATGTATGTGTGTGTTGGTTTCCCTTCTCCCATTCCCCCCCTCCTTTTTTTTTTTTTTCATGACAGACCGTGGAGATGTTCTCTGTCTTGTCCCTTTTTTGTGTGTGTATATGTCTTGGTGCTTATGTATTAGAATCTGACTGCGTTTGTTTTACGCGTGACTTTAGGACCCCATTTACACACCATGAGGATTAAAATGTATACATTGTAAAAAGACCGGATATTAAATATAGCTAATGTAACTTCAATGAAAAAATAAATTGAATAACATATATATTTCTTCTTTTCTCCTCAGTAATTTTATAGTTGTAAACTTGATAGCGAATAAATGTTAAATTTTGATTTTGTAATTAGCAGTTTTAAATTTAATATTAAATTTTATCATATAATTTAGTAATTATTCGTTGGAATAAATTATTTTTTAATACAAAACATCTGAATAGATATTATAACATGACTTCGTTATCGAGCTTTTTGAATTTTCCTGTACTTGTGTTTTGATTGGTCCATCTAGCCTTTGTAACAACGTTTTCCCCTTGCGTAGGATTATTAATTAATTTGAAACTTTTAAAACCATTTATTTTACATTCAACGTCATCACTTGATAAGACACCGAGGGTGTTGAAACAAAATGGCTATTTTTGTAGTGATTTTATAACATATTTATGTTATAAATTTTTTTTCTTTAAAAATAAATAATTATATCTGCTCTACTTTGTATTGAGCACTCTTTTAAGAATAGTAATTGTTGGTTATTGGAATTCATTCCATATACACCAATCATATACTTGGATATATATATATATATATATATATATATATATATATATATATATATATATATATATATATTGTAAAATTAGGAGATCAGTCGATTCCACTACCTCGGATTTCGACATTTTGCTATCTTCCGATGATTTCGGACAATTGATTTCCTAACGCCTTTTTTTTTTAAAAAAAGAACACTATATTATTCAAACAAATAAAGAAGCACACGACATGAAGTGTAGTAGAAGGGGAGGGGAAGATGAAAAGCAAATGTATTTGAAATGTATCGGTGTGGGGTTAAATAAAATATACATACTTTCTTTTCATCCGGGCTCATATGAACACAAAATGAACTTTTAGTATGCATGAAAAAGGCTCTTTTGGTCTGGAAACGTTATTAAAGCCAACTTTTCTTGTTGACAAAGGTTCCAGATAATGATTGTTGTAAGGTTTGGCTTACAGTTTACTATCGGATATTCATTTCTTTAATTTTCATACATGGTTGGCTAATCTAGGAGAATTTTTATTTTTATACGTGTATTGAGCACTTTCTAATACTACTGATTCATGGTCTAATTCAACTCTGATCATTAACGTTTTCATTGTATATATATGTGTGTGTGCATGTGTATAACATTAAATTTCGAGGTCAATGAGACGAGATAGCAAATATATCAGATAATTTAGAAAATTCAACTTTAATATGAAACAGCTGCATCATAAACACGGATTTTATTCAGCTAACGTACAAAATTTTATGTTTAATGGAAATCACGGTCTGTCGCTATAGTTTAGATTGAATTCAAATAGAATCCTTTTGATCGATGAAACATGTCAAAATAATAGTTTTCCACACATAGTCTAATATAATTGCCACACGCAGACAAACGCACACACAGACAAACACACATTCTATGAAATCTTGAACCGTCATTCGCAAATAATTTACAAGCTTTGTACCTTCTGTTGTATATATATATATTTCCTTCTTTATTATGTTTTTTCTTTTTCTCTATTCCTATTAACGTTGCATTTTACCTTCAGCCCCACCTCCGATTATAACTGTTTAATTTGTATTCTAATTTGATGAATACAATTATGTGTACGCACAAACACACAAACATAAGCACACACACACACACACACACATATATATATATATGTAACATTAAATTCTAAGAGTTTCTCAGTGACAAAATTGCTGGTTCTTTTTCTGTAGTTTACGGGTATTTTAGGCACGCAGGTATTTGCCATATAATGCTCGATATCAAAAGGTAAGAATGTATATATATATATATATATATATATATAGAGAGAGAGAGAGAGAGATGAAACTATTGGCGTAGAAGAAACGGCTACATTTAGCAGTTTAAAAGTGAAAGGGTGGGATTGAGATGCCAAACTAGTAGCACGATTAAATTCATGCTGTTTGGGAACCAGCGAAAGTAGATCGTCGGAGCAGTTACCGTGAAAGTATTTGTAGAAAAGACAGAGAGAAGCGACGGAACGTCTGTGAGAAGTGACTGTAGACGAGATGCTAGATCAGGACCCATCAAATTGCATATACGTCTCTGGATTTTGTAAACGAATAGCGGGGTCTCCTGACCATATATGGCAGCAGTATTCCATGCAAGAGCGAATGGTTGATTTATAAATTTGAAGGATGGACTCATTGTCTTGGTATAACAAGGTGCCTCACAGCCTTCACGTACGATTTCATTTTCAAGTCTTTTTTCCTACTGTTTGGACTGTCAGCGGTGAAACTCCTTGTTCGCATAACAAAGTCTTGCGGATGATTCATTCTTTTCAAATTGATCTCTTTAGTTCTAAGTTGTAATGATGACCCCTCTTTCTTTTGTGTTCTGTACAGTTCGCGCTTTTTAAAACTTTGAAGATGGAAGCCAGAGTATGAATGCTGGTACCATTACTGAAGGCCTGAATGATATTTTTCCTCTCACCATTGCTCATTTGGGAAGACATAGTGGTGCTGACACAAAACGATTTTAACCTGTTCTATTTGTAGCTGAATAACTCAAAGGATTTTTCAGTGATTCTTACGACAAATTGTATCAAGATGACTAAATGTCTTCTCTGAAAACCTGGAAAAACTAACTCAAGTACTTTAGTGTTTTTTTCAGAGATTAAACATTTTGTGAGAACGACAATTATGCTCTCACACAATTTGGACAATTTTCTTGTTACACCCTGTATATATATATATATATATATATATATATATATATATATTCAACTTTGCCAAGTATAAGAGCAGACATTTTGGTGACTGGATTAATGACTCTAATTCTTTTGATAGAGGTCAAAAAAGAGAAATGCAAGCGAAAGTAGAGCGCAAACTGAAGTATCGTTTAATTTCCATCCGCAGGATAGCTCTATCATTTTGCCCATCGAAATAAAAATAAATTTCAGATTGCCGCCATTTCCATACGAACATTTATAATAATTTCGTGTCGCTCTGGCCATAAAAATGTCTACTTTAAATCTTGAAAACAAAAAATTGAACCTCATTCGCAAGTAACTTACAAGCTTTGTACCTTTTGTTGTTTGTATTTATTTTCCCCTTTTTATTATCCTTTTTTTCATTAAAATACACAGTTGCAACTGGAATGAATTTTGTACTTTATAACTTTGTGTAAATTACGAAATATTTGAGCACTAGTATTTTATAACCGTATTCATACTGTTTCACATTGGTACCGAAAACCTGATGTGACAATAGTGAATTAATTTTTTCTGGACTTATAACCTGTTCATGTCCTAATTCTTTTTTCCTAAACTTTTTCTTGTTTCACTTGATTCCTCAGGAATTATAATAATCATCCGGAAATTTACCCCTCGCTTGGTTGGGGTCTACAACCATATTCGGCAAACTTCCGTGATAAAATCCTCTCGATAAAATCACCGATCCTCGTATGTTGCGAACAGTTTATTAGAAGATAGGCTTGCTATCGTCCGGCCCCCAGGCTTTCCACGTCTATTGAAATATTTAACTTATTACAATTGTGATTAAATAATAAATTAATTATTTGTTGCTGATTATTATTATATAATAATAATAACAATAATAAACTCAGAACTAAGTAACCAATAATAAATAAGGGGTAAAATGAAATAACATTATAAAACAAATACTCATTGGCATCCACAATTAGAAAACTGTTACCGCTTGGTATTTATCTCCCCCCTCTCTCTCTCTCCCTCTTTCTCTCTCTCTCTCTCTCTCTCTCTCTCTCTCTATATATATATATATATATATATATATATATATATATATATATATATATATATATATATTATAATATTTTTATTATAATATATTATAATAAAAACATTTTACATCGCTACACAAAAGCTTTCATGTTTCAATACTATGATTGTACTTCTTCAGGCGATGGTTGATAACTTTTGATAAAAATGATTTATTAGGGGAATTTAAAAATAAATCTTACGTCTTCTCGGAAGTTAAAGCGTGAGTATAAGGTCAGAATTAAAAATATATTTGCGGGTATTTCTCGATTAACTAATTAGAAGCCAGATCTACACTAAAATAGAAAAATAAGGTCAGAGTGGGTGGGTTATTTTTCCTGTCACGATAAATGGACGCTTGGACATATCATCCAGCAATCGTAGAAAAATGGCAGCAACAAATGTATTATGGATGTAATCAAGTATGATGCTCCGATTTGTTGAAGTAGACATAAGGTTATCAGAAACAAATTTAAAAAAAAAAATAATTCAGGAAGCGTCTTAAAGGAGCCATATGATATAATTAAAAATGTGGGACATTTATATACGATGCTAATAATACTGAATAGACGGCAAAATATGGTAATGTTTGTTATGGGATCTTACCCATAATAATAATAATGGAGTATTCCTGACGTAATAAATACTGCGTCTCAATCAGTAGGCGGAAGTCAGTCGCTCAACTTTTGAGCGACTGCACGGTTGTACTCTCATCCTACGGACGGAAGGAACGCGAAGGAGGCTACGCCGAAGGGCGGAGTCTCTTTCCGGGAGGTAGACCGGCCCTGAACCCGTTTATGTGGGTTCAATGGGCTATTTTTTGGCCGAGCCCACGGGCTCGGAATGCCCACGTTAAAAAGGCCTTGTGCCACATGACACCCTCGTGGTGGGGTGACTGAATATCGTCAGTCGCTCAACTCATGACCGTCTGTTCGGTTGAACCCTCTGCCTTTGGGCGGGAGGAACCCGAAGGAGGCTAGGCCGAAGGGCGGAGCCTTTTTCTGGGAGGTAAACCGACCCTGAACCCGTTTATTCGGGTTCAATAGGCATATTTTTGGCCGGGCCCACGGGCTCGGAGATCCCTCGTTAAAAAGGCCTTGTGCCACATGACGCCCTCATGAGGGTTTGACTGAATATCGTCAGTCGCTCAATTCTTGAACGACAGATCGGTTGATCTCTCTGATCGGTTGAACCCGAATGAGGCTACGCCGAATTGGCGGACTCTCTTTCTGGGTGGTAAACCGACCCTGAACCCGTTTATACGGGTTCAATGGGCATATTTTTGGCCGGGCCCACGAGCTTGGAGATCCCACGTTAAAAAGGCCTTGTGCCACATAACGCCCTCGTTGACTGAATATCGTCAGTAGGTCAAGAGTCGAGTCGAGGCAGTCCGAGACAGAGTCGCGTTCTGACAATTACTGCAAGACATTGGAATAGTGATACTGGTCGAGACTACATTGTTCTCTCTACTAAACCTGATGGTTCATACTAACACTTCTACTTCTCTGTATATATTCCTGTTTGTAATATATCTGTGTTAATCCATACCTGTGTTCCAGTTCTTCTTTATTGGTTTTAACTTGGACTATCACCGTGGTATAAGGAACCGGACCATAACAAGTGGGGACGACGATTCTCACGAAACCAACTCTCTACGCGGAGGACTTACATTTTTTTTTGTTATCCATCGCGCATAACAAGTGGCGACAAGGAAATCCTAAAAAGGTAATACGAAAGTAATTCTAAAAAATATATATATATATATATATACGTTAACATGGAAGATTTTAAGTCAACCATTATGGAACTTACCAAAATCGAATTTGAACAGCAACAGAGGGACGAACAGAAACATCTAGAATTGCAAGAATTATTGTTACGTGCAATGACAAATAAGGAGCAAAACTCCGAGAACGAAACAGTTCTCTCACAAAACGCTATTTGGAGTAATTTCGAAGATTTCAAGTACGCACACGACGAAGATAACACTTTTGCAAATTACATCCGAAGGTACGAAGATCTATATGATTTTGACTTCAAAGATTGGTCAGACGCACGGAAAGTACGCCTATTACAAAGAAAATTAGGCACAGGCGAATATACCAAATTCGTAGATTATATCCTTCCCAGAAAAACAAGCGAGTTAACGCTCAAAGAATCCATAAAACTGCTAACGGAACTGTTCAGCCATAATACTTCACTATTCCATAAAAGATGGAAATGCTTGAACCTTACAAAAAAGAACAGCGAAGATTACATAACTTTCGCATCCATTGTTAACAAATATTGTGACGACTTCAAATTATCGGAACTCAGCGCGGACAATTTCAAATGCTTAATTTACGTCCAAGGCCTGGTTTCAACCAAAGACGCGGAAATGAGACGCAGAATACTTACTAATTTGGAGAGTGAACAAGATCTGACACTTCAAAAACTAGACGAAAACTGCCAGAGATGCATCAGTGTGAAGAAAGGCTCAAAAGACACAGAACAAGCTGGCATGGCACACGTACGAAGGCAAGCAAATTTTCCCTCCTCACAAACTGAACTGATTTTCTAATTATAATCAACATAAAAAAAACTACCATCCAGCCCATGCTATCGTTGTGGGTCTTGGCATTGTGTTAAAGACTGTACATATCGTTTTAAAACTTGTCTATCATGTAAAAAAATTGGCCACAAAAGTTCTCATTGTTGGTATAGAAAAGAAAGCAAAAACAGAATAAGAATTACGAGGACTGATCAAGCAGATGATACTAATATAAGAAAATATGTACAAGTTGAAATGCAAAATAGAAAAGTTAGGTTACAGCTGGATTCTGGCTCAGACTTAACTATCATAAACGTACAAACATGGAGAAAACTGAACAAACCTGTCATGTTAAAAACAGATAAGTAATTACAAACGTAACATTTAATGGAATTACGAAAAACTAAAAGTGTACGTCTTAAGAAATATCGAAAACCTATTCGGAACAGACTGGATGCAAAAATCCGAATTGTGGGATTTACCTATTAGTACGTACTGCCAAAATGTAAAAAGCTTATCAACCGAGGCAGACAAATTAAAAGGAAAACTAAAAACGAGTTTCCCCGAAGTATTTTCAGGAGGTCTCGGAAGATGTAAGAAAATGGCAGCTAATATCGAAATAAAGGAAAACGTTCAACCTGTTTTCAAGAAAAAAAAGGAGCGTACCGTTTGCGTCAATAAAAAAAATTGACCAAGAATTAACTAGACTCGAAAATACGGGCATATTGAAAAAAATAGAATACAGCAAATGGGCCATACCGAAGGTCTACATAAAAAAGAAATCAGGAGAAATTCGAGTTTGTGCTGATTTTTCTACAGGTTTGAAAGCAGCAGCAATAAAGGACTACCACTATCCTCTATCTAGTCCAGAAGAAGTATTCACTAAATTAAATGTCGGAAAATATTTTTCAAAAATTGATTTAAGTGAGGCGTACCTGCAAATTCCAGTCGATGAAGAAAGTTCAAAACTTCTATGCAGAAATACACACAAGGGGTTGTACAGATACCAAAGACTACCATTTGGAATTAACGCTGCGTCAGCTATATTCCAACAGACAATGGATACGATGCTTGTCGGACTAGACTACACAATTGCATACTTGGATGACGTATTGATTAATAGCGAAAGCGTTGAACAACACTGGCAACATGTACAAGAAGTTTTTAAGAGAATTCAAAGCTATGGATTCAAAGTCAAAGAAAATAAGTGTGATTTTCTCATGAAGGAAATTAAATAATTGGCCATATCATAGATCAAGAAGGTAGACGACCAGACCTTGAAAGGTCTACAGCAATAAAAGAAAAATGTCAGTTCCTAAGAATATAACAGAACTACAAAGTTTTCTTGGATTAGTGAATTACTACCAGGAATTCATACCTCAAATGCATAAATTTCGCGCACCACTGAACGAACTGTTAAAGAAAGAAAAAGTTTGGCAGTGGACAGATCAATGCCAGGAAACATTTGAAAAAATAATCAAGACATTAACATCGGATTTATTTTTGGCACACTATGATCCTAAACTAGAAATTATTGTAGCAAGTGACGCGAGCGCTTACGGAGTCGGAGCATGTATATTACATAAAATGCCAGATGGGACAATAAAACCTATCGGGCACGCCGATGGCCTGTCGAAATTTTATCCAACAAAGACAGAGCCATTGGAAGATACGGTAATTGAAGCCCTAAGAAATGAAGAAGACATAAGGACAGTACTATGTTGTACAGTCAGAAACCTCTCAGTCACATTGCAAGACATAAATGAAGCCAAAAATGACGAATTTATTAATGAAACAGAAGCAAAAATAGCAGAAAAAAATGAGCAAATTTCGGACAGATTTTCTCTAGCGATAATGCGCTACTTTACATCGAAAGGTTTTTAATTCCCAAAACATTACAAAAGCGGATCCTAAAGGATTTCCACAGGGGACACCTGGGTAAAAATAGAATGAAGTCGCTAATGCGAAGCTATGTATATTGGAAGAATATGGACCACGATATTACTCAGATGGTGGAAATGTGCAAGGGTTGTAATTTAGCAGCCAAAGCACCGCCAGTCATACATAAGCCTTGGCTAGAAACTGATCGTCCATAGTCAAGAATACACGCAGATTATGCAAGACCAATTGATGGGTTCTACTATTTAATCATAGTTGATACCTACAGTAAATGGCCGGAGGTGTTTCGTTGCAAAAATCCTACTACAGAAACGACCATAAATTTCCCCCACCAGCTATTCGCTCGGTTTGGTGTAGTGGACTGCTTAGTAACAGATAATGGAACGCAATTCACGTCAGCAGACTTCCAAGAGTTTTGCGAAATGTATCAAGTAAAACATATAAAATCCCCGTCTTACCACCCAAGATCAAATGGACAAGCGGAGAGATTCGTGGATACACTCAAAAGAGCGCTACGAAAAGCGTACGATGTGCCTACGGAGAAAGCATTAGAGCAATTCCTACAGGTATATAGAATAACGCCAAATAAAGCTACACCTTCAACATTATCACCAGCAGAAGTCATGTTTGCTAGGAAAATCAGATCATCTTCGATAAATTACTACGAAGTAAAACAAAACAAGTAACACAGTCCTAAGCACCAAAAAGAAAATTTCTCCCAGGAGAAAAAGTTTTTTTTAAGACATATAAAAATAATACCTCTTACTGGGATCAAGGCATAATTGAGAAAAGAATTGGTAATATCATGTACATAGTACAATGAAAAAAATTCTCACACAGAAGACACGTAAACCAAATAAGGAAGAGACCGTTACAGGATGCTAATGGTCTACCTCAAGAAGAGGTATTGGACACAGTTTTCGACACATTCGATATAAAAAGACCGCAAACAATGCCAGAACAAAGAAAATCGTCAAGAAAAAGAAAATTCACTGAACCTTTGGAAATAGATCCAAAGAAAAAAAGATATTAAAAAAAAACCTGCTACGCAAAAGCTTCGGAAGAGGGGTGTTATGGGATCTTACTATTAATAATAATGGACTATTTCATACTTAATAAATACTGCGCCTCAGTCAGTAGGCGAGAGTCAGTCGCTCAAGTCCTGATCGGCTATTCGGTTGAACTCTCTGCCTTCGGGCGGGGAGGAACCGGAGGCTACGCAGAAGGGCGGAGTCTCTTTCGGGGAGGTAAACCGTCCCTGAACCCGTTTATACGGGTTTAATGGGCATATTTTTGGGCCGAGCCCACGGGCTAGGAAATCCCACGTTAAAAATGACCTTGTGCCACATGGGGGTGACTGAATATCGTCAGTAGTTCAAGTTGAGTCAGTAGTTCAAGTCGAGTCAAGAGTCGAGTCAGAGGCAGTCCGAAACAGAGTCGCGTTCAGACAATTACTGCAAGACATTGGAATAGTGATACTAGTCCAGACTACATTGTTCCCTCTACTAAACCTGATTGTTCATACTAACACTTCTACTTCTCTGTATATATTCCTGTTTGTAATATATCTGTGTTATTCCATACCTGTGTTAAGAGTTCTTCTTTATTGGTTTTAACTTGGACTATCACCGTGGTACAAGGAACCGGACCATAACAATATTAAATTTGGATAAATCAAATAAATATAATACCAGTATTGGGTGGACCATTATATACTAATAAAATAATGGCTATAAAATTGTAATTCGTAATTATTTATGAAAATTTTTTAACTATATTTTAAGGTAAAAGATAGACAATTCGGGGATAACACCGTTAATTCATTTCTTTGGTTTAACAGAGCGTTCTTGTTAGCAAACTTTATAATATGTAATTTTTCTTGTAAACACAGGAAACATAGATCATGTAAAGATTTACAAGTTCTAGTTTGTTAAAAATATTTTCCATTTTACCGTAGGGGTATTGTTAACTTCTTTTAAGTACCAAAATATTTCGAAAGGGGCGTCCTATTATGGCACGAATTGTTGTTGAAAAATAATATATGTTGATAACACCTAGTTTTAAAAGTTATTTTTGGTACAGTTAAAAAGTTGTATATCGGCAGTACCAAAGATTACGTAAAAGCGTTTGATAAAGTATGTCACCAAAGAAAAGGTGGAACTGCTAGATAACCTTGACATATGTGGAAAGGATATTAGATTTATCCAGAACCAATACTGACAACAAACACAGATAAGGAAGAAACTGGAAGCAACAAAAATGTGGTTCTGCAAAAGGATACTGGAAATACCATGGATCAAATATGTGAGTAAGGAATATCTTGAAAAATGGCAAAAAAGATCACTTATACTTTACATCATAAAGAGATAGTTGAAAGTTCTGGGCCATATAATGAGGAAAGAGGGCTTAGAAAATTTGATACTCAGAGTACAGTTTGAAGGTAAGAGGATAGCAAAGCTTAAAATACATGGCGTGCTTGGTGGCGGAGCAGGGTTTGAGAGAGATGGCAAAAAACAACAATAGAAGATCCTACTAATGCACGTTCCCACACACTGACACACAAGTACACACACACACACAAACAAACACACACACACATATATATATATATGTATGTATATATAATTTTAAATTTATTTTGTTTAAACGTTATTTTTATGCATGCTCATATTCGAGGAGAAGCTCTGTTTTTTTAAACAGTATTTTTAATCGAACTACATTTACCGGCCTGAATATTCGAGCCAGATGACACATATTTTTCTGACAAGATTTCTTGAATATTTAGGCCTGTAGATGTAGTTCGATTAAAAAAATACTGCTTAAAAACAGAACTTCTACTCGAATATGAGTATCCATCAAAAATAACGTTTAAACAATATAAATATATGTCGGATTTAATCCATTTCATAATATATATATATATATATATATATATATATATATATATATATATATATATATATAAAGTGTGGTTGGTTCTGCACAAAGTCTTCACTACTATAATCAAGTCATGTGCTGGTGTCTGGGCTGTCGGTTCCTAGGAACTGTGCTGTTTGACCCTCATGCGTCGAATACGACGGCAAATTCCATCTATCTATCTATCTATCTATCTATCTATCTATCTATCTATCTATCTATTTGTTTGAATAAAAACAGACCACGTTAAGGTTCCATGTAATAAATTATTTCACCATAACCCCTTTAACAGGGCTCTGGATCATCAGACTTTACTTCCAAAAATTGAAATGAAAAATGAAAAATGAAAAGAAATTCACACATTTTTGACGGACCTCATCAAGTATACGTAAAATTAACGAAGTGAGGAAGTGAGGTGGGAAAGAGGATATGAATGTGTCATATGTAGCATTTCAAATTCTTATTTTTAATTTTTAACTCCAATGTGTCGGCTAGATGTTCGAATTTATTGTGTCTAGTCTCAAGATATAGATGGCTAAGGAGTGGAGGGGTGGAGACCGACTTTAAAGGAAGAAGCTACACTACTTTCACGAGGACAGTTTTTCTTTATATCTATCTATCTATCTATATATATATATATATATATATATATATATATATATATATATATATATATATATATCTATATATATATATATATCTATATATATATATATATATATATATATATATATATATCTATATATATATATATATCTATATATATATATATATATATATATATATATATATATAAATATATATAAATATATATATATAAATATATATATATATATATATATATATATATATAGTACCTGATAATAAAAATGTTGAAAACATCTAACACTGGGTTTTAATGCGGTAAAATCACCATTTCAGTTTTGCTGTCATCTAGTAGTCATGAGTTCAATCCTTGAATCAAAACTGAAATAATATATCCAGGAATCTATATTGCAGAGAGAAAATAATGAGAAAATCAACCAAATAATAAAAATAGCTCGAAGAAATTGTATAAATGTATTGGCAATTCCATATCTCTAAAGTAATAGCCGGAATTATTAATTTTTTTCTCTAAATAAGTCTGGTTGCCCTGGTATTGATCTTATTTGTTGAAATAATAGCTATTATTATACTCAAGTAATAAATATTCTTCTACTTCTATGTGCTGTGTCTATTCAATACATTAGCGATCACAATTTCCTTTCCTTTGTGTCTCTTTGTAAAATTTGTCATTTTGCTATCTCTCCTAATCCCTGTTCTGTCATCCATTTATGCAAGATCAATAGGTAGGTTATGCGCTGTTTTCTCTATCCCACTTGGCTTCCTTATATCCTGTGAGTTTCAAATTTCCCAAGCCTTCTTTCCTCATTATTTGTCCTACAAATTTCAACTCTCTCTCTTTCTTTCTGATGTTAAGTATAAGTGTCCTTTTTGTTTCTATTTTCTTTAAAACTTCGTCGTTACTCACATGCTCGTTACATGGAATTTTTAGCATCCTTCTGTAGAATCACATTTCTATTAACTCAAGACTCTTTTTCATCTGTAAGGAGATAGTTCAGAATTCACAGTCGTATAGGAGGACTAATATTACGTAACAGTTCAGTGCTTATTTCTTTGCTTCTAACAGTTTTTTTTTTCTGTTTCTTGATACTTTGCTTAGCTTTTGGATATCCTCATTCGCGATCCCAATGCGTCTTCGGATTTCAGTGTCGCATTTCCGTCCTCTGTTAAAACATAAGCTGGATATTTAAATTGTTCTAATTGTTTGATTTTTGCGTTTCCAATTTGTAATTTGCATGTTCAGCTCTTCCTTTTAATGGCAACCATGCATTCTGGGGTTTAATCATTTCTTCTCATTTTTCTTCTTTACCTACTATAGGAGTTGCAGTTTCCTTTCTGTGTCTGCTATCAACACTATATCATCTGCATATCTTATGTTGTTAAGAGTGTGGCTGCTAATAATGGATTCTGGAAAGTAATCTCATTCTGTCAGAATCCTGTCACTATTTGTGAGGTGAATCTGAGAGAATTCAGAATCCTACCAGTATTTATAATAGCATAATCATTCCCGTGAGAAGACATATCTTATTCTTCTATCCATTTTCGTTTATGGATATTTATTGAATTTATTTTCTATTCCGTTGCAGGTGATGTGTCCCTATTTTAGTTTCTGGATTATTTTATCCTTTCTCCACATCAAACTTAATGCTGAAGGAGATAGAGATAGATTTGTTTTGAATTTTGCTATGTTCGTTCTGTTGCCGTACATTTTTTTTATGATGGCATAAATTTTTGTGGTTTCTATCAAGTGACATAACCCCTAGAATAATGATATCTAGCAAATATATCCGTCAAATATATAAAATTTTCCTTCGCTTCATTTTGAAAACGTATACTTTTTTTTTTGAAGATACAAAATATTATTATTATAGTAAAAACAGACCTATCAAAAACAACGCAATAGAAGAAGAAAAAATATAATTGCCAAAAAGAAGTAAAATAAAAAATTAAAAAAAACTATGAATCGAGGAATGGACGTGCGTAATGATAAAAATACAAGGGGAATTCCAAAGACAATCATTATACATATATATATATATATATATATATATATATATATATATATATATATATATATATATATATGTATGTATGTATGTATGTATGTGCATGTGCATGTGTGGAGGTAATTATTGCCAGTGTTAATAAGATTATAAATTAATTATTTTGATAAAGGTTGAAAGAAACAAATGCAGCATTAAAGAAAAATGGCGCCCGGGACGCTACTATCACAACAAGGCTCGTTAAATGAGTGCATTATATATTTAAAGCTATTTATATACAAATTAACTTTTTATGAGAATAAAGCTATAGAATTAATTTTCGCTGATCATTTTGTAATTAACACCTCTGATCAAATTGGCAACCAGTCGAAATAAATTCTTTAAACGGTTGAAGACGAAAAATAATATTTAAACAGATTTAATAACTCAGGAAATTGAGTCGCTGCCAGATGGTTTTACTTTTGTGATTCGCTTATTGCATTTTCTCTCGTTACTAAGAAAGCAGATGGATAGACGATCGGGGTCAATTATTTTTCATATTTCATGAAATAGCAGTTAACTATTTTAACCTCAAAAAACACAATTTGACTAAAAAAATATGATGAAACAGCTTTATAAAAAGATTAACAATACAATATATGGAATAATATAAATAATTCATCTGGCCTCTCAAAAGTTAAGAATATTACTAATTCCTTCCGTCTTACATTGGTGAAAAGTAAGGCCCACTCGAACAGCTTCTTCCCATGAACCACTGTTCTATGAAATCAACTCTGAAGAGGATGTTTCCATGATCACTACAATCAGCCTGTTCAAGTCTAGGATTATCCTCCCCTCCTATCCGTATAAACTGCCTCTTACTCTCTAACCCTCTACCTTGAGTGGTCCCTTGGCCTTGTTCAGGATGAACCTCACTGTAAAAAAAAATCTGCAGTTAGATAATCAACAATACAGCGTGGAATAAAATCTGAAGAATATACGTTGTCAGAAATCTTGTCGAGAAAAATCTTACCTTAAAGTTTTCTTTGACCGAGAAATCATTATTTTTATGATATTCAATGTTTTTCTTTAGAAAAAATCTTGCTAAAGAAATTTCGCGTCTACTCGATCATAAAAGCAAGATCGTCTAGTGTAATGAGTCTGGGCCATCAGTACTGTAGCTTTGTCCAGACTTCGCCGTGTGGTCAGCAAATTAGATGACTCAGCTGACTACAGCAGTAACTTCGATACTCATAAAGTGCACGTTATTTTTGACCTTGTACCAGACAAAATTACAATATTATTCGTGCAAAAAAATGTAATATGGTTATTTTTAAAAAATTTTAAATGCAAAGGCGAGATTAAATGATTACGCAAACATTCGACATTCATTGATCGAACAGTTAGTGGAAATAGATCAAATCTTTCTCGTATAACAGTTTTTCGGGATAATAGGTTTCTCAAATCCACCAACTGTTACCGCTGATTCGAGTAACGATGGGTATTTCCTTACTAATCTTTTATTTGAAGTAGTGTCGAATGTCAACATATTAATTATGTCATTTCTCCTTCTAGTTATATGTTTTATTCATTTTTGTTATTGCTACTGTTGGAATCTTCAAGTAATGTTATTTAATAAATTTCTTATTGATTGCGTAGCGCCAGTCCACAAGGTTCAAAGAAGGAGGCTCCTCACCGGGTTTAAACGAAATATTTTCACCGCTGTTATTCCATTGGAATATATTTTTCTTAATTTGTTGTCTTTTCCATACTAAATTAGGCGGATGCATTCTTTGATCGTGAGAAACAAACAGTTCGCAAGCCGACAAAAATTGATATGTCATAAAAAGCGGAATGTTACAAAACGTCATAGCATTATATCTATTTTTCCATATTATTTTCATAAAAAAATGAAAAATATAAAATAAATGAATCTGGTATCGTTGACAAAACTAACATGGCTGATGATCGCGAAAAGAACCTCCAATCTGTAGTTGACTGGGGCATGAAATTACTTGTAAACTTTAATGCCTCCAAAACGAAACTGCTCTCCTTTATCCAGCACAGAGAACCTTTCCTGCCTCCCATAAGAATGGCTGATGCCCAACTCTACGAGGGCGCCTTGTTACACCTGCTTGGTCTCACGCTATCCACTGACATGAGGGGGAATAAATACGTTGAAACAATAGCTTCATCTACTGCAAGAAAAGATGGTTCTCTGTGTCAGAAGGTTTTTCTCTTCTGAGTCCATCCTCCAAATCTATAGTTCAACCATCCGTCCTTACATGGAATATTGCCTTCAGATATGGTCTGGTGCTCCCGCTGTACATCTCGAGGTCCTCGACAAAATCCAAAGACGGATATGCAATGTTATGGGGTCTGATCTGACATCTCGTCTACAGTCACTTTCTCACAGACGTGCTGGGGCTTCCCTCTGTCTCTTCTACAAGTATTTTCACGGCAATTGTTCTGACTTTCGCTGGTTCTCAGACTGCATGAATTTAACCGAGCTACCAGACTGGCATCTCGGTCCCACCCGTTCACTGTCGAAACGGCTAAATGTAACCATCTCTTCTACTCAAACAGCTTCTTCTCTCGCACTTCCCGCCTGTGGAACTCCCTTCCTCTTACTTGATTCCCCGATAACTATAATCTTCAAATATTCAAGTGTAATGTCAATCGACATCTGGCACCCTAAGCTTGTTCCCCGTCCATCTCTGTATCCTTTCCTCAAACATGCCTCTTTACTCTTGTTCTCAATCCTTTGTAACCCTTTGCGTGATAGTCGCACTCCCGTCTTGCTTGGGGTGAATTGCCTTAAAAAAAGTAAATACTGATATTTCGGACACTGGCCTTCCACATCGTAGAGAGTACATCACGTGACTTGACCTATACAATCACGCCCCAAAAATCACTTATTTTATTTCGGAGCCGTGTTTTGTACAGAAATGTAAAGTTTTTTTCGTATCTACTGATTTTAGAAGGATTTCTTTGTATGGGTCTCTTACTTGCTTGTGCTTCACGTATTAGCCGTAAAATATAGGATTTTTTCCTATATGGTGCTTACTGAAGCAGTACAGAAAGCCGTCAATTTTACCTGCATGTTTAGCGATGGATCGTGTGTACGAGTTCCACTTGAAGTCAGGTGTGAGTTTAAGGTTCAATAGTCTCTCAAGGCCCGCTATCTCTCCGAGGGGACATCAGCTCATAATTATATATATATATATATATATATATATATATATATATATATATATATATATATATATATATCCAGGTATGATGAGAACGAATATAGTAGACTTCCAACGTTCGTAACATTTAATTTAAAAGAGAGCGCAATAGATAGTAGAGCAATATTATTATCGTTTACTAGCTAGAAATTTACAATCGCCTGAGGAGACGCATTGTTTTGCGTTGAAACACAACTGTAATTGTGTAGTGATTCTTACATGTTTTTTTGTAATCTCCTAATATATATATATATATATATATATGATTGGTATCTTGAAGTTTGGACGGACCTCGCAGTGACAGACAAAGAAAATAATTCTGATTCATTTATAATCTGCTTGATTTACTTTTTGTTTGCAATCGATTGATGGAAACAAACAGGGTAAATGCGAATAAACAGAAGAACCGTAATAAAATGACGCCTGTAAGGTTATTATCAAAATGAGGCTTGGCCTGAATTTTATTGCTTTAGAAGAAGTTTATACGACGAGAATAGATTGACGCAAATACTAAATTTGAATATAGCATTTTGAACAAAATTTTATCGGATTATAAGAATGTTATACGAGTTGACGGGCTGGAGAAATGGGTTATGGTTAAATGCTCGGAACGGCAAATCGACGAATCGAGTTCAAATTCCCTTTCCAGATAGTTACATTCACTTTCACAAAAATACTCTTGGGAAAGGTATGAATTTATTTCTTCTTCCGCCACCTATGGGTTAAATATCAGTGAAGACTGGTCTTTCTTATTGTAGTTAGGATTAGCGAAAGGTATCTTTCAGAAGCTAACCAAAGTATCAAGACAGGAAAATATCGTGAGAAACAAATAAGGGAGTAATAAGCGGCGAAAGAATATATAGTGAATTCTCGGCAATTTTCTCACAGACGAATAATCGACAGAGATGTGGTAAATGATAAGGATACCATGGGAGGAACATGTGAACAACGCGGAAGTCTTAAGGAAAATAATGATAAAAAGGAAACGTATACTTATAATCAGAAAGAGAAAACTGAAATTTCTGGCTATACGTAATGAATAAAAAGATCTTCATGTAAATTTAAACCACACATGACATACAGAAGACACGAGAAGCATGGAGAAAAACGAGACAAATGACAGAACAGAGCCAAGAAAATGAGATGATAAAGATAAAAAAATGGCAACAAAACAAAGGAGATTGCAAAGAGCTATGGTCGTCTATATAATAAAGGGAACTGACACATAAAAGACAATCAGATTAGACAAAGCTTAAAAAGATTTCGTCTGTAGAAATTAACATAGAAGTCATTGCTTTTAGCTTAGAGCAAAAAATAACTGCTTCTTTTAACAAATATCATATGTCAAGATATCCATACCAGCTTGTTTATCTATAATAATAATAATGATAATAATAATTCCTCGACTAAAAAAAAAAACGAAATAAATTTTAACAAGTATATTTCAGTTGAGAATAAAATTTATTAATCAAATAAGAAGCACTACATTTACCAATAATAAACAAGTTTATACATTCCCTTAGGATAGAATTCTCTAGTTCTGCATCCGATGAATTCTTTGAAGGAGGTTTCAACTGCTGCCTAGTGAGTAAAGACGATCTCTTGCGAGATGGCTGAAAAAGTGGTAGTCGATCTGAGAGGGATTTCTGGTGAGTAAGTCAAATAGGGTTTCGTTCAATTTCCCAGTAGAAAACTTAACAATTGATTCAATATCTCTCCACTTCATATTAGTGGAAAACGTGAAACCAGGAAGGCACAATGAGTTATTCTCCTGGAGATGTGCACCAGCTATGATGATGGAAGAAAAAAGGTTCTCTATGGTGATTAGAGATAGCGGTTTCGTTTTGGAGTGGATTCCTTGCCCCAATTAATAACTGATTGGTGGTAATTTTCGACAACCGCTGCCAGTTTTATTTTGTCGCATCTATCGGACTTAAAACAGGAGAAAATAGATTTGTCATTAGCATAAATACATTAGTTGTGAACTGATGAAATCGGGAAGGTCGTTGATGAAGAAACAAAATAGGCCCATGCATTAATGTGAAATGATCTAGAAGTGTGTCCGTTTAATACGATTCATTTTTTTTAAGAACGATTCGATTAAACTACCCTTCAGTTCAGAGACACCATATAGCTTTTGGGATAGGCCAGAATACCAAACCTCGTCGAAAGCTTTTCAGATATTTAAACTCACAACCTGGGCCTTGTCGTTCTTATCTAAAACCTGATAGACATATTCAGTAATAACGGTTCACACATCGACGCTAGACCGAGAGAAAAAGCTTATCCGAAAGAACCTCTGTCTGAATTGAAACGCTTAACCAATTCGAAGTTGATTAAAGATTCTAGTACTTTGCCAAACAGAGGTAAAAGACTAATAGGAAGATAATTCGAGGGACCAGAACTTTCACCATAGTTCTTCAATATGAACAACAAGCTGGAAAACAAGAAGCAGAAAGACATTTATTGCAAAGTTTGGTGAGAACAGGAGCTAGTCCAGGGGCATATTTTCTTAGGGCAATTGTAGGGATACCGGCATCCGCAAGATTTTTGGGGAGTCTACTTTGGTTATTATAGATGAAAACCGTGGACAGATTATGTGTATAAATTCAGTAAAGTTTCCATACGAGGCGGGGAACTAGGCAAATATCGTCCGGAAGATTCGAGGAGGAGATATTTCGAGCAAAGCATACTGCTTCATCAGCAGTGATCTTGTATCTTGCATTTCTGCTTGTTGAAAATCATCTTCTGCGGTTCCAGATTTTAAGAACTCAGGTAAACCGTCTGATCCTTCTAACCATTAGAATTCTACCTCTTTTCGGCAATGTACTAGAGGATCTAATCAACTCTGAATTGATTAAGTATTTCATCTCTCAGGATCTTTTTTCAGACAAGCAATATGGCATTCGCTTCTCTCTTAATCGTCTTAGAGAAAATGCTTATTTTCAATACTCATAGCCGATGTTAACCTACAAGAGAGTGGCTTATTGCGCTTTCTCAAGCCAACATTTCCACTGACATGAAGTGGAAAGGTTATATTCAATCAATTGCTCGGTCTGCTATTAAGAAAGTTGGTTTATTGTGTCGTGCTAAACAAATTATCTCACCAGAATCATTCTTAGATATTTATAAGTTTACAATTCGTTCATGCATTGAATATTGCTATCACATCTGGTGGTTCTGCTATGTATTTCTAAAGAATAGAAAGACAAAAGATAGAAGAATTTGCATGGTTATCGGTCATAAACTGGCATCTCGGCTTCAGTCACATACTACCGCCGTAACGTAGATTCTCTGTGTCTTTCAATAAATGTTCTCCTTCTTTTAATGGGCTATCCTCTTTGGTATATCGAATTTAGGAATTTAAGTACAGTACTAGATTAGCAGCAAGGTCTCATCCTTTTACATTTGAAAAGGCTAGATGCAACCGTAGGTTTTATGCTGACATTTTTTCTCTCGCACTTCTCTCTTGTGAAACTTTTTTCCGGGCTTTTCCTTTCCAATTTTTTATAATTGGCAATGTATTAGAGGCTCTAATCAACTCTGAATTGATTAAATATCTCACCTTGCAGGGTTTTCTTTCAGATTATCAATATGGCTTTTTTCTTCTCTAGGTCAGCTGCTGATGTATTAATGATTATTGCTGAAAGAGTCTGTCAAGCTTTAGATAAGAATGGTCAGGCTTTGGCTATATCAAAGGCATATGACAGGGTTTGGCCTTCTGGTGTTCTTCACAAGTTGAACGATTTTGGTATTTCTGGAATAATTTTTTAAATTGATTCAGTGTTTTTAACAAATCGCGAAATTAACGACATCTTGAACGGCCACTCATTTATTTGCATTAATGTAGGCCTTTCCAAAGTCTCAATCCTTGGACCTAAGTTGTTTCTAATTTTCATCAATAACCTTCGCAATGTTATCAGTTTGCAACTCGATATCTATGCTCATGGCATATGCTGATGATCTCTAATCGTTAACCTATTCGGTTCAATAAGTTCAAATTGGCATCTTATGTAAAAAAAAAAATTGACATACAATCTCTTGCAAACTGTGGCAAGAAGTTCATTTTAATGCCTCCAAAACGAAACTGCATTCTATTAATCAACTGAGGAATCGATTTCTGCCCTACATCAACATGGCTGATTCTAACCTTCTAACTCATTGCATCTTCCCGGGCTAACGTTTTCCGCCGACATGAAGTGGGAATATTGCATTGAATCAACTGCTATGTCTGCTGTTACGAAAATTGGTTCACAGCGCCAGGCTAGACAATTTTTCTCGCCAGAATCTATCCTACATATTTATAAGTCTACCATTCACCGATGCTTCGGATATTGGTGCTACATCTGGTCTGATGCTTCCACTATATATTTTTTTGTCTATTCTTGACAAAACTGAAAAAAGAATATGCAGTGTAATTGGTCCTGACCTGGCATCTCCGCTTCAGTCACTTCCCCATCGCCGTAATGCAGCTTCCTTGTGCCTTTTCTATGAATAATTTTACGGTGATTGTTCTGATGGACTTTCCTCTATGGTGTCTAGACTTGATGAATTTAAGCGCAGTACTAAATTACCGGCAAAGTCTCATCATTTTACAGATAAATTGGATAGATGTGACCGTAATTTCTTCTCACGCACTTGTCTCTTGTGGAAATCTCTTCCAGCGTATTGTTTTGCTACCAACAATGATTTAAAAAAATTCAAATACAATGTCAATCGTTATCTTCAGTGTTGTCAATTTCTTGATAATGTTTGTCCTTTGTTAATATTTTTTCACACTCATTAACCCACTACATCATAGTGACTTTATTACCTTGATTAGCGTGAATGACTATATATATATATATATATATATATATATATATATATATATAAATATAAACATATATATGTATATATACATACATACATATATATGTGTGTGTGTGTGTGTGTGTGTGTGTGTGTGTGTGTGTGTGTGTGTGTGTGTGTGTGTGTGTGAGAGCGAATTTGTAGTTCTCTAGGTGACTGGCATTTTTATGAAAAAATAAATACATAAAAATTCGCGCTTCCACCCGTCTTTCGTCGATGGCCTAGGAGATAGAATCTCCGACTAATGACCAACCGGTCCGGTTTCAGTCCTGGTTCGAAGTGAACGGATGTTTATCTACACTGAGGAGCTTGTTAAATAGGCTGTCTGTGGATGACTATGTGTAATTATCATGCGTAATGATAGTAATTTTATGAGAAAAGTCATAATGGATGTAGAATTGACATAGAGGGTTCCGAAATTAGTGTATTTTCAATACAGTTTTTTAATAATCTACTTTTACTTTGAACCAATGCTACAACCCTCCAGACGAAATTATGTTCAGAGCAGTTAAGATGTACAATTAATGGGTTCAGGGTATTAGTCTAGTACAGAAATCAAAAGATGTGAAAATCAACAATACAGCGTGAAATAAAATCAGAAGATGAGAAGGATGTTACGCATTAATAGGGAGCTACTGCTTGCTTTGAAAGTCAGCATTTAAAATCCTGGATTTTACCTGTAATCGAACACCAAACATTGGCACCAAGTGAAGAAAAATTAGACTACCTGAGACAAAAAAAACAGACTCAAAATCAATTTACTAGTTACTCTTTTTTTTTTTGCCTGCCTTTGTGCTTTTTCATTCAAGTAGCCATTATACAATTTTATGTTTGAGCAATTATGAACGTCACACGACAAACTCATTTGTAAATGCCAATTAATTACTGATAATTTCTAATTAGCAATTCATGGTCTAATTTTCCGGTAATGGAATTACATAATTGTTTCTGCCGATCATTTCTGAGTCGAATTTACCGTCAATGGCGGTCGAATATTAATACAGTTCTTCAATATCTTTTTTGCCTGGTCTATAAATACTTTCCTTCTTTCTTTCATCAAGTCTTTTGTTCTTCCTTTCTTTCTTTCTTTCTTTGGAGAATCGCATTTTCCTTTTTATTCCATAAAAACCCATAAATCTTTGTGCTGGAAATAATCATTCTTTGATTCCAAATGTGGGGTGCGCTCCCCATTAGGGATTACTTTTTCTATTTGACGCGAAGGAAAATTTTAGATTCAATGAGAAGTGCAAAAAGGATTTCGTGGCTGCGAGTTGAGTTAGGTTAAAGTTTAACTAGTCAGTTCTAAACACTTTTGTAACTGTTGAGATGTAGGGTATAGAGTAAAAAACATAGATCAATAATAACTGTTTTAAGTAAACCTTGCTCCCCTACGACTTCCCTTATTTTGACTTTTGATTCTTGTTGCAATATCCACTTGATTATCAGTCAGATTAATCGATGTTTTCTATTGTTTTTCTTGTGTCCAGTGTGTTTTCAATTCACCGAGCATCCTTTCCTCATTATGTATCTCTCACAATTTCTGCTGTCTCTTTCTAGTTGTTACTTCCTAGTCTCCTCAAAACGTACTTGTTCCACGCCTAAAGCTTTATTTTCGAAAATCTTTTTTCTTTCTAATATTTAATGTTTTTTGTATTAAAGATTATGTTTATTTCTTCTTGAAAATTCAATCTTAACTAAATGCTATCCATGTTTGCAATTTAAACTCTTGTTTATAAATCAAGACGTAAAATACGAAGTCATTCTGAAATGTTTGTGAATATACTAACTTCCCAAAGTCAGTATTCTGATGTATTCCGAAATATTTTTTTATCAATGTTCAACCTACACAGCCACTCAAGGTTGAGCGTTACTGAAGGAAGCAGTGTATGAAGGGTAAGAGTTAGTAGTAAGACGTGCAATTTATGAGTAGATTTAGATCCTGACCTGGCATCTCGTTTACAGTCACTTTCTCATGGACACAATGTGGCTTTCCTCTGTCTTTTCTACAAATTTTTTCATGGCAACTGCTCTGACGAGCTACTTTCATAGTACCCCAACGGCATGAATTTAAGCGTGTTACTAGGTTGGCATCTCCGTCCTACTCTTTCACTGTCAAAACTGTTAATGTTACAGCCTGTTCTATTCCAACAGATTCTTATTTCGCACTTTCAGACAGTGGAACTTCCTTCCTCTTACTTTCTTCCTTGATAGATATAATCTTCTAATATTCAAATATAATGTTAATTGACAACTTCTGATGCTTTGATCCTGATCCCCTTCCTTCTCTTTATCCTTTCCTCAAAATCCCTCTTTACTCTTATTCTCACTTTCCATAACCCCTTGCGTGCTAGTGACACTCCCGCCTTGCATGGGTTGAAATGCTTAAAAAATGTGGAAAAGATAACCATTAACCATAGACTTGAAGAGGCTTGCTCTGTAGCTTAAGCTTGATCACGCATCAAGACGTCAAACTCTCTGCCCGAAAGCAGAGAGTAACCCAGACGAGGCTATGTAGAAGAGCAGAGTCTCGTCTGGAGATGTAAACAAACCCGAACCAATGTATGCGGGGAATTTTTGCCCGAGCCTACAGGCTCAGATCGTCCATATAAAAATCGGACTTGCGCCACATCCTAACTTGTAAAGAGGCCTGGTAAATACCAACTTGAAGAGGTTAAGCTTCTATGTAGTGGTCGGAAGAGAACCCTCTCGTTAATTGTTTCCATATATGGCAGGAGTGTAACTGAGAAGGTCTGATCAAGTGAGACTAAGGAATGTAACTTGTCAGAACACATGCCATGGAAATAGCGATAGTGTCGCGAGACGTAGGAGGAGTTAGGTACTTCCTAAAGCGGTACAAGGAACTAACCATTTTTCCAACATTTTTAGCAATAAATCGGATATGAGGTCTGGTAGAAGATCGGATCAAACAGCAAGAGGAAGTAGGTACATATTAAAGCGGTACAAGGAGATAACCATTTATTAGCATCTCTTAGCAATGGATTGTATAGATGAGTTCCACTTGATATCTGGGGTTAAGTTCTAATAAGATTCCAAGGGAATGGGCTTCATTGCGATAGGTGAAAATTTTAGATTTGTTCACTAATGATGGAACATAACTAGTTTGGTTTTGAAGTATTATATGTCAACAAACAGTTTTCTCCCATTGAGCTGTTAAAGATCGGGCAGAGATCAGTTGACAGGCTCAGCTCATCGCTTTCAGAACTATGGAGTCAAAAAAAAAAACGTGATTCCGCAATATAAAAATTCGATACTTATGAGCAATGCATCTCGAAATACGAAGTGTTTTTGTGACCAATCTTTCACCGTTGAACAGTTGATGGAGTTCCATTGCAAGAGAAAGCCGAGGCGTTTCCTTATATTACGTCACGTAGGAAAATAAGGTCCGCCTAACATAATGGAATATTATAGCAAAAAGAGAAATTATTGTTGGAAACCATTTCTATGAAATGACCAAAAATTAGCACTAAAATAAACACATCAGTAAGTGTCTAAAATGACACATTTAATTGCTGTTTAGAAATAAATTCCTTCATTGTCAATGCATTAATTCAATGGTGGATATCAATTGAACAATATACCGGGTGTAACGGCTAAATTGTCTAAATCATTTAACATTGTTAAATTAAGCTTTAAACCATAGTATATTAGAAATGATTAACGATATCTTACAGGGATTTTCCGAGATTTTTATAAAACTATTGACCTCTACTTTGACCAATAAGAATTACTCTCCAAACTTTACAAAAGAATCGATCATAAACGAAAATAAAATGTTTATCATTAATTAATCATAGTTCAAGGTCGGAAGCTCTTGAAGGATTGATGTATGTTCAATTATATAAACATTATTCTAGTATAATTTTCTAACTTATTCAAGATGATCTTCGCCATAACCATCTAAACTTCTGTCCTTTGGACTGTCATAAGTGAAACTATTTTCTCACGTGCCAAACGTCTTATGGATTGAGTTGGATCTTTTCTAATTGATCACTTAAGCTCTAAGTCGAAATGATCATCCCTCTTCCTGTTGTGACCTCATGATCCAGTTTTCTTCTCGATTGTTCCCTTTTTTAAACATATTCATCGTTCTCTTGATGGTTCTTGAATGGACTTGGAAGACGGGAGCCAGAGTATGAAGGTTGGTACCATTACTGAAGGCCTGAATGATTTTTCTCTTACTATTGCCCAGTTATGAAGACAGTGGGGCTGACACAAAAGGATTTTAATTTGTTCTCTACCTAGTAACTGAAAGGGTTTTACGTGATCCCTACGACAAATTGTATGAAGATAGATAAATGACTTATCTAAAATGAAACTCAATGAGTTTAGTGGTTTTTAGATATTAAATATTCTGTGGGACGGACAATTATGCTGTAAGACGAATTGGACAATTTTGCAGTTACACCCGGTATATCAAAATCTAACTGTAGAGTAGAAAATGATAGGTCTCATTAGATAATAGCGGACTTGCAAAGGCTGAAGGGTATAAGTTATCTCCTCTGGTGTTATATAAACACCTAGCGTGTATTTTTGTATTTGTATCTCGTTGGCACAACAATAAAGTAATTCAGAATTATTATTATCATTGTCGTTGTGGTTATTTTGCACGAAGTAGACCCTATGTGGATTTATTGATCCCAAATTTTCGAAAGAACACATGGATATTATTGTGATCAATGGATCCCTGCGTTGTTTTTTGAAAAATAAAGACTAAATATGCAATTGAATTTTTGACCTGGTATCTTAAACTTAATATAATAAACACCTGATTCTGGTGAGTGCTAGTTATCAGTGTAATCAGAGCCTACCCAACACATTCTTCGTTTCTAATTCAGATATGATCTTATGTCGTAATGAAGTAGGCAATTTAAATTCTTTAGATTTTAGAGAAATATACATAATAAGCATTTGAAAAACTGACACGCTGAAGAATGAAGAATACTGGCCGCATGCAACGACCTCAACCACCAAAGAAACACAACTTTCATCACTACTCCACTTTTCACCATCGCCGGCCTCCTACGCTCTTTCCACTTCTCCCAGTGGGTCGCACTGTTCACTTTGGGAATCCATAAATTAGAAGAATACGTATAGATTAGTCTAAAGATATTTAATTGCCGATTTCATGGTCGAACCAAGGTGAACATCGGGATTTTGTACTTCAAGGTACATTAAATTAAATAAACATCTAGAAGAGTAGTTTGGGGTGCCAGACATAGAGTAACGTTTCAGAAATACCGATTATGTATTTTAGAACTTTATTGTTTTGAAGTATTTGCAACTATTTTTTCTGTTTGTTTCTTTTTTTTCCCATTTAAGCTAAACCTTTCAAATAAAGATATAATAGACTTAATAAATTAATTAGAATGTCAATTAACTCTAATTGCGAAATCAAGGTTCAGTGAGTGAAAAGTGTAAGAATGTGCTCTCGGCGAATGTGAGCAAATCACTTTTTTCTTTCTTTATCTCTCTCTCTCTCTCTCTCTCTCTCTCGCTCAATATAAATATAAATACTGAAATATAAAAGAGGTAGATAGATATGGATAGTGATATATATATATATATATATATATATATATATATATATATATATATATATAATTGCGCATATCCCCCAAGGAGTGGACGGAATGATCCGTCTACGAAACTCTGGTTTCGGGATGCTGAGGTAACATCAATCAGCTAAGCGACAAACCTTTTACTTGTATTATATATATATATATATATATATATATATATATATATATATATATATAATAATTTTTTCATATAGACAAAAACATTTTACTCACTACAAAGATGCAACTTCGTTTCATTGCATTTAAAATTGCACTTCGACTGGTGAGAACCAAAATGCTTATGTACAATTCTGTTTGTAAGCAAGCCACATGTGAAACGTCACTTCGTTTTTTGATTTGTTTGAAAAAATACATAAAGGCAAAAAATGTGATGGAGTGAAACAGTAGTTGTTGTTGATAGCACTTTGGTCAAGGATGGTTGAAGTGTTAAAAGTAATGGCCAGATCTGAAAATCTTTCTTTTCGACAACAACTGTTAAGGGTTTAGGCACAACATTTACAAGCTTTCTAAGAGTGAGTGGTGGGTTAGGAACCTCTTGTTCGTTATTTCTCTCTGTTTTCGCATGATATTTCTCTCTCTCTCTCTCTCTTCTGTTTTCGTTTTCTCTTTCTTTCTCTTTCCTGTTTTTGTTCTTCAAAACTTGTCTGTGTACCTCTCCCTCGTTCCAATTCTCTCTCTCTCTCTTTCGTTCTTTCTATATTTTTATCGTCAACACTCTGACTTTCTTACTTGACCCCTCCCTCTTAATTTAAGTTCATTCTGTGTTGTTCATAAAATAATGTGCACGAAGGAGGAATCATTTCTGCTCGATTAATCCTGTTCCTTTTCATGGCAGCTATTTTATAATTAGGAGGACATTCACTTTCGTAATTAAGAAAACAAAAGCTTTTACTTGTATGTTTTAGTTAAGAAAATTATGACTCAGCGTCTACTAAATGCGATTCTATTCTTACTGTTAAGTTTATAATTAAAACGTTTTCCTCGAAGGTATCTTGATGTTTTTTCGTTCATCTAACTTTTTCGTTAGTGTGAAAATAACATCGATATATCAAACATATATAATAGCTTTGACAATATTATTAAAGTTTTTAAATAATGTGTCTGGAATACAAAATTATATTAAAACTTTAAAAACGGATATTTTAAAAGTCTATATAATTACATTCATGGACAAAACAAAAAAAATTACAATGGGACGAAAGTGAAAAGATAAGAAAAAAATACCCAACGGAAAAGTGACAGATCGACAAAGAAAAATGCAAGAAAACCCTTTATCCGTGTTTCTCTGCCTCTTTGTTTTATATTCTTGAATATATTTATATATACTGTACCGTGAAAAAGTCTTATGCCATTTTCAACTAGTGTAAATTTATAAATGAATATTTAAGTGAATATTTTTTATTATGCTATATACAGCGAAAACTTTGACCATATTGGAGTCATTTTCACATCTAATTATCAATTTCTTTTAGCAGGAAAATGTAAGATGGCACCCAAAAATAGACGTGCAAAATTATTTGACCACATGGCCTTTTTGTTTTCTCTTTTCCGTTTCGCGACTAAATAGCAAATATTTTTTCGGAACAGAACTGTTTCTTCCTACTTATATGATTTGTCGTCAGTATGACGATAAACTACATTCAGCAGCATGGCCTCTGATTGGGAGAAGTTGATATTTTGAGAAGCGTGAAACCACTTCTGACCCGGAGTGGTAGCACGTGTTAGGATCTCAACCATGGGTAAATAGTGAGCCCCCGGAAACAAAAAATTAACAGTACGTTTTTTGTTTTTATATAGTTTTGTCTATCTCTAACGTTCTTTGTCTTTCGCACCTTTTCTCGTTCCTCCTCCGTTTCTCATTCTCTCCTTCTCTATCTGTCTCCCTCTCTCCTACTGTCTTTCTCTTGCACACAGAAGTTCCGATTTCTCTACCTGTCTATCACTCACTTGTTCTCTTTCCAAATTTCTCCCCTTCTTTCTAATTGTCTCGTTCTCTCTCTCTCTCTCTATCTCTCTCTCTCTTTTGCTATCTATATTTCTCATTTATCTCTCTTTCTTACTTACACCCTCGCGTTCTTTTTGAAACTTTCTCGTTCTCTTTTTATATCTGTCGTTCTCATTTGTCCTCTCTTTCACTATCTCTCTGGTTCTCTACTTCTTCCCTGTTCTCTCTCTTCTTATCTCTGTCCATTTCTCGTTCTCTGTCACTCTTTTTCACTTGTCCTCTATCTCTCACTTCCTCGTTCTCTCCCTTTATCTCACTCTTCGCATATATATATATATATATATATATATATATATATATATATATATATATATATATACATACATATATATTTACTGATACCAGACTAAGATATGTTTATAATATTTTGTGAAAATGAAGACAATCAAAAAAGTATCAATTTTAACGAAGCAAGGTGACCGCATGCGTATTTTGATGAGACTGTTCTTCGTTGTAATTCAATCCCTGACCTTAGAAACCAACACACACATGCCAAAGAGATAAATTGACTAATTGTAATAAATATTTTTATTCTACTCTTGGTTTTATTATCGGAATTTTCCATCCTCCTTGTTTCACGTGTCACACAATAATGTCACTATCACTCTTCCAGCATGCGATTGTTATTAATACGGCTTCTTACCTGTGAAAAATTATCGGACACAATTAAATATCAATGTTCTTTCTTTGAAAATAAATTAATAATCTTTTTACAAGTATTTAATCAAGTTTATTCCACATTATTATCAGTCACCCAAACTTATCTCTTCTTAGTAATGAGATTTTCCATTATTATGGTAACAGTAAGTATTTCTCAAAGCCAATGTACTTTGTGGTAAAACGTCAGCAGAACATGTAATTAATAAGTAGGGGAGATGAGGATGCTAATACATGCATTTCCCTTGCATGTTAGTTTTAATTTTAATGATATGTTAGGACAGATTATATTATTTCAAACTACTCTATTTAATCAGTTCACCCCAAGAAGGCAGGAGTGACACTAGCACGAAGGAGGTTACAGAGAGTGAACGTCAAGGAAAAGTCTGTGTATAGAGGGGGTTGAGGAAAGCATAAAAGAAGAAAAGGTAATCGAGACAATAGAAGATGGCGATTGACGTTGCATTTAAATTTTTGTAGACATCAGAGAAGTTAGAGGGAGGGAGTTTCACAGTAGGGAAGTGCCAGAAAAGAAACTGTAAGAATAGAAGTGGTGGTTACACTTAACTATTTCAACAGTAAAATGGTGGAACCTAGATGCCAATCAGGTAGCATGCTTAAATTCATATAGTCGTGGCAAAAAGGAAAAAGCTTGTCAGAGCCATGAAAATATTTGTAGAAAAGACAGAGAAAACCATATCACGTTTGTTAGAAAGTAACTGAAGACAAGTCAGGGCCGATTACATTGCAAATCGTCCTTTGGATTTTGTCGAGAACCTCAAGATGAACAGCTGGGGCACCAGACCAAATATGGCAGCAGTATTCACTGCAAGGACAAATGGTAGATTTGTAAGATGGATTCTGATGAAAAAAAAAAAACTCTGATACGAGACAGCAACTTTACTGGCAGTAGACGCAACTATTGATTCAATGTAATTTTTCCACGTCAAGTCTGTCGAAAATGTGAGGCCCAAAAGACGTAGTGAGATGCTCTGCCGGATTCGACTATCAACCATGCTGATGGGGAACAGAGAAGTTTCTCTGTGGTGGTTAAATGAGAGCAGTTTAGTTTTGGATGCATTAAAATTTACAACACATTTCCTGTCCCAATTAACCACTGATGGGGGTCCTTCTCGAGACCAGCGGCCAGGTTAAGCGGTATATACATATATATATATATATATATATGTGTGTGTGTGTGTGTGTGTGTGTGTGTAAGTAAGGGTGTTCCAATAACTTGGACATTAAGTTTAAACGTCTAACGATTTTTTTTCTTTCGGACATTTGGGCGATATTATTTTCACACATAATTGCCATGACTTAAGTAACATGATCCAATAGAGAAATAAATAAATTTTCACATTAACACTGATTTATTTACTGCTAGCTTCGATTCGTTTTAACGAAACTCCCTTATATATAATCCGTCTTAATGAAACACCATTTAACTAGCTAGCTAGCTAGCTAGCTAGATAAATAGACAGAAGAGTAGACTAGCCCATATGCATTTTATTTGCTATATGTATGGGTAAACAGTCCTAAATATTGGGGATATAACATTTTTAGACATAGAAATCTCCAATGACAAGCCTCATGGTTTATATCTACAAATGCACTATCCCCTATATTTAGCACTATTGACTTTTTATATTAATGTTCATCAGATACATGGCCCAAGAACCACTCAACTTAAAGGAGCACCACATGGTGTTGTATAAGGAGAGATATCGAAACGAAAATCGAACGAGGAACTATGCAAAAAAAAAATTTCTTATAAATTACTAATCTTTTTTGCAATTAAACTATGCATGAAAATTTTTTTTTATAAATTACTAATCTTTTTTGCAATTAAACTATGCAAAAAAAAAATTTCTTATAAATTAGAAATCTTTTTTGCAATTAAACTGTGTGAGAATTTCTTCTCACGCGGTTTAACCCTGGCAAAGACAAGAAAAGACATACAATTAAAATGTCGAAACGAAAATCGAAAGAGGAACCCGCAAAGAACGTAGAGAAAAATGGCTCCAATGGTGCTCGGCCAGTGACCAAGTAATAGCCAAAACATGGTTCCAAGAACATCCGAGACGATTAACATGGAGGCGCCGAGAAAGAGAAAATAAAAACCAAATTGACTTAATAACTATCAACAAATGATTCAGGTATGCCGAATGCGGAAGTGGTCATCGATCTGTTATATGTTGTGAGAATTTCTTCTCACACGGTTTAACCCTGGCAAAGACAAGAAAAGACATACAATTAAAACAAAGCCTACCTTAAAATTCAATACAAATTTTATTTCGTCTTTGCAAAAAAGATTATGCCCATTTTGGCCCCTGTGAATAGGGTGGGGTAGTTACTTCAAAGAAGTGGTAGTATTTTTTTTCTCTGTAGGACTCAACTGGTCTCTATGCAGATTCGAAGAAGCAGGAACTTGACGGTCGTCGAACAGGAGCTTTACCAATTTGGTTGCTGAAATAAAAACTCGGCTATTTGTCGAGAGCATGCAGAAAAGTTCTTCATGTAAAAGTACATAATGTGACGACAGTCAATAAACCGACTGAATTATTCAGCCTTAAAAAGTCTCTAGAATATGAGACAAGAAGAAAAATTGACTAGTCATTTAGGCTTAATTTTGGGCGCTAAAGGCCCTGCAATGTGAGAGAAATATGAGTCCTGTCATCTCGAAGATTTTGCAGCAACTGAAAAAAAAGGCACGGGCCGTTGAAATGCCCGCGAAAAGCAAAGGAAAATTCAACCAATGAGATTGGTCGGTACAAAAATACGGTGTGGCATAAATTAGCCAATAGGAGCTTAGCTTTAATTGCAGAATTTCTCACAATGTAAACTCAGAGTGAAACTACCGAAACTGAAGAAGCCTAACGCAGCACCCAAATTGCAATACAACAAATTACTGAGCGACTCTAACCTGAAGGAAAATATATGGGGAGTGTGAAAGTAGATACGAGGGTGACAGAATGGAAATGGAAACTCGAAAGGGAACATACTAAGAGAAGCTTTAGAGGCATCAGCAAACTATATGCTCCCAAAGGATCACTGACGATATTCTCGACATGATACAAAGGAGACAAAAAACTTTGAGAAGATACGGACCGGAATACAGAAAACTACACAACGAAATAATGACCAAATGTAGGTAGACTAAAGAAGAGTGGCTAAACGAAAAATGTGCAGAAATAGAGATTGAGTACCACAGACAGAGAAATAATGGAACTAACACGACAGAAGGTATATTCATCAACAGGCTGCATAACATCCAAGAACGCTCATATTAGATAGGGAAAATTCTTCAGCACTGGAACGAATATATTGATCTCTTCCACAACGAAAGATAACAACCAGCAATACACAGAATTACCGATGGGCCTGAAATTCTAAAAACAGAAGTAGAAGCTACACTGGCAAACAAAACAGCAGGGCCAGACGGAATTGTAACAGAGATGCTGACAGCTTTAGATGATTTTGGCTTAGACAAGATTACGGAAATAATAAATAAAATCAACAACAGGGGGAATATACAGGAAGATTTAAGCAGATCTATTTTCATAGATTTTTTTTTATTTTCCTTTTAAGAAACCTAGCGCAAACGAATCAGCCTCATGAGCCACATAACAAAACTCATCATCCGAATTCTGATGAATTGAGCGCGAAGCTGATAGGAGAAGAATAGTGCGGGTTCGTCAGAAATACCGGAACATGAAACGCGATATTCATGCTCAAAATGTTATCAGAAAGAGCAATACAAATGCAGAATAACATGCACCAGTGTTTTATATACTATGCAATTGCGTTTGACAAAGTACGCCGCAAAGACCTATCATTTCGTTAGTTCGCACGACAGCTACGCTCTGCCAATATCTCGTAAATAATGGACTATTCCGTTTTGATCGCGTAGAAAGACGAGGAAATAGACTATTTGATTTCTGTGAGAAAATGAAAGAAAGAAACAAAGGGAAGATAGAAGTGTTTAATGGCTGTCTCAATGTTGCCAATTTCAAATCTTTTCATTTGTACCCTCTTCTTAAAATCACAACAAAAATTCATATTTATGATAGTTATTGCAGTATTTGGTTAAAGTTAGTAAGCTCAAATATTACCTTCTTCCTCTTCTTCTTCTTCTTCTTCTTCTTCTTATTATTATTATTGTTGTTGTTGTTGTTTTGTTGTTGTTGTTGTTATTATTATTATCAGGATGCTCTGCCATCAACCCAGGGAGCCGTCCATTTTTTCTGCATATTTAGCGATGGATCGTATATATGAGTTTCATTTGAGGTCAGGTGTAAGTTTAAGGCCCAATAGTTTCTCAAGACACGGAGCATCCAAAAGGAGATATCCGTTCAACGTCTCTAGTGATAGTTTTGTGAATAATATTGCTAGTTTTTGAAGGGTACTAAACTAGTTGAACATAAGCAAGAAAATGCAAAACAAGATGAAAAAAAAATCATTCAACTATTCCTCTCATTTTTCCAGCAGGGTTAAACGATTTAGCTTAAAATAACAAAAATATATCGCAAGTAATTCCCTTCCTTTCGGCGTCTGTTTTGGCGCTTTTTTTCAAAATTAGCTCTTGTTTAAATACACCAATCTCTGTTTCAGTCGTAATTACTTTGAAGAGGCTACTACTAAAATATGCACTTCAGTCTTGTTTATCAGAGTTCAAATACAAATCTCCCCCGCCAAGTAGCAAAAAGGCATAGATCAGCAGTCTAAAGAACATCAGCAAACAGGTGAAAATGAAGCCTCCTATCAAAAGGAACATGAAGATTAACATCCAGCATTCAAGATTGAAATAGACTGTCACCGCTCGATGTTCACCTGAGTGTCCACTTTTACATTTAATTAGGACTATCCTCGATATCGAGCACTTTAACACATAAATATAGCATTCAGTAAAACTATATTTTAACATGCATATATATATATATATATATATATATATATATATATATATATAATTAATGCACAAAACTCCAAAATTATATAAGAGATAAAAAAAATTTATCTGAAAATTGACTTTCGAGGCGAAAATTAAAAAATTTCGAGGTCGATGAGAGTCGTCCACTTGAGATAAAAATTTGCATAGATTGATTTTCTATTAATTGGAACAAGGTAGGCGGTCAGGAGCTAAACTTTTAGAAAGTTGAAAAATAATATCTACCCTCATATATATATATATATATATATATATATATATATATATATATATATATATATATATATATATATATATATATATATATATATATATATAAGTAACTGTAGTAAATTTAAAATTTATTGGTGATTTCAATACATTTCCTCCACCAGCGTCTTCAGAAGTAAGGTTATAAAGCCAAAGGACCAAAAATTCAATAAAATATTAGAATGTTTAAAATACGCGTTAGTTAAAAACTATGTAAAAAGGGTGTTGCCCTGTATTTTTTCTGTTTTTTTTTTGTTTGTTTTTTGTCATGTAATTCTATCTCTATAGTGTGTGCCTTATTTAACTTCCTCAAACATCAATACATCACTCATCACGTTAAAAAACATCCTCTTTCCTCGTAAAAAGAGGTATTCCATTGTGTTTTCTTGCCTTAATGTTTTCCACTGACATAAACTGTTAAGATTATACTGAATCAGTTGCTAGTTCTGCTGCTACGAAAGTTGATTCCATGTGTCGTGCTAAACTAGTGGTTCTCAAGCTTTTTCAAATCGAAATGCACTTGAAATCCTACCAATAATTGTAGGCGCACTATATACAAATTTCAGAAAAATATGTTATAATGGCGTCAAATAGTGCAGAAAATAAATAAGGCAATAAAAATATAGAATGTAACATACCTTAAATTTATTCATTTTTGTGTTTATGAGAAACATGAATCTGATAAGTCTTAGTTAATTCTTCCATGTTTGGGTGTATATTTGATAGGCAAACTCTCATTTCCTCGGCACTGAAGAGTTCCTCTCTTTTTTAACTTAATGGTAGTGAAAGCAGAAAAACTTAATTCACGTTAATATGATCGAGACGGGTGCCGCAATATAATAAAGTAAATATTTTTATTTCTTATATCTGGATACATATTTCTCTGAAATGCCAGAGCGCATCTAGAGATTTTGCAGGGCGCACCAGTACATTTGAGAACCACTGTACAACGGTTTAATCTTCTGCCTGAATACGATGATGGAGACATGTTTTAGCATGACGGAGCTCCCTGCCATACATCATGTGCAACAAAAAAGGGTTTATTATGGATAATAAAGATGTTCAGCTTTTAGAAAACGGACCAACGAAAAAGAGATTTCATACCATTTGATGCCACATCAAATTGAGGCAATTATTGCATCATTTTTCAACTGATTTTGTTTTTTGCATTTTTCGAACATTTCCTTTAGTCCAGTGAATCTCAAACGTTTGATGTCGGGGCGTACTGGAAATCCTACCAATAACTGTAGGCACACTGCATACAAATTTCGGAAAAATATGTTATAATGAAGTCAAATATTGCACAAAGAAATAATGTAATAAAAAAATATAGAATGAAACATACCTTAAGTTTATTTATTTTTGTGTTTATGAGAAACATGGGCCTGATATGTCTTAGTTAATTCTTAAATTTTTGGGTGTATATTTGATAGGCAAACTCTCATTTCAACATTGAAGAGTTCCACTCTTTTTGAACTTAACTGTGGTGAAAGCAGAAAAGCTTAATTCACATAAATATGAACGTGACGAGTACCGCAATATAATGAAGTAAATATTTTTATTTCTTGTATCTGGACACATATTTTTCTGGAATGCCAGAGTACACTTAGACATTTTCCAGAGCGCACCATTTGAGAACCACTGAGCTAGTCAGTTTTTTTATTGCCACATTTATGTCTACCATTCGTGCATGCTTTGCATATTACTGTTACATCTGATCTGGCGGTTCTAGCATGTATTCAGACATTGTTGACAAAATCCAAAGAAGAATATACAATGTTATTGGCCCTGATTTGGCATCTCGATTTCCCTGTACCTTTTCTATAAATATTTTCATTGTAATTGTTCCGAGGAAATTTTCTCTATCGTAACTGACTTTATTAATTTATGCGTGCTACTAGATTGGCGGCAAGGCCCCATCATCTTACAGTTTAAATGGCTAGATGTATCCGTAAGTTCTATGCTAAGAGTTTCTTCTTAAAATTCTCGCTTGTGAAACTCTCTTCCAGCTTCCTGCTTTCCAGCCAAATTTGATGTGCAATATCAATAGTTATCTTTTGTTCTCTTAACCCGTGTTCTACGTTTCTTTCTCCTTAAAAATGTTTTCTTTCTCATATATTTCCCCCCTTGCGTCTTAGTGGTTTATTTCCGTGCCTGGGGTGAAATTATTAAAACATATATCACATATCTGGTAATGTTCTTCTTGTCCACGCTTTGAAATCTCCCGTTCAACGGTGATTTTTGCTTTGTTAACACAGTAACATCTCTGACCACCGGACTAAGAAGGCCTTTCGGATATGAGGAATTGGTTACAAAGTCCGGATATGAGAGGTTATATCTAGATTAAAATAAAAGAACTGATGTTTTATAGTAAACAAAATAATCTAATGGCGAGGGAAATATAAAGGAGTTGGTTTTAAGGAAAAAGAAATTAATTATGTAATATTATATGAAAATTAATTACGTATGCCACGTGTACAAAACAAATAATGTAACGTTGATTTTTTTAATCGCTGTTCCATGATGATTCTTTCTCTTCTAATGTCATTCTAAACTTTATATATATATATATATATATATATATATATATATATATATATATATATATATATATATATATATCGGAAAGAACAATATTTAAACAGCTTTGGTTAAATAATTTAGACATAGCATGTCGATTAGTTTTCGTTGTGATCCTTTCGATTTCACGGATTAATTTCTTGGTAGCCTTAGAAAACTGATTAAGAAAAATACCCAATTTTTTCAAATAGTTTTCAATCTCATTTGATACCATGTTCAGGGTGTTGTCTGTGAGTATGTATATGTATTTTTGTAAATTGAAACATTTCAACTGTTCGTTTTTACTGTTTATGCAGCGTTCTAGATTTCAAATTTCACGTGCCTTTGTTTTTTCCCAGTGTAAGGGAAGTAAATTTTCCATTTTTGCTCATTCATATATATTTTTTTTTCATATAAGCATTTAATGACTTTGTTGCTATACTCATAGTTAACTGTATTTATTTGGGGCACTAATTCTCCTATGTAAAGGGCTTCAAGGATTTTTAGTTTTTTCTTACTATTGTTTTTATGTAATATAGATGTATTTTCAACTAATATCCGTCTAATATGTGAATGTGGACAGGTTTCCTTTAAATGTTGAATTATTTCATTTGGCTGAACATAATTCAATAATTTAGCATTTAAAGAAACACTCATGCCCACAGGCACAGATTAGACGCATATTAGTTGAAAATACATCAATATTACATAAAAACAATAAAAAGAAAAACTAAATCTCTTTCTCCCTATATATATATATATATATATATATATATATATATATATATATATATATATATGTTATAATTTTTAAATAAATAATTATATCTGCTCTACTCTGTATTGAGCACTCTTTTAAGAATAGTAATTGTTGGTTATTGTAATTTATTCCGTATACAGCAATCATATATATATATATATATATGTGTGTGTGTGTGTGTGTAAAAAGTTTGTTTATTTAGTCTTTATTTCGTATTTCTCTTTTTATCTTTTCTTCATTTGTTTATCCATTTTTGTTTTACCACTCTTTAATTGCGCTTCATTTCTTCTCTCTCTACAATCTATTTCTTCTTCTATTATGAGAGTTGTTTTTTGCTTTCAAACTCTATTTCTTTCTTCCTTTTTTCAACTCTCTTTCTTACTTTCTTTCTTCATTCGAACTTTCTTTCCAACTTTATTTCTATCTTTCTTTCTTACTTTTGAAACCTCTTTCTTTCTTCCGTTCTTTCTTTCCAAATCTATTTCTTTCTTTCTTTTGCCTTTCTTTCTTTCTTGCCAACTCTTTACTTCCTTTCTTTCTTTACAACTCTCTCTCTCTCTCTCTTTCTTTCTTTCTTTCTTTCTTTCTTTACAACTATCTTTCTTCTCTTTCTTTCTTTTCCAACTCTCTTTCGTTCTTCCTTTCTTTCCAACTTTCTTTCTTTCTTTCTTTCTTTCTTTCTTTCCAACTCTCTTTCTTTCTTTCTTTCTTTTCAAATCTCTCTCTTTCCAACTCTTAATATTTCTTTCTTTCTTTCTTTCTTTCTTTCTTTCTTTCTTTCTTTCTTTCTTCATTCCAACACCTATCCTCACCCCTAGAACTCTTCTTTTTCATGCTTCACCTTCAATCATCCTTTCCACGTTTTTCGATATATTTTATTTCTCACCCTCATATTAACTCTCGCTTTTTCATCACCTGACTATATTTCAAACAATTTTTTTTTCATTTATTTTCTCGTTTTATTATGCCAGTTTGCCGACATTCCAATGTGTTGTCATCAAGTTTATGATATTTATGTGCTCCCTATATTAGGCCTTTATCTTTCGGCCTGCAACTATATACCCTTGTCACTTAAACTAAGTGAAAAACCTGGGTTATAAATTCCATTTTATCATTCTCTTATTTATCTTTTTCTTTTCTTCTTGTTATTTTGGCTTTCAGAAAAATTTAAACAGTTTTTTCTTTATTTTAATCATTTATTTACTACTTCGTGTATTTTTCCTAAAATTTCATTCTTTCATTTTCTTTATTTTCACCATTTATCGTACAGGGTTAGGGTTATTTTTTCTTTCTTTACAAATTTCTTACTTATTTTCCATTTTAGGCATTAGTTATATTTTTACCTGTCTTTCTTGTATCCTCACGAGTTTTCATAATCTAAAAATGACGCTTATGATATTAAAAATTGCCTCGACAAAATACATGCATACTAACTATAATACACTTGTCTTCGAAAACATTTGTCCTTGTCTGTATAGGGATCAACTAGCCTCTCCTGTCTAAAATTAGGCATCAGGCAGAATAGAAAATGATCAAATAAAGAAAAGATCGAATTTCATTTGCGAACTTCAACAATTCACCCTATCAAATAACCACAATTAAATCCCACCCCACCAAATTTACTTCCTCGAATTTCCATTGGGCTCTCAACTGAGAATATTCTTATTTAAATATTTTTCCATCTATCGGTTATTCTTTATTTCTCATGCCTTTTCATTTCCCTTATATCTTCTCTCAAACATTTCTCAATACTTTTTTTCTTTTTTTCTTCTCTTTCTCCATTTTTCTTAATCTATTTTTCACTCTTTCGAATGTATTAACTTATTTGTTTTTTCTTTTTTATGCCCCTCAAAAAATTATACTTTACTTTTTCAAAAACATTAATCTCTTAGGATTTATTCTTTGAAAATTTTCCTTATATTTCTGCTTTGTATTCAGTCGCTTCTTTTTAAAATAAATACCGTTTTTTTATTTTCTAATTTTTTCTTCACTTTCTTTCTTCCAACAATATATCAACAATATATCAACAATATCTAAACGCCATTTTATCTTTCTTTTATGATTTTGTTTATTTTTCCATTTTTATAAAGTAGCGAAATTTTCTTTTCTTTTTAAAAGATCTCAATCTCTTTCTTCTTTCCGTTTTTCTTTCTTCCCTTCTTTCTTTCTTTCTTCATTTCATTCATTCATTCATTCATTCATTCATTCATTCTTTCTTTCTTTCTTTCTTTCTTTCTTTCTTCCTTCCTTCCTTCCTTCCTTCCCTTCTTTCTTTCTTTCTTTCTTTCTTTCTTTCAAGAAATACCAATCTCTTTCTGTTCTTCTGTTTCATTTTTCGTTCAATGCAACATCTCTCATTTCTTTCTCTTAAAACTATCGAGTTGTTTCCCTTAAAAAATAGTAAGAGTTACCAAGAACAAGAAATTGTGGAGAGCCATGATCGGCTACATCCTAACGGGACACGGCACATAGAAGAAGAATTAGTCTGTTCATCTCTCTTTCGTTTTGTTTTTTCCTTTTTTTAGTAACGCAAACAATGATCTGCCAGAACGCATGAACCAATTTTAAGCCGATTGAGTGGAAGATGAAGAAACAGCGAAAGGGATGCAAATTCAAATCTCCTTAAAATATTTATTTATTTCCAATTAGCGCTGCTTGATTATAATCAAGCATAAATTAACCTTACCTTCTTATTCTCTTTGACTGGTTTCTGTCAATCAGTTACAATTCCTGTCATCCGATATTTTTTAATCCGAGTAAATTTTAATGGAAATGTTTTTGACCGATTTGCTTTTTGTTTGATTTCTTTCAATCCATGGTAACGTAAAGACATATTACGTTCATAATAAATAGATTAGAAATGTTTATTTCTTTTATTCTTTACTCGTCAGCTAACCCCATGATATCCGTCATCTAAATTATCCGAAATAAATGCTTAGTCCAATTTGGAATCATAAAATTTCTTAGAATACTCGTATAAGCTCTTAGTTTTTGTTTAATAATATTGTAAGGACAGACTAGAATAAAAGATTAGTGAAGAAAATGTTTAATCACATGACAGACATGAATTAATAACACAACAATAGCGAATACCGTAGTTCACTGTGGCAATGCGTACGACTCACTTTTGCGACCCCGGTTCCTATAACCAGACTTCCTTCTCATGGTGAATGGGCTGGTCTATATTCAATAATTAGTGTAAAGAAGGTCTGTCGTCTTTCTACACAACAGAAGTCATAACATAAGACTTGGATCTTTAATTCTATTTGCAAAACTAAATTTCAATATAGTTCAGTTATTTTACAATAATTAAACAAAAGAGCGAATTATTTAAATTTGGATGAGAACGCGGCAAAATGGTTCCAGATAGTTTTATTTTAAGGCAATTCACCTCAAGCAAGGCGGGAATGCCACTAGCATGCAAGGGGTTACAGATGATTGAGAACAAGAGTAAAGAGGCATGTTTGGGGAAAGGATACAGAGAAGGGCAGGGAACAAGCTCAGGGTGTCAGATGTCGATTAACATTAAGCTTGAATATTTGAAGATTATAGTCATTGGGGAAGCAATTAAGGGGAAGGGAGTCCCACAGACATGAAATGCGAGAGAAGCTATTTAAATAGAAGAGACGGTTACATTTAACCGTTTTGACAGTGAAAGGGTGGGACTGAGATGCCAGCCTGGTAGCTCGCTTAAATTCATTCAGTCCTTCAACCAGCGAAAGTAGCTCGTCGGAATAATTGCCGTGAAAATACTTGTAGAATAGACAGAGGAAGGCCACAGCACGTCTGTGGGATAGCGATTGTAGAATAGATGCCAGACCAGGGCCTATCATCTTGCATATTCGTCTCTGGATTTTGTCAAGGGCACCAGACCATATATGACAGCAATATTCAGCACTTTAAGCACTTTACTTCACATAATCTGCTCCCGATCTACCGCTGACGTGCTCACGGCCATAACTGAGCTTGTATATCAAGCACTCAACAATAATGGAGAAGCTCGAGCAGTGGCTCTAGACACCTCTAAAGCGTTTGATAGGGGTTGGCATGCTGGCCTTCTTCGTAAGCTTCAGATATATGGTATTAGAGGACGTTTATTTGACTTAATACATTAATTCTTGTCAGACCGTGAAAGGAAGGTCGTCCTAAACGGATTCTCATCCGACTCCTTTATCATTAACGCTGATGTTCCCCAAGGCTCTATCTTAAGCCTACACTGTTCCTGATCTTCATCAATGACCTTCATCAATTACCAAGTTGGCATCTACGCGGACGACACTACTATTTACTCCTGCCTCAATAGTAAATCTGGTATCATTGACACAGCTAAATTGGCTGCTGATCTCGAAAAGGACCTCCAATCCGTGGTTGACTGGGACAGGAAATGCCTTGTAAACTTTATTGCCTCCAAAACGAAACTGCTCTCCTTTATTAATCCTCTCTACCTCCCATCAAAAGGACTAATTTTACTAAAACACCGAATATATATGTATGCAATTATAGATGATAATAAGAATGCTTCCTTTGTCTATAAAGAATGTCAGAATTATTCGAACATTTTAAAAACATTCTCATGTTTCTTCTTGCCATTTCTCAAACACAATCCTAAGCTAAAATACGAGCCAGAAGATATACTTCGATTATGGAGACGCTCGTATCTCTCATGTCGTGAATTTAATTTTAAAAATACACATCTTCTAAAGTTGCCACCTTTCTAACACAATCATGTCTCCAAATATTAAATATGAGTCTTTCTTCTATTTAAAAAAAAAAAAAAATGAAAGTGACCTCACATTATTAGCCTCTTCATGATTTTCCGATATTTAAATTATATGCTTTGTTGTATTGCTGAATAGTGTCAATATCAATCTGCGCAATTAGGTTGAAAGTAGGTTCGCTCTGCGCAGACGTAAAAGAAATTTCAGCCATTTGCAGTGGCACTCCTGAATTTCGAAGTCTCAAATTAATAACCACTTTGTGTGTTTTAATCTTTAATTGAGATCCGATGTTGATTTGGCGAGTAAAGAAAAATGTTTAATAACTTCAGAGATTTGAAAAAGTAAAAGAAATTACAAAAATGATCGGCAGGTATCACTGTATTGTGAAGAAGTTTCTTGAACATTCTGGACGACTTCGATGCAGACATGATGTGGCTTCTCTCTGTCTTTTCTACATATATTTTCATGGTAACTGTTCTATGAGCGAGCTTCTCTGATGCCCCGACTACATGTACTACAAGCGTGCTACTAGACTGGCATCTAGGTTGCACCCTTTTAATGTGAAATAGTTAAATGCAACTTCCACTTCTACTCTAGCAGTTTCTTTTCTCGCACTTCCCGATAGTGGAACTCCCTTCCTCTCACTTGCTTCCCTGATAACTACAATCTTCAAAAATTTAAATGCAACGTCAATTGCCATCTTCTGTTGCCTTGATCCCCGTTCTTCTTTTATCATTTCTTCAATTCCCACTATACACCCACTCATTTTCACTCTCTGTAACCCCCCTGCGAGCTAGTGGTACTTCCGCTTTGCTTGAGGTGAAATACTTAAAAATAAAAAAAATACTTTATATTTTATGAAAATCGATCACTAATTCAGTCAGTTCAGTGCCATACGTTATATACGCTTGGGTGATCATATATCTTTCGATACATGACTGACAAGGCAGATTTTTCCCGCAGTAGGTTGTCATTTATTTCTGTGCTTGGCTGGTTGCCAACCAAGGCTAAAGAACCCAGTCTGTCCTGCTATTCAGCCTATCGAATGGGGGAGAATAGATAGATTCATTGGTTTCCCAAGGGTATTTGTGCGTAGGTGTATCTAAAAAACTCGACTGGAATTCAAACTCGGCTCTTCGACTTCTCACTCCGAGCTGATATCCATTACACCACAAATTAAATTATTAACAATATTATGTTGGTATTTTTCTTTCCGCCCACTCTCTATAATGAGCAGGGAAGGCTTGGGGAATTTGAGACTAAAGACATAATGAAGGCAAGAAATAACCATCGAGTAACCTATTTAACTAAAATATGGACAGTGAGTGCGGTAAGGAAACAATCTTTGCTTGGCGGATTGTGTAGAGCTTTGATCGCACGCAATCTTATGTTACAATTGACACAGCACATAATCAAAAAGGCTTAAAGCACAAATAAAGAGAAAAGATTCAAACCGGCCCCAATAACTTCTACCTGATTTTTTCATACTATAGAAATTTCTTTTCTTCCATTTCTTAAACGTGGTAGAGGTTTATCCGTTGTTTTCTGTTTAGGATCATGTTTCCGGGTCCCGCTAACGTTTTTACCGTCTCTTTCACTTCCGGTGTCCTCTTGCGTCTTGGTGACATTATCACCTTGCTTGCATTGTTGCTTCTTACTCTGTAACTCTCCACATACAGTGTCTCTTGAGCCCTGTACATAGTGAACAGTGTTATTAATTCCCCGTTCATTCATTCTTGGGCGGTCATGTTTCCATTTTCTTGTTGTCCGTTAACTATCAAGATGCAGTCACTGTTGGCTAATGTTTTCATGCATGTGGTTCGTAATTGAAGTAACGTGGATACTGTTTAAAATTGAAAATTTCTTTCAGTGAATCCAATCTTGTTATGTTATCACTACTAATATACGAACTATGTTCGAAAAGTATAAACACATATAATAAGCAATAATAATCTAAGGCAATTGGTCTTTCTTCCCTGTCAAAATATTTCATTTCGTATTTATACTCAAACATTCTTCTATCATGTCTCAGTGAAGTGAAATTTAAGTTTTCATTCAAAATTTAAAATTTCTTTTGAATGCCGTGACGAGTAAAAATCAGAATGAGTAATTCAAACGATTGGGTGGCATTGGACAAGAAGAATTGTCTCAGAAGGACAAGAGTTTTGCCTAAATTCTGCAACGAGAATCAGGATCAGAAAAGAACCTAGAATTTCCCGTAATTTTCTTGCTGACGTTTTTCGAAATCATTTAGCTGAAACTTAGTCGAAATTACACTGCGAATATTGCTTACAAAATCAGTGAGTGTTGCAAGTGCTAGCAGAAGTGTTAGCAAACTAAAATGAATAATGAAGAAAAAAAAGATGGTATGTTATTCGGGTTAGCAATACTTTCTACTAAAAAAATGTAAATGCTTGGTCTCTCGACCTTGACGAAGTAGGGAATGCATTTGCGCTTCACAAGCTTCACAGTGTGCGTTGGGGTGTAATGTATATCGCTTCGGAATGAGGAAGTAGAGAGCCGAGTTAGAATTCCAATCAAGTTTGTTGCGTTCTCTTTCGCGCAAATAATATTGGGAAACGTATAAATCCATCTTCTCCCAACTCAAAATATGAGTTGAATAATAGGACAGACTGGGTCCTCTAGCCTTGGTTGGCAACCAGTCTACCGCAGAAAAAATAGCAACTTGCTGCAGTAGAATATTCTGCTTTGTCAGTCATGAATCGTCTAAGAAATTTAAGCTGCTTGACCATGTATCGTTTACTTTTCTGAGAGAAAACAGAAGCCGTGTTAGGCTCTTGCTTAAAGTTTTGAATTTCAAAAATATTTTTTAGACAATTCTGTTTTGTGGGAAAATAACTGCGTTTAGTTTTCACTCGGAACGAATCAAAAAATTTCCATCGAAATTCCAAGAAGCAAATCTGGAGTCTATTTTGGTGAATAAAAGCAAACAGAGAATTTGGATTCGTAGAATCGACGAAAATTTGCTGTTGGAACCCTGGTCAAGGAACAAACAACACAAGAAATTTGACGACTACCAGACGAGAATTTGAAAAGAACATCAAAGTCGTTCCTACACCAAGGAAAATTTTTCGGCTGGTGTGATTGTTCTGCTCTTCGCTGCTACTACGAACTTTGCTTCAAACATTGTACTTATTCTTTGAAATTAATGCAGAGAAGTACTTTTTCCACCTTTTCATTTATTTTTATGCTGTTTAACTTTTCTGGTGATATTATGATGCATAGTATGTTTTATTGTAAAAGAGGCATATTATATTTGCAGTGATTATTTTTACATACATGTTATTGACTATCATTTGGCACACAAAGCACTTAATTTGTGTAATTCATGCATTTTTTGTGTGTTAATAAATTTATCGTCTGCCTTTTTAAACTCGACTTGTTTCTTCTGTCTTTGTTGTATGTTCTTAGCTTTATAAATTAAACGTACCTCAAACATTTGTTTGAACTATATTTTTTCGTAGGTTTTCTTTTTATCAAATGAAAAAAAAAATCTTTAATCGAAAGTTCACCCGAGCGTGTATCACGTATATCACTTAGCTGACTGATGGAAGCCTCAGAAAAACGACATAAATTTTATTTTATTTTTATTTATTGCTGTTAATTAGCAATCTAGGCTATATTTGATAACTTCAACACTTATGCCATCTTCTTCTGCACTTGTACTAAGATATTCTTAACAATGTCGTCAATGTACTTCCTCACATTGTAGGTAATCATGACATGTTCCTTTCATGACAAGTTCGTTTATCTCGCTGGTTGTTGTATAGAAAGATTTTGAAAAGACAAATGTATTTGTGTGAGCAAAAATGTTAGGGTGTCACCCAGTGGCGTAGCTAGAGTAAATGTCACCCGAGGTGGTCCGCTCAAATGTCACCCCAATAACCCCGATTCACCCTATGCTGAATGGTTAGCTGTAGCTAAATTTTCATACATGCTCTACCTCTACTTTACTCTACTGACCAGTACGTTACTGTTTACATGTATGATCCAAGATAAAATCCAATACCACAAAATAATCAGTTCCAATCAAAAGATTTTTAAAATGCAACTGTTCACTTTCAGAACAGCTAAATACAAAACACGGCAATACACAAAAGAATGACATTCGATACTATGGTCTAAGAATGAATGTTTTCTTGTTTTCATTGTGGCAAATTGGTTAATGACTTCGTCAAAATCTGTTTGTCTTGTAAGCTCGTTTTCAATAGACAGCACAGCCAGATCCGACAGTCTCGACTGGCTCATGGTTGACGTAATTTTCTGTTGCTAATTTTTCGGTGTCCAATTTTCCGTTGCATCATTTTCTGGGTACCATTTAATTATCAATGATGTTTGAAAGTATTTTTCTTGACAAAAATGTTTTATTTAATTTTTAAGCATTTTTCGGAACATTGTAAATCAACAACGTTTATTTTTTGTTTTTCTTTATACAAGTAAAATAAATTTACATCGTATTTTGATGTTATTATGATTTTAGTTTTAGTGATAATTTAAAAACAATAAATATTTATCATTAGTACCAATAATGGAAAATTAAGTTAAAAATTTAAAAGAATCGTTTAGGCACAAATTTTTCCGATACCCCAAAAAGTTCCGATTTTTCCGATTCTCGATTCCGATTGCGATTAATCGTCCCAACACGAATAGATATATTCAAAAGTATATCGCTCACTCAATGGAAAATTGTATCTCAGCGAATTGATACACAGGCAAGTCTGAAATTGTTGCACTTTTGGCTTCGCATTTCGCTTTGTTCTTATTAATGATGCAGAGTTAAAACACCATATCATCCGATAAAATGTTACACCAATGTCTCTTGTTAGTAACCAAGATTGTAGCAACTGAAACACATGAAAGCTGAAAACATTGCTATTTTTCCTACTCACAAATTTCCCGACAATTTATTAGAAAATTTCTGACGGGGGGACAAAACTGGGGGATCATAAATTATTTCGGGGGGGGGGGTGTCATATGCCCACCTGCGAAACCCTGTGTCTCCACCACTGTTTTCAGACTATTTTTGGCACCTTAGTCTGGTTGAAAAATTTTGTTGGGGGTGACATTGTGTCACTCCACCTGTGCTGGCACCCAGGGCGGTACGCCCCTCGCCCCCACTTAGCTACGCCACTGGTGTCACCTATAGTTAATGAAGAGACATACCTCGTGGACATTTCTTGAGAAAGACTCAGCAATTGGTCTTTGACACTCGGAATATAAGTCTAACTCGCAGAGCGAAGAAAAGCAAATTTGAAAAATAACATTTTATAAGTAAATTAAATAGAGTGTATTTATTTCTAGACAACTCCATTATTAGATATTTTATCAAGAAAAATATCATGTCGATGTTAAAAATTGCTGCCAAACAGTGTTGATTTATTTAAGGTGGAATGATTCACTATGGCGTGCCACTAATTTGTATTTAGATAGATCATTAAAAGTTTCTCACTGAATTGGTCATATATATATGGGATGGCATGATTTATTATTCGTCTAGAATTTTCAGAAGATGCAACCAACAGAACATTATCAGAATAATTAGCAAAACTAGAAATACGTTTTTTTCTATTTTAATAATCTGCTGAATCTTAATTCTTAATTTAATGATTGAGTAAGCTCATGACGAGTTCTACGACAATAAAATAAACATTTCCTTCCTTCATTCTTTTTTTTTTTTATTTCCTGCTAATACTTAATAGTTAATGGAGTATGATTGCGTGGAAGGACAGAAGGAAGGAGGGCGGGAAGGAAAGATCTTAATTTAATGATTAAGTAAGTTTATGACGAGTTCTACACCCTTGCGCAAATTAATTGAAACAACAGTTTTAGTTTGCTTTCTTTCACCATACGGCCAGTTTTAGACCCACTAGAGTGACAGGGTGTAATCGATTTCTATTTTTCCTCAAATTAGGTCATTTGCAGTTGTGTGCTATAATATGAATCTATTTTCGGGTGTATGATGAAATTTTTTTGGCCTTGAAAAATATTGTGTCATCCGTGATTGCATCAGATTTCCCAGACGCTACTGTCTCGACTGTTGATTAGTTGTACTAAGGCCATTGTCTGCGATGGACGTTGCTACAAGGAAGCGTATGAAAATTGTAACGCTGCATGAACACACTGGCAAGCTTTAACAGTGAGCAAATTAAAGTACTATAGATTGACTCGGAAACTCCTCTGATTTAAATCCAATGGAGAATCTATGGTCAGTCTGCAAGGAACGACTTCGTGGAATGGACATACGAAGTACTAACATGTGCACTGAGCCATATTTCATTGGAAAAATACGAAAAAAAGTAAATAATAACGGAATTATTCGTTTTGTTTTAATTAATTTACACAAGGGTGTACGACAATAAAATAAACACTTCCTTCCTTTCTTCCTTCCTTTCTTCCTTCCTTCCTTCCTTCCACGCCGTCAAAACGAATAGTCCATTATTTAAGATTGTTTTGCACGAGACGTTAAACGCTGCTATGTTTCATTTTCTCACTGACACAAAGTAGCGTCTTTTCTCCTTTTTCTACGTAACCAAAACGGAATAGCCCATTATTTATAAGGTATGGGAGGGCATAATGGTCGTGCGATCTAATGAAGGAAGAGACAAGCTTAATTATTATATTATTATTTACATTTTACTAAATTTTATTCAAGTTGCTGAATATTATGTCAATATATATTTCGTAAATTTAAAGTTTTGTATGGTCAAATTCAATCTTAGAATATTTAAAATCAAACTTAAATTCAAATTGATGTTTTGTAAAAATATATCTTCTTGTTTATAAACACTGAGTGGTAAACATGGTTTCCTTGGTGGTAACAGTCGCAGAACGTCCAGATCTTTGGTTACCTTCAAGACTCTCCCTTCCACTCCTAAATTCAGCTGCCCACTTTTGTCCTATTGATAAAGCTGGGACGTCATCTTCTAATGTAGCAACCATGTTAGCATGAATGTTCTTGCGGACGAAACTCTTTTTCTACAGGTACTTGTTGACACCACGGCGCAAAAAAAAAAATAAAAAAATAAAATAAAATAAAACTGAGGCCATCACTTTTCCTGCAGATGAAACGTCTTTAGCCTACTTTGGAGTAAGTAAAGTGTGGTGTTTCCACTGGATAGATTGTCAGAAGACGTGGCACCCACCGAGCAGAAACTTTCGTCGTGCCAAGTTCATTGTGCAGAAAGTCCTCAACTCTCTCACGGTATATGCTAATATAATTGGCTATTTAATTTATAGTCAATTGCCTGTCATCCATCACCATGTAGTGGTCACGATCACTTTTTTCCTCGGTGATGGAAGTTGCAGGACGTCCCTTCCCCTCCTACATTCAGCTGCCCACTTTTGCAAGTGTGCCATCATTTAATGTAGCAACAATGTCAGCATCTCAGCATGAATATCCTTGGAGGATAAACCCTTTTTCTTCAGGGACTTGGATTACACTACGACATCAGATTTTCTACATTTTCAGGAGAATTCGCTACTAGTAACTTTTGAAGTTTTCTTTGGACAGTCTGATGCCAGTTTACCTGGAAATAAACAATGCATTCATTAATAACAATAGTTGAAATTAATGCATGCAAGATTTCACAGCTCTAGAATTAGTCCTTCCCAGTCATCCTACGAACTTTTCATCGAACCTCGTATATTTTAAGTCTTCTTTGAACAATGAGGTATCAGTTGACCTGGAAAGAAACAAGGCAACTATTAATACGAAGAGTTGAAATAAATGCATGCCAGATATCTCTGCTCTAGCATCATTCATTCAGTCAGCCTATGAATATTTCATCACACCCTCGTAAAATAAGATACTGAAAATTCAATAACATTTACTAAATCTTACGAAAGATACATGATCGCCTAAGCGTGTATCACGCATGGCGCATAACCGAGTGACCATCGTAGAAAAAAAGTTAGGCGTCCTGGATAAGACGATAAACTACATACAAAAGCAAGGACTCTGATCGGGAGGTTTTGAGGAGCGTGCAACTACTTCTTAATTGCTGGTTTTCCAATGTCCACACTGACCCGGGGTGGTGGCACCTGTTAGGGTCCCAGCTATGGGTAAATACTTAATCTCCAAACTGGTACCAAAACACTAGGAAAGTGTAAAAATAGGTTTTAATATCAGTAATACATTTTTGTAAAAAAATGATTACCAGCAATACATTATTACCAGTAATACATTTTTGACAAAAAATATTACCAGCAATACATTTTTTTTAAAAATATTACCAACAATAAAAATCTTAATTAAATAATCCATTGAGGTTGATATGCCGGAAAATAAAATAAAGAAAAAGAAAAAAGTAAGATAAACTTCCTTCTCTCAGTCAAGCTCTCAACTTGTCAATATTTTAAATAAACAGGTTAAAATATATTTCTGCGATATTTTAAACTGACATGTTGTAGAAAGGTGGCTAGTGACAGAGGTTTGGTGTAGGAGGCATTGTGTTTTGGGTAGACATACCTGCTTTTTTCTTTAGTTTTTTAATAGTCACATTAATGTCTATCGGTCGAGATATCAAACGTTGATCTAAAAATCTGTCACAATGAAAAAATGTGCACTTAAATAGGGCTATTGAATGTGTCATTGCTATAACGGAGTCTCTTAGATTAATATTAAAACATGCTTCGCTCATTTAAAATTCGTTGATGCTTGGAAATGATAATAACAGGCCTGTTCTCTTGCTGATTGTTGCTTTGCACTGTGACCCTTCAATCATGATCGACCTGACATGTGTGACTTCTTCAGAGAGTAAATATGCAAAAATTATTCCGATTGCTTTCCGAAAACACAATGAGCTTTAAATCTCTAATGCTATTTCTTAATATTTTTCAAAGGGAAATATATATTAATTATATATGAAATACACACACAGACACGAACACACACACGTATATATATATATATATATATATATATATATATATATATATATATAAGTTGACTTAAGGAAAAGGATTATATTTTTATCATTAAAATAGATACAAAAGTATCTCGTTTAAGAAAAAGATTTTAGGCGCCTTTCGGCCGACACTTCCTCAGAAACAGAATCATCGGCAATATAAAACTGAGATGCTAGTAAGAAAAATTATCAACAACTGGTATTACAAAATATAAATTACCCAATAGTCATATAAGGGGGGAAAGAGAAAAAAAATTATTACTAAATATGATCACAGTCAGGCAGTTATTTCCCGAATAGGGTCAACATATATTTCATCTCCAGTTGTCTACACGGAGCAGGACATTGCATACTGATAATAGTAGATTTCAAGATGTATAAGTGGAGTTTCGTCTTAGCCCTGTGTATAACAGAAAAAAAGTTAGGAGAATAGTCTGTCCTGCAAATGACAGAATTTAATAGGTGCTCACTAATCACAGACTCATGAGTTTGCGAACACCCGGTTGTAATAGGCTCGTGTGTTCGCACCTTGCCCGGAACATGCTGGGCGATCTTTACCTTTAACTGTTGGATGGTCTTGCCACATAGTCGATCTCACATTGATATTTATATTGATATATAACTAAACTTTGTTGACTACTAGGCAAGACATCCTTACTGAGAGTGGGGGAAGTCTTTTTTGTAGTAAAAATACTTCGGACAGTAATAGCATTAAAACACCGTTTAATTGAATTAGAAATTCTGTTTGCATATGTTTGACTCCCAGAACCGATCTACGGGAGTCTCAAATAAACAGTACACTTAGAGGAGTCTTATCATTACTCATTGATCTTTTGTTCAATGGTAGCTCTCAACACACATTCAGGGTAACCATTCATCAATAAAAGTTGTTTGATTTTCTTCAGCTAGGCGTCGAGTCTTCATTCAGATTACAACATCAATGCACGATGAGTAAGGGTCCTAATAAGATTAATCTTCCTGGATCTGGGTGCAAAAGAATCCCAAGTTAAGTAAAGCCCAGAATGAGTGGGTTTGCGATAAACACTAGTAAGAAAACTGGTCATTCTCTTCTATCGCCATTGTATAATTTAGAAAAGGATGGAGATTATTAAGTTAGGTTAAAACTCCTCCGCTTTACCTAAAGATGAAAAAAAAACGTGAAGGAGTCATCTGCAGAGCGGAAGTAACAATAGGGTTAATATCTTATTAAATAACCGTTTTTCATGAATGCCAACAAAAATGTCGGCCAACAAATGACCCAAAAGACTACCCATCGCTACTCCATCTATCTGCTGATATATGTAGTTGTCAAAGCTGAAGGAGACAGACTTCGTAGCCATCTCCATCAACTCAACAAAAATACTCTTAGGGAAAGATGGAGTCGTTACAGAGCCACGATACAAATGTCTGCATAGATCTCTATTGTTTCATCCAATGAGACATTAGTGAACAGACTAGTTGTGGCGAACGATACGAAAATCTTAGTATCGGAATTTGGTTTCAGTTTAAGCATATAATCAGAAAACTGAAAAGAGTCAGGCACACAATATTCAGAATAGAAAATTAGAAACTGGTTCTAGAACTTCGTTAGGCCACTTAGGAAAATTATGCTGGGCTGAACACAACATGGACAAAATCGGCCTTAGTAGAACATTCATTTCATGCATTTCCGGCAACCCATGTATCCTCGGACGTTGGAAGCCTACGGGACGGATATTATTATAAAATTCTTTCGAAAGAAATTTACTTTTATGAAGTTCCAACAATCCCTTCTGTAGCTGAACTTCGGTATTTGCAGTATCGTCACAAGTGACATCTACAATTTTCCTAAACCTTTATCATTTAAAACATATAGCATTCTGTTGAGACAGTCGGAATAATTTAATATTACAACACCCACATCTATTTCGGGCTTAGTAGTATAAATGTCAGTCTTTGTTTTCAATAGTTTGACCACTTGAAAATGGTTCCTCTGCCAAGGGAAACCACAAGAATTAATAGAGGAATTGATGAAACAATATGCCAAGTCTTTCAGTCTTGCTTTAAAACGAAGCAAATGCTCCTCAGAATTTGGCAGATGCTTAGATAACTGAAGAAAGAGCATTTCAAAATTACTGAAGACTTCTATTATATCACTGTTTCTAGTGGGGATACAGAACTCCAAACCCCGGGACAGGACCAGCTTATAAGAATCGGATAAACAATAATGAGACAAATTAATAATATATCTGTCCGTAGCGGCATACAAATATATATATATATATATATATATATATACATATAAGTGGACACTTAGGTCAACGTCTTCAGGCCGATGATTGCGCTAGTTGTTGAACTGAATGTTTACTTTTATATTTACAGACGTTCTATCCCTAATATTGAGCACTTTTACCCATAAATATAGCGCACCTTAAAACTATGTATTTATCATATATATATATATATATATATATATATATATATATATATATATATATATATATATATAAACTACCCCCAATTGACCAGAACAACAAAAAAAAACAAATTAATTATCTACTGACAAAAATTTAAAACAGCTAACCTCATCCTCGAAAACGCCAAAACACCAGTAAAATCAAAATTACAACGAACAAACTTTATCTATGAATTCAAATGCTCCTTAAGTTACTGTGTTCCTGATCAAACCGAATTCATATTTATATTGGTCACACGACTACATGCCTATCCAGACGCCTTACGTTTCACCTATCTGACCACAGCCCTATTAGAATCCATTTAAACATACAAACAAACATACCAGACTCCATCCGAAACATACTAGTAGAAAATATAAACGTCATCCACATGTAAAAAAAAAGATTAGAAATAATGGAAGCATTAACAATGAAAAAGAAAAAGCCAACACTTAATAATATTAACTAAGAACACGGCACAATATGTTGTGTTCGGAAAATAAAACATCTCTATAATTCTAAAAACATACACATAACCCATAACCCAATCAAAAAGCAAAAATAAAATAATCCTTGATAATGGCTAAAAGTACAGCCGAAAGCGATCGGAATTATAGAACATTTGGACAGTTTCTACATATTCTCTGTCCAGAAAAATACCTTGTTTGAAGACAAGAAAAATTAAATAAAAAGCTTAATCGTCGTACCTTGTCTGTCGTATTTAATGATATATATATATATATATATATATATATATATATATATATATATATATATATATATATATATAGGGTGCGACAGAAATGGCTCCCACATATACCCACCAGAAATATCTCCCGCGTAATTGTAAGACATTAGCTAAATGAAGAAACTACTGCCACTAATATCTTACCATTATGTAGGAGGTATATATGGCAGGTATTTCTGCCGCAACGTGGTTTTTTTATCAGTTTACCCCAAATAAGGCGATAATATTACTAAGACACAAATGGCTACTCGAAGTGAAAGAGAATGAAAAAAAAAATTAGAAGGAAGCGGAAACCGAATCCTAAACAGGAAACAAGGGTTAAACCTCTACTCATGTTCAAAAGACTGGAGAAAAGTGTTGATTTGGAAACTGTTGCAAAAAAAATTTTTTTCGGATTTTAATGAACATTCAAGACTTAATTATAGATGAATTATTTTAAAAATGTTTCTTTTTTTTAAAAAAATCTTGGTAAAAACATTTTTAGTTTTATATCTGTTACCCTCCCCCACACACACACATACACGAACTTATTTAATTTTATGAAATTTCAAGATATTAATTTTTGTATTGCTTTATATTTATATTAGCTATACGCAGAAATCCCCTTAGAATTTAAATCATCATTTTTTTTGTGTAAATAGGATTCCCAGTTACCGAAAATTTGCTCTGAATATTAAAAGAAAAATTCAATAAAACTATTTAATTAGAAAAGCTTTTAATTGTTTTTCTGAATGAGATATATTATGAACACTCCATAATGCATCCGTAGGTCTCGATAGACCATGGAATTGCATACAAAGAGTTATGACTTCTCCAGGTCTCAGGCCTGGGCAGGGATTTTTATGAGAGATCGACAGTTGCCCATCCAAAACACTCCCCTATACACGCCACCGCTGTTATCCAAGGGAAAGGCAGAGTCCAATACAGTAGTGGCGTTGTTGCAGCAGCAGTCAAAATGAAACATGCCATCGGACTGTCTTAGGGAATCCAACACCGGATTTAAGTATCTCTTAGACTGCCAAAAATCGCTATAGAGCCCAGAGTGCCCTAATATTTACTCATAGTTGGGCGTTTTGAATTCAGTTTTCCTTCTCCTAGATCAGTTGCCACCCAAAGCTATAGATCCCAGTCTGTCCTATTATTTATCCATAGTTAGGGTGTGTTTTTTATACACAATATTGTCCTAAGAAAAAAAAGTTCCATGAATAATGAATTTTTACAAGAACTGTTTTCATTTTTAAAAATGTTAATTATAATAATTTATAAAAATTTTACATTTTTTACATTTCTGTATATTAATGCAGAAATTGTACCAGTTAGATGATGTTACTAAATAAAAATTATATTTACCAATCATAAATGAAAAAGCTTACATCGAACCATAATATTTTAAAAAGAATTTTGAATATTTTTGTGTATGTATAAACGTGCCGATTTTTGTAAATACGGTCATCCATCCACAACATAATTTCTATAGTAAATTTAAAGCCGAAATGTCTGAATTTCAATAAAACATTAGATTACGGAGAATATTTTCCTAAATTTTAAAGATTACTGGATATTTCAATATTATATAAAAAGGCACTCATTTTATATTCCTCAAGTTTTTTTACAGATATGTCCACCGTAGAAAAAATTAAATAAATTTCCGTTTCTCAGTCTAGCTGTCAAAACCTTAAATAAACAGTGACCTGTGTTAAAAATATGCATTTCTGCTATATGTTAAAGTAATATTTGTTTCCATCAGATTAATTAAACTTTAAATTATTTAATATTCCTTAAATAAAGTAACAGGAAAATATATCTTAATTTTGAAATATTTTTTAATAAAGAAAATTACATTGTGATGACAGATGGCTAAAAATAGCACTAAAATCGACCATTTTTGTCCTTTCAAAACAAAAACTCCTTCCAATTTAAATTAGTTGTGAAATACAGCAAATTATTTTACTTATTGAAAGTTTACTCAATTAGGCTGAAATTAAAACTAAAATATGTTTCAAAAAAGATTTTTCCTTTTATAAATTCATTTTAATTCTTAGGTATCGCGCTTTTGTGGATGTTTAAATATTTAAAAAAAAAAAAGATTATCTTTCAAATATAAAAACGACATATCTTGCTGGAGAAAGATTGCGTCAATTATCTCGGTTATGATGTTTAACCAGGTCAGCATTCGAAAGGCGCCATATACAAGACGCTGTAAATCGAAACAGTCTAGCTGTGAGCAAACCTTTCTTTCTTTTTTTTGTAATAATCGCTAAACGTCAGATTTTAAATGAGCGAATCCTCCCCACAAAAAACAAAAACAAAAAAAAAAAAACGCCGAGATTTCGATTTTCAATATAAAAAAATCAGCAATCCATCCATCTTGAAAAATGATATAAATAAAATTTACCTACTGCTAATCTCCAACTTCCGTTCACCTTTGCGATATTACCTATTTTAAAGAAAGAAAAATAGAACAAATTGTGGAGTGGGGATGTTGCAAAGGAGGAGTAAGGCAGAGATAAACAGAAAGAACTTGCTAAATAACGCCGCGTCATTCGCCATTGGCTAACAACGCACGCAAGTCCAGCGGTGAGACGGTCTGACCATGCCTACCTACAATACATGCCAGCATATGAAAAAGTAAATAGGTTACAACCACTGATTGTCCTAAGATATTATATGGAAGCCTTTAGGAACTATAATTGTGTCTTGTGCTTTTTTTATTTTATAGGGTTTGAGAAATATGACTAACATCAGATAATTTTTTATGCATCAGAATGATTTATTCATCAAGGATTCCAGATTACACATCAAATTTGAGTGTGGAAACGATTCGGAGTCATGTTAAAAGCTCGCCATATCCCTCGTGGATAATTTACCCAAACATTAGGTGGATGAAGGCAAATTTAAATTATATTTTGATAAACGCACACAAATATGTATACAGCTGACACGAAAACACGCATATATCTTCGTATGTATGTGTGTATGTATGCATTTGTATATGAATAAAAGAGAAAAAAATTTACGAAGAAGTTTATCAATTTGCCTTAATAAATTTCTTCGGGAAACGAAACAGATTGGTAAAGAAAAGGTTTTCCTTTAGACTTTCACTTTTATTGTCTTTACAAATACATTTTATTTATATCTGAATTTTGACACAGTCTCATACACTGCTATATATATATATATATATATATATATATATATATATATATACATTAAGAAATGGACAAAGTCCGACAATTTATTTATTAAAGACATTTTTTATGTTTAACGTTCTTTTTATAGATACAAGTATTTAAGTAAATGCTCTGTTTATAATAAACAGTATTAAATAACATTTACCGGCCTGAATAAAAAATAAAAAAATATCTTTAATAAATAAATTGTCGGACTTTGTCCATTTCTTAATGTATGACGTCATTTGTTTACATTTGATACGCCATGAGCAGTTATGAATGTACGATATTCATGGAAGATTAGGGTTTATAAGCAGTAAATTCGACCTTGCCAACCGAACGATCCTTTGTGGCCGAGCGGTTAGGCACGCCGGTTTAAATGGCGTTTCCGTATAGAATGCAGGTTCGAATCCTGTCAAAGGACGAATATTTTCTATGAAAATTTCTCGGACATTTAGGCCGGTAAATGTTATTTAATAATGTTTATTATAAACAGAGCATTTACTTAAATACTTGTATCTATAAAAAGAACGTTAAACATAAAAAATGTCTTTAATAAATATATATATTATTTACATAATTGTCGCCATATTTATCACAACGTTTTGGCCCTTGTACGCTCCGGCCTTCTTCAGGTAGTTGGAATGTCGAACTGAACACTTTATTTCGCTCACTGGGGTAGACTGTTTGATGGATGTCAGTTATCTCCTGTTAATTTCCATCTGAAAGTTTTCCACTGCCTTAATCGGGTATTGAACTCGCACTCTTTGGGTCTTGTCAGTGGATCTAACCAACTCCTTTATCCACTGTGCCATGTGTCCTTGAGGACACATGGCACAGTGGATAATTTCTGGGTATTATAAACCTAATGTCTTCAGCAACCATTGTTACCAGTGCTCATATTGCAATTTAGCTGTTATCACCCATGTTTTTGCCAGTGCTCATATAGCAACTTTGTTGTTGTCATTGCTTTTCTCTGGCACTCCTTATTACTGGTTCCCATATTGTATTTATTTCTATGATCGGTCGGCTCAGGAGATTTTTGTGGCCTAGTGTGGCATATGTGCTGATTCCTTAAGTTTACGAATTTTACAATGATTTTCCTTGTCTATGATCTCAACATGATCCTACAGATGGCGGTGATCTCCCTTCTCTCTCCATATGTGGTCAGCCACGCCTGATTTTTCTACTTCCCCTCGTGTTACATCTTTCTGGTGTTCTTGAAGCCTTACCTTGAGGGGTCGGCCTGTCTCTCCTTTATATTCCTTTCCGCAGCTGCACGGGATAGCGCACACACAGTCTTTAGTCATGTTCTCCTCTATGGAGGGTCTTACTCGGGAGAGATATCAGCGAAGTGTCGTCAAGCTTTTGAAGGTTGTCCTGATATAAGACCCCCCATTTTTACCGTATTACAGACACACACATAAACACAGACACACACATTTATATATATCTATATCCACTCTAACCTTGAACAGTTTTACTCTTAGGGTCATATCTTTCAGTCCAATATCGTAAATCTTTCAACGAAAACCACATCAGTGATCTGCTTAACTTACTGGTTGATATGTCTTTTCATCAACCATCTACAAGAATGCATATTTATGTATAAGCTACGACTTCATTTGCATTCAATAATATAGTCTGTTACTTTTTTTTAGGTAAATGCTATTTTTGTTCAATGAATGCGACAATGAGTGCAAGACTTCATTACTTTCAAGAGTTTCAGGTATTACTTGTTAGTTGTATCATAAATAAACGACATGTGTTTTTAAAACACAATGGTTAACCGTAACTACAAGATACATTCACTCATTTCCTGGCATTTCAAGAATTTATTCCTGTTGTATTTTTTCGAATGTAATATATGAATCGTAAGTACATATATTTATACACTTGGGCAGTTTGATGTGGTGTAATCGTTAGCAATCCTGCCATAGTCCTTGCCTTCAGTTCATCTTTGGTGCTACAAGGTGTTTCGTTGGTCTCACTCTCAACTAAGCTCCAAACATAATAATCAAGGCGGTTACAGTCTTGGGAGTTAGATGGCCAGATGTAAGTCGTGATGTGGTCACAGAAATTGTCTGACAGCCATGACTGACCCAGGACAACACTACCTACTCAAAGCAATTAATGTAGACCTCCGTGTTGAGTGTGAGGCCCTATAGGAAGATGTATGGAGGCATAACGTCACCATCACTAGTGATCAAACACTTTCGTAATAACCATTAGATTCATCCAATTCTTTCCAAATCCTCTACACTGTCCTCTGATTGACTCCCAAACACACTGAAATGTTCATATTGGAGCTTCCGGTGCGAATGCCAAGCAGTACAGAATGCCGTTTCCAAAATTCTGGTGAAGTGAATTGAGTCGTAGGTGCTCCTTTTCTCACAAATGGTGCCCAACCAAGCCTACTGTACTGTGCAGTCGACTAAATAAAAAACTAACAATACGCAAGTTAAAAATATACGAAGTTAAAAATATACGAAGTTAAAACTATAAAATAGCGGCAATTTCCAATCGTACACTGGAGATGTTCCAGACTTCAATGTGCACATTTTTCTGCTAGAGTCACATCTGGAAACGTTTACTAAAAGGATTTTACCAAATGTGGCCTATTCGATTTTTGGAGACGGCAAAGGTGATTCATGGAAAGTATTAACTGTCCATAAAAAATAGTACGAAGTGAAATGATCCATATCTCGAATATCGAATTTCAAGACTAGACATTTTCTAAGCCATAGACACGGACTACTAAACCGAATTGCGCAATTCACATCAGGAGATTAGGTTTCAGCGAAGTAAACAAACAAAATATTTAGTGCTAGGTTCCTTACACCAAAACAATGACAAAAGTCCACGTAAGCATTTTAATATTTTTTTAGATAATATTTTGGGCATTTGGACTATGTTGTTGGATTAGTCCGTTATTAATAAGAAGGGGGTTGGTGCTTATTATTTATAAAACTAAAATAATAAGCAACCTATTTCAAACCAAAACATACAGCCATGATACCAGCTGATGATAACCGAAAGCGCTCGGCAAAACGCAAAGGACTAAAGTCTTATTTCAACAACTTAGACCCAAACATTAAAAAAAACGAACAAAAAACATATATAAAACGGAAATCTTCCGTAGTTTTTGACAATACATGTCTTAATGACATGGAGACAAAATATACATACATTAAACTTCATATATATATATATATATATATATATATATATATATATATATATATATATATATATATATATATATATATATATATATGAGGAAGAGGCTATAGTTGTTCCAACGAGAGAAAAGTGTATATTTTAAAAAGAGGAGAGAAACTGCAAACGTTTTTGGTTATAATGTGGATTTGTTTTTAAATATATATATTTCATTTTAAGTGCATAAATCACATTTTTGGAGTTGCAGTTTAATTTTTTATTTATTGTGAATATCATTGAGGGGTTTTCAAATGTGTAGAAGTTTCTTTTTATAATGATATTACAAACCCCACATCTTTTGTTTTTGTTTTTTTTTTTGCATTTTATAAACTCCTGTTTTGTGTGTTGGTTAAATTTAGATGAGGTTAATATTAATTTAACCGACACACAATACAGGAGGTTAGAAATCGAAAGACATAAAGAAAATTAATTCCTTTTAATAATATGTGGAAATATCCATTCTTTGTCTGAGTATCTATTTGTCTAAAGAAGGTCGCGAGATCGGGAACACGTGTAGCAAAAATACAGAAAATAATAATAATAATAATAATGATATATATATATATATATATATATATATATATATATAGATAGATAGATAGATAGATAGATAGATAGATAGATAGATAATCAAAAATGTTTGCGGTTCCTGTCTTCTTTTTAATATATATATATTTATATATAAAACAACCTAAACCTAAGCAAATACATTGAGAAATAACTATATAGGAAGAACAATATTGAGTGATTTTTGTTCCCTTTGTTTTTAGAAATATTACTATGCACGCAGAAGCGCCAACACATGACTATATGTATACAACTATAGTGATGTACTTGAACACTGATGCACCTGTTGATATGTACATGTATATGTTTTTATATGGAAAAAGAGGCACACCAGGTTTTTTTTTTATGTGAGTGTGGAGGTGTACAATTAGATGGGTACCTATATGTCTTACCATAGATATGAGAGAGAGGGTAATATATGTGTAAAAATATGGATAATTATACGATTTGGGTATCCATAATGTGATTAAATACTGATATAGTCTTCGAATGTAGGCATAAGTGGGTGTATGGGTGGACATGAGGATAGAGACATGTACGTTTGTATATATGTGTACGTGCAGATTAACGCATATGTGTATGTAGATATGCTGCATATTATGTATGTATATGCATGTATGTGTGTGTAGGTATATGTATGTATGTATGTATGTATGTATGCATAGATATATGTGTGTGTGTGTATGTGTATATGTGTATACATATATATATGTGTGTAAATGTATATGTGCGTATGTACATGGATGTATATGGACATGCAGGTGATTTTATGTGTATATATGTATATACGTAAGTATAAGTGCATGTGAAGATATGTTTGTAGATACGTGGGTATGTGTTTCTCTGCAGGTGTATATGTGTAAATACGGGAATATACATATAGTTTTTGGTGTGGATGTGTGTGCAGGTGTATATAAGAACTCATAGGTATATAGTGAGATATAGGTATGTGGATATAGATAGGGGTTTAGGACATGTGTAGAAGTGTACATGAGTATGGATATATAAAAGTTTGTAAAAGAAGGATCTAATTTTCTCCTCGTGACATTTTATACAAATCTCTCCTCTAATATTCTCCAATTGGAAGTGAGTTTTGGATAGCACGGAAGTAAAGTTTAAATTGGTAATTTAATTCAAATTGAAATATACTACCCCATTATTGATGATAAAATTATCTAAATTGGAATAACCTTTGATAATTGGGTACCTAAAAACAACCACGAGTTTATTTAATGAACAAAAATCAAAGGAATAGATGTTAACTTAACAACCAATAAGACAAAAGTTTTAAAAAAAAGATTACTAAATATAAAATGGATTACTCTTTCAAAGTACTGTCTATGAGTTTCTCTAATCGACTGTTTCATAGAAAATACCCAAAACTCCAACGAACTTCAAATTAAATTCTTCGTCGATTGTTTAGACATTTAGATTTACATCAAACCTTAACCTCCCAAATATGCCCGTTAAAGTAACGCGAATTAACAGCGTCTAAGAATTTGAATGAAACCTGTCCTCGTGGAATGTAATTTATTAGGGTTGCTGTAGCTTCTTCCTTTAATGTCGGTCTTCACCCCTTACCCATCGATATCTAGAGACAGGACGCGTTAGGCTCAAGCAACGTCTAGCCGACACACAATGGGGTTAAGAATAAGGAATTGAAACGGTACACCTAACCCACTCATATCTTATCTTCTCTCCCACCTTACTTCCCCACTTCGTTAATTTTACATATGCTTGATGAGGTCCATCAAAAACGTGTGAATTTCTTTTCATTTTTCATTTCAACCTTTGGAAGTAATGTCTGATGATCCATAGCCGTGTTAAAGGGGTTGTGGTGAAATAACTTATTACATGGAACCTTAAAGTGATCTGTTTTTATTCAAACATATGTATGTATGTATGTGTGTGTATATATATATATATATATATATATATATAGAGAGAGAGAGAGAGAGAGAGAAAGAAAGAGAAAATAGACACACACACATCTCTCCCTCACTCTCACTCTCTCTCTCTATATATATGTATATATATATATATATATATATATATATATATAGATATATATATATATATATATATATATATATATATATATATATATATATATAATGTATATATATATATATATATATATATATATATATATATATAGAGAGAGAGAGAGAGAGAACGTAGATAGATAGAATTTGCTTTATACACTGGTACATCAAAACGACCAAATTCAAAATTAGACAGGAATTATTCAAGCGAATTGTTCAATTCCTTTAAACAACCATATATATACATACATACACACACACACATTTATATATATATATATAATATATATATATATATATATATATATATATATATGTATATATATATATATATATGTGTGTGTGTGTGTGTGTGTGTGTGTGTGTGTGTGTGTTTGTGTGTGTGTTTGAAATGGATTAGGTCCGACAATTATAATTTGTTGTCAATGTTTACGTTAAGGTACGTTTCGTGAAGAGATATGATTGTTCGGGAAAGATCATCGAAGTTTTGTTGTTTATAGCTAGTAATTTGGAATTTTCTTTACAAGACCCTTCTCTGTAGCTGAGATGTATAGCATGCCAAATCAGTTAACAATTTCGTATAGGACACAGGTTCTATTCCTGTCGGAAAACGCATATTTTCTACGAAATTTCTGGGACGTTCAAGTCGGTAAATGTAATTAATCCTGTTTATTTAAAAAAGCATATCATGTAATTAAATAAATTGCCTTTTTTAAATCACTTCACCCCAAGCAACGCGAGCGAGAGACTAGCACGTATGTGTTACACAGAGTGAATTCTCTTCCCTTATCATTATTTCCAATGTCTATTGCTTACGTAAACGTCACAGAATGAGAGAAACCATTGCTGAAATAATTAAAATGAATGATTAGGACAAATATGAAATTTTTGTCCTAGACATTCAGTTTAAATTAATTTCTGGATTGTGTCATATTACAGATCCTGCAGTAGTTACTGAAATTAAAAGCGCCCCAAATCAGCTAAGAAAATAGATATTGCATCAAGATCAAGAAAGATGTAACTTCTTCGTAAATGAGATTAGGAACTTATCCGAAAGCTGTGAGGTGATCGTGGAACAGAAAGGTAAATATATTGATTCTTTGCCATGATATTTTTTGATGTTATTTCATCCTTTTCTTTCTGTCAATTCTGAATTTCTGACTTGATTACTGATTACATGTCCCTGTTATAATATTTGCGCGCTTCAAGTCAAAAATACAAGTACCGTGTCTTTCTGCAATTAGATCTTTCACTTATTTTTTCTTTACAAAAGACAATAACAAACTAATTAATTCCTATTTCAATTATATTTCAATTCATTGATAATAGTCATAATATTTCTATCCTTTAATTATAAATCACAATATTCATAATATTTAAATTTCCTCATAATTCATTTTGATAAAAATTAAATTCATATTTCAGTTCAGTGATAATTCAGTTTCGTAAAATCGTCAATAACTTTCACGTGCATGAAATATAAATTTAGTTTGGGAAATGTTTAAAATTTTTAATAGGATTCAAATTTTCTAGTTGAAATGTTCACCTATATTGCACATAATCCATGACTGTACATAATTAAGTAACAATAAAATTTGTACTTTATATGAATACGACCTTATGGCAATTTGTAAAATTAAAATTATACCTATTTTTCTTTTTTACATATAATTTTTTAAACAATTTTCACTTTCTTCATACAGGGCCACCGCGTACTACATCCGAAACCCCTGTCCGCGTGGAGGAGGACTGTGCTTTGTAACCTTCTCTATTTCATCAACATTTGCTTTTTCTACTTAAATTTAAATACGTTACAAATTAAACTAATCAAAACTGACTATTAACGAATGAAAATTTTTTCATAATTTTAATGTAATTCTGGGGTCATTTTTTCGTCCAAATAAGTGAATTTGTTTTTCTAAGCTTCGAAAAGAAAAACTATATAAAATTCAATATTTTCTATCCATAATGTTTAATGAGTAAAAATTATTCAACTTTTTAATAAGAAAAATCTCAAGTTGATGTTAAAAAATACCGCAAAATATTGCTGATTTATTTAAGATTAAATGATCTAAACATTAAGTGCAAGGACACTGAATGCATGGTTGTTAACGAAAAGAGCCATGATCGCCAACGTCCCGATGGAACACGGCCAACAGAAAAATTAAATTTACTTTCATTATTTTATTTTTTTATGAAAATGCGTCAGGTTATTATTATATATTTTTGAATAGTATTTATTTTCATATCTATTTTCATATTTATTTTTGTTAGATAACGCATTGACAAAGATTATTAATTTTGCACTAGTTTTACTTTCATCTTCAAATTTCCAAAAATTAAGTAAAAACGAATTTATGATAAAATGACCTATTATGACATGTCACAAATTTGCAATAAGATACATTACATTTATTTTCAATTTTATAGTTGTATAATTCATCTATGTTGTATATGGTTCATTATTGTACATAATTAGGTATTTTATATGAATACTGCAGTGTCATGGAATGCAGGTCTGAGGCACGAGACCCTTGCCCTGCCTCCATCCCTCCTAGTGATAGATTCGTAATCAGTTCAGCGTCAATTTATCAACTAGATTTTCCCATTGCTATTTTCCTATGAATAACATGTAACTTACAAAGATAAGAAAAGGCGTTTTTGTGACAGAGAAATAATGGAATACAAACTGATATCTCTTGTTTATAACTTCAAGAAAACTCAGTAACACATCGGAAATTGTTCGGACACGTATATGTCTTTTCATGTTTGCCGCCCTTAACATAACGCGAGGTAAACGTCTTGCATCAGAAAATTTCATTTTTTTAGCGTATTGCACCCGACTGAAGTCTGAGGAATGGATCGACCGAAACGTAGTGTTAATAGCAACAAGAATGAAATGAAGAGAATTCAGCGTCCGTAAAATCTTGTCTACATTCGCTGTTGTTATTTATCTCTGACTAATATATTATTTCATCTTAATTCTTACTTCCTTTATATCGATAAGAAAAAAACAAATATAAATAACAAATTATTAATAATAATCGAGTGTACTTCATCTCATTAAAATGATTAATAAAATAATTAATAATAGTTCAAAATTCTTCATCTGATAAACTTTTAAAGGAATGTAAGCACCCGTCAAATTTTAATGATTATAGTTGGAAAAGCTCCATTTAATTGGAAAATTAAATAAAAACGAATAAAAAATTAAGACTAATTCTCGACAATGCTTCCTATATTTTTTTTTATTATAGGAAGCATTGTCGAAAATTATTATTAATTTTTTATTCGTTTTTACTTAATTTTAGGAAATTTGAAATTGAAAGTAAAACTAGTGCAAAATGAATCTTTGTCAATGCTTTATCAAACAAAAATAAATATGAAAATAAATTTGAAAATAGATATGAAAATAAATACTATTCAAACATATATTAGGTTGGCGCAAAAATAATGACGTAATAATGTCGTTTTTTGACGTATTTTTAACGTCAAAAAAACGACATTATTACGTCATTATTTTTGCACCAACCTAATATAATAATAACCTGGCGCATTTTCATGAAAAAACGACTAAAGGAAATTTCATTTTTCTATTCGCCGTGTCCTCAATTTCGTGTCGTTTGTAACTCTTAATAACTTCTGTATTTTTGATATCTCTCCCAAAATCATGTTCTGTTCATCCATTCGCTCAAGCTCGGTTAGATGTATTGGTTGTGCGTTGATTTCCTCTGACCCTCTTACTTTCAATGTATCCTGTGAGTATCAAATTTTCCAAGCCTTCTTTCCTCATTATGTGCCCCAGAAATGTCAACTGTCTCTTCCAGATGTTAAGCATAATTGTCCTATTTGTTGCCATTGTGTCGAATATTTTGTTGTTGCTCACATGTTTGGTCCATAGTATTTTCACTATCCTTCTGCAGCACCACATTTCTGTTGCTTCAAGTCACTTCTTCATCCGTGACGAAATTGTCCAGTAGTCACTGCCATCTTGGAGGACTGTTATTAGGTAACAGTTCAGTACGATTTTCTTTGTTTCTAACGAAATTTATTTGTTAATACTTTGCACAGCTTTTAGAACGAATCTTTTACTATTCCAATGCGCCTTCGGGTTTTCGTGTCGAACTTTCTGTCCTCTGTTAATACGCTTCTTATATATCTAAGTGGTTGTAACTGTTTGATTTCGGTACTTTCCAATCTGTTATTTGTATGTCGGACTGATCTTTTGGCTAACAACCATGCATTCAGTCTCCTTGCACTTAATGTTTAATCCTTTATTCTCGCTTTACTTCATAACCTTTTTTAGGAATTCTTATAGTTTCTTTTCTCTGTCCGCTATCATCTGCATATCTTATATTGTTGAGATTGTGTCTTACACCCGTTTTATATAAAATGAATAATTACAATTGGCAATGCTTCACCTAATAGAGAAAAGAAGATGAAAACAGTCAAAAATTAAAAGTACTGGAGTGACAAAGTTTTATCGAATGAAAGTTAAAATTAATGAATATACTAGTAAAAGATTAATAATAATATTTATAAAATTATAATGTAATTATATATGCTAATAATGACAATGTCGAACATTTTTAAAAGGTGTGTGTTTTTTTAATAAAATCATCAATTTACAGTTGAACTGGTTAGATGTAACCGTAAGTTCTATGAAAAGAGTTTCTTTTCTTGCACTTCTCACTTGTAGAACTCTCATCCGGATCCATATTTTCCGACCAATTTTGACTTTCAAAAATCTAAATGCAATGTCAATCGTTATCTACTGCCTTCCTGATAACGCGCATATTGTTCTCGCTCCTTTATAATATTTCGATTTTTTTTTTGTCATTCTTTCACACTTTTTTAAAACATCATTATAAATTTTGATCAAGATATACATGTTAAATAAATGTACTGTTTACGGTTTTGGATATTCTTGTTTTGCCAATGACACAAATGTTGTCGTGTAAACAAAGTCCAATTTAACTGATTATACAACTCGAAACAAACATTCTTTTACATGAAAAACATATCCATTAATAAATAACTTACAGCTATGTACTTATTATTTATATTACCATGTTTAGTATAACCCAAAGCTAAATGAGGGTTAAATGAAAAGAATATTATATAGCGCCAAATATTCAAGTAAAGAAGATTTTCATTTTTAAAGTAATCAGAAATCGAAATCCTGTCAGAATTTCTGGGATGAGGATTGATCTTTGTTTACATTATTTACACGCGGACAGTTATCCTCAGCATTGTTCTTGTGGTGCTGAAAATATTAATTATTTTTCATAACAAGTGATGAGTTTAGGTTGTTAGATTTTGTTGTTAGATGATATGTATTGGATTACTTAAGTTATTTTGTATAGTTTTTGGTGATAAGTTCCTCCTGCAGAACAGTTTAATTGTGATTAATATAATTAATAGTATTTTTATTTTTTGTCCATATTTTTTCTAACATTGGTTTGATTTGTCTATCTATTATATATTTGAGAAATTATTCTCAATTAATGTTTGTTTTTTTGTTTGTTTATTTTTTTTTTTTTTTTGAGTTTAAGAAACATTGTGTGTAATTTAGATTAAATGTCGGCTATTCATGAAATTCTTTATGAGAGCTATTTTGAATTTGTATTTGGAGATCCATTCACTGTTGTAGTTAAGTAGGCGATTTTAAATTAGTTGTATTTTTAAGACGAAGGTTCTACAAATGTTATTATTCGAATCAATCAGTGCTCCTAAAAAGGGAATTGCGTTAATTAATAGAAGAATTTAAGGACGTAGTTATTTTCGGGTTTTCGCAGATTTTTGACTTCATAAGCGTTGTATTCGTACTGACCACATATTTATATTAACTAATATAAATATACGGTCAGTGTAGTGGATGTAGGTCGATGGTTTAGTTTTTTTCAATTATTTGGGAGTTCAAATTTCTGATAGAGTGGAAATGATAGGTGAGCCCATAGAGACGCCGTTAGTTTGTATGTATATATTTCTAAAATATTCAGAAAAGGGAACTTGAGTGGTGCAGGGTAGTAGCTTACACACACACACACACACATATATATATATATATATATATATATATATATATATATATATATATATATATATATATATATATATATATATGTATGTAAATAGATAGATATATAGATACGAGCATCTATTAGGTTGGTGCAAAAATAATGACGTAATATTGTCGTTCTTTGACGTTCAAAAAATACGTCAAAAAACGACATTATTACGTCATTATTTTTGCACCAACCTAATATCTATCTATGTCACTGTCGATATCTATTTTTAATTATTTCTATCTATTTATCTTAGTCTTTTCATAGACAAATGCAAGAATATATATAAATATCTATTTAGTATTTACCTATACACGCACGATAATAAAAAGATAGATAGTACATATATGCGTGTGTATAGAGAGATAGATAGGAACAGATAGATGCTTGTATTTATCTATCTCGGTACGTTCATTCGAATATATCTTTATGACACAGTTTATTCATATTTTCTGTCTCTCTGTATTTTTATAATTACCAGTTTATTCAGCTATCTATCTATCTATCTATCTATCTATCTATCTATCTATCTATCTATTTCAGACTCTTTCCATCTATCTGCCTATCTACCTCTACATCTCTATTGGCAGGTGGGCACCTCGATATGGTGCACCATACTTTCAGCCTTGTGCCACATCTAAGCTACGTTTAGAAAAGTATTATCTCAGTTGTCAGGTGTCTCTCTGTCTATCTATCTAGCTAGCTCACTGTCCGATGACGCCGATGTCATCTAGACAAATAATGAACATACAAAACAAGCCCTATTAAACCATGTACTTTAGGAAAAAAAACACTTTTTGGTGACCACTTAACTTAATCAGTAACTTAATCGCGCCCGCCACTTGACTGTTTCTCAAAGTTTAATAACAATTGCCTCACAGCAACATTTCTCTCTCATTATCTGTATCCCTTTTTCATTTATTGCAAATTATATATTCAAAATGAAATTAATGCAAAAGGGAGAAAAAATAGTAAATATTTGCAATACACAAGAAGAGAATGTGGTTAAGATAGTTAAACCTTTCTTTCCAGTGCAAAAGGTGATTTGGCATAATTGAAAGCGAGGATGTTAAAGGCAAGAAGAAGTCCCTACTTGAAAGACTGGCGCAACACTATCTTCCTACTTTATATATATTTCTAAATTTTATTAACTCTAGAACACCATCAGTTAAAGTTACACCACTACTAACCGTGGGTATATCATACCCGATTTTAAAAATATCAAAAAAAATAATAAATAAATAAATAAAATAAATAAATAAATATAAATCTTTATTTGAAATATTTTACATGCAGGCACTTCAAACTTTGTACTTTGAGTTAACATTAATAGGAACTGAAAAACAGATTATTTAGGTAAGAAAATCAGGTACTGAAAATTGTAATTAAAAGTAGGAAAATTTGTGCTTGTTACTATATATGGTTAGTGTTCTACGGTTAATTAAACGTTATATTTAGTGGATACCCATATTCGAGTAGACGTTTATGTATTAATCAGTATATTTATTTATTTTAGTATACCGGTCTGAATGTTCGGGGAACCTTAGTAACTGAAGTATTATAAGTTACTATTCAACTTTGCTTGATCTTCGACTTTCTTTGTGGCCGAGAGGGTTGGGAGCACGTCGAATCTAACAATGGTTTCACCTGCCAGGTGGTGGGGGCGCAGATTCCAATCCTGCTGGCGAGTACATACTTTTCTTTAATAGGATTTCTCGAATATTTAGGTCGATGGACGAAAATAAATAAATATTCCGTTTTGAGTTTAATACACACGTCTATTCAAATATGATTATCCACGAAAAATAACGTTTAAATAATAAAATATATCTAAGAGAGAAAAATAAGGAATGGACAAAAGAGGAAAGAATGTGAGGACGCAAAAGTAAGAAAACAAAAAAAAATCACTGCAACAAAGTTATTGAAATGCCTCCATCACCACAGATATATTTCCCGAAAAACACGCGCATTAAAATCAATCAACTGAACTTCTCATTGTTTTATTTTTTGTTTTTTATTCTCCTGCTAGAGAACACTAACCGCTGGTTGCCGTCAGCCAATTCATGCCACCCACCCTAATTATTTATTATCCTCCCCAACTCACGACCCTCTCGCTAGCAATAAGTTCCACACCCCGAGCTGTACCAACATCTCCCTCTCTTTCTTTATATCTCTCTTTCCAATGAAGACCCAGCAGGCCACCTCATTGGCTACAGGACTTTTGGTAGAGTCGTCTATGTTCATTTAGCTTGTCCAAAATCACTCATACACAAACTTTATCAGCTGGCGTTTGTTGGTCGACGAATCCGTCTGCTTTGCAACCAAGTCTTTTTACGGTAAGTTTCTAAAGTAATATTCACAAGATCTATCTATCTATCTATCTATCTATATATCTATCTATCTATCTATCTGTCTATCTATCTATATATATATATATATATTCATTTTGCAACACACCTGAAGTTACAAATCTGTCTGCACCATGACGTGCAATTGTAAATCAGTATTTCATTTTTTCAATGCATTAATTTACTGTAAATGTTGATTTTTATTTTCCGTAAATGTACAGAATTATTATTGTTGTGATATAATTTATTTCAAGCTGACTTTTAAATTTCAGAAAAAATATCTTACAAGAACAACTTTTATTTTCTAGATGCATATTTGGACACGTTCACACGAGTAAACCGTTTGTTTATGCGCGTCTGCTATTCTTTATTTTACGCTTGCACCCTTGACTTCATCATAATATTTGTAATTGAGAATAAAGCATATCTTACACTCTGATACGAAAATGTAAAATTGCAAAAATCTATCTATCTATCTATCTATCTATCTATCTATCTATCTATCTATCTATCTATCTATGCGAGAATGATTTTGTACCCTCACACAACACACACACACACACACACACACACACACACACACACACATACATATATATATATATATATATATATATATAGCCACTTTAATTTTTAAAACTTTTCAAAATATATATAACTTTTTTAACATTTCAGATATCTGAAATGTTAAAAGTTATATATGTGCTGAAAAGTTTACAAAATTAAAGTGGCTAAATATATATATATATATATATATATATATATATATATATATATATATATATATATATACAGTACAGATATATACATATATAAATAAACATAGAGTATATGTATATATATATATATATGTGTGTGTGTGTGTGTGTATCTGTACTGTATGTCTATTTATTGTAGTAAACATATATATATTTGTTTAGATAGATAGATAGATAGGTTGAGAGAGCGAGAGAGCAAGAGAGATAAATAAACAGATATATAAGAACCTACTGAAGCATGAATAACTTGAGATAGATATATATATATAAGTTGATAGATAAGAAGAACATATTGAACCATGAATAACATAAGATAGATATTAACAGGCTTATGTGTCTGTGTTTGAATGTATATATATATGTCTTCATATATGTATGCATGTATCTATGCAGGTATGTGTGTATGCATGCACGTATGTATGCATGTATGTAAGAATTTGTCAAATAATATTGCTTCTGTCCCAAAGCTGTTCCCACATTTTCATATATATTTTATAAACTAAATGTAACAATTATTATCGGATAGATGGAGCATTTCATAATAAATTACTTGTTCTTTAATTTAAAACTAATGTAACTTACCTCATTGATTGAGGTAAGTAAAACATAAATATTTTCTCTCGCCTCTCTTTCATCTTTCTTTTGATTATGTTTTCATAAAGAATTTCCATATTACCCAATTTTTAGCGCCTTTCCAACACTACCTGTTTTTTTTTTTCGTTGATTGTCTCTTTATATGTGACACCAGTATTCCTGTCTTTCTAACACTTTCTTACATCTTCACATTTTTCACTTTCCGCTCGAGATTTCTCACTATATATATTTTCCTTTTACCTGGTTTTCCTTTGTATTTTTCTCTTTTTTTTTGTTACCTACTAGCTTACCCTATTTATTCTCTTTTCTCTCCCTTCCCATTCTTCTCTCAATTCCTTCCTGCTTAATATTATGTATGCTTCTTGGTCAGAAATTACAACAAATTCCAGCTCAAAATGGTCGGATATCAAGTAGATACTCATGCATTCAAACAAATAGAACAAAATCACTGAGTATATTTACTAAATTTAGCCTAATCAGGCACAAGGCAAGAGCTGTGGAGAACCTAACTAGAACACAATATAATATCATGTCAGAAAAAAAACAGAAATGGGTGAACATTTGGTTTGTAACCAGAGTTATTCTGAGGCCTTGTTAAAATACAATACTATACTTTAGTTCATGCTGACTGTTTCTGCCTTCTTTAAGTACTTTTATACATTGAGGAATCAAAAGGGGAAAGGAGTTATAAAGACAACATGTTTAATTGCTTTAAAAATTAAGTTATCAGATATAGACTTCGAAATATCCTAACGAGATATGTGCATTTATTAAATAATTATTCTCAGATTTAAAGTTCGATTTCTGTCGCGCGAATCATTTTCTCTAGTAAGATTTGCGAGCCGGTAGACTTTAATTTCACTTTTAGCAAATAATAGTCTCTATCCAAACACTTGTACACACCGATGATAAATTCCTTCCTGCTTGATATTATGAATGTTTTTCGGTCAGAAAATATAACAAATAGTTGTGGGAACAGGAAAATGAACAACCATATTGGTTGTAACACAAATTGTGCTGAGGTTATATAAATTCGATTAGTGTAAGATCATACATTTTAGTAGGACTGCGGACAGTCCTCAAAGAAGGTAAGAAAAGTTTTATTACTTAAAATGACTTTGTTCATAATTCGGATACGAAAATAAAGTTAGCATTTAAAAAGGTGCCAAAGAGAGATAGATTTTTCTTTAAAAAAGTTTAATTTACGCCCCTCTTTACTGTGAATGCTTCACGTGTCTTAATGGTAAAGCACGTTAACTTGAAAAGTATTTTCACAGATTAAAAAGTTAATACGTGTTCGATTTGTATCAAGCGGCTCATTTTATTTAGAACACTTTCGGTATCTAGGTGAGTAAACATTAATTCGACTGTTAAAGAAAACAGGACTATATACTGTGTGCCTACTGAATATGACGTTTAAAGTAGTAAGTAGATAAAAAATGCATTAACAGTTTTTTTAAAGTCCTAAGTTGAAACAAATATATTTCGTTGGCGTGAAAATGCATCAGAGAAATTTGTACAATTTTTGCAATAATATATATATATATATGTATATATATATACACACGAATGAGAGAAAGAACAGATGGAGTAAAATTCCATTGGTCGTAGCATTTAATTTTTAAAAAGTGCTCAATGAAAGTAGAGCAATATATTATTATTATTTTTTTATACGATTATAATAAAACATGTTGAAATCGCTACACAAAAGCTTTCATGTTTCAATACTATGTTTGTACTTCTTCAGACGATGGCAAGTAACTGGTCATTCTTTTTGAAGGATTAGCAAGATCATCCTTGATAGAGTCAATTTATAGAATCACCAGTTACATACCATCACCTGAAGAAGTACAGTCATAGTATTGAAACATGAAAGCTTTTGTGTTGCGATTTCAACACGTTTTTATTATAATTTTATAGTAATAATAATAATAATAATATGTGTGTGTGTCGGCGTGTGTGTATGTGTGTGAACGAAAAGAACTGATACAATTTTTGTGAACAGATATATTCTAATAGTCTGAATTTCTTTTCATAAACCAGTTAATGTGGATCAATTTGAATGTTTTTCGAATAGAAATACATAAGAGATTTTTAAAGATATTTTATAAATTTCTTTTTTGTGGTGAGAGGGTATGTGTATATGTATAAGTGTTGATGCAAATGTTGCTTACTTGCTTTTTTTTTCTTTGCTTGAATATGAGCGATATTAATGAGGCCCACCTCCTGAGGAGCAACTCATCGCACCTTCTTCGTCTCATGTGTTCTACTGGCACGAAGCTGAGTGATTATATTGAATGAATTGATAAGTCTGCTGATTAAGTCTATCTTTCTGGATAATTTTTTTCGACAGAATCCGTCTTGGACATTTATAAATTTACCTTTCGTGTGTGCATTGGATACTCCTGTCATATGTTGTCCAGTTCTCCGATTCTCGAAAAAATTCAAAGATGGATCTGTAATGTTATAGGTTGTGTCCTGAATCTCGACTTCAATCACTTTCTCATGGCCTCCCTCTGTCTTTTCTATAAATATTTTCATGGGAGTTTTTCTAATGAGCTTTCCTCCTTGGTACCTCGACTGCGTGAATTTAAGCATAGTAATAGAATGGCAACTAGGTCTCATATTGAAATACCTAGATGCAACCGTAAGTTCTATTGCAATAGTTTTTTATTTTTTTTTTTTTTGACCTTCCGCCTCTAGAACTCTCTTCCGATTTCTAGCTTCCTTGTAATCTAGAATCCTCAAAAAATTAAATTCAGCATCAATCGCCATCTTCTGTCTTCCTGAAACCGGCCCTTTTATTGTCCTTTATACTCAGTAAAGTCTTCTCATTCTCTTTCACACCCAGTAGCCCATTGCGTCTTAGTAGCATTAGTGCCTCGCATTACTATTAAAATAAATTCACAGTGAAAACTTCGAAATTGAAATTAGATTTTTGAATAAAAAAGGGCCTTGAATATGTATGTCAAAATTTTCTTGTTGATGAAGAAATTTTAAAATTTCTTTTCAGCATTTGGAATAGCAAAAAAAAATCCAGTGGTATAAAGGATTGATACTACTGCGTGCCTTTGTTTGCAATCCTATGAGACAAATGATTGCGTCGTTTGTTTGATTATGAAAATTTAGGTTTATAGCATTTAAGGCATCGATCTTAATGTTCTGTTTGAATATTTGACTGGTAGCTGGTGAGAATCCATTCTGTTCGAGTGTCACTAAACATATGTCGAATCAATTGTTTTGGATGTTCGAGGTTTGATCATTCACATTGATGGCATGATTTCTTTTGATTGGCTGCAACATAGGTGTTTTCAAAACATTTGAATGGCCAATCGCCGACGTTAAGTCGAAATTGTATCATGAGAGCGTGACAAGATTGAATGAAAAACGCATCAGATTAATTACGTCATTCGGAATATATGCAATGAAACGGCAATTCATGCACCGAAACTGTCTATCGCGTCTATAAATACAGAGTGCAACTGATACGTAGTAAACAATGCTCACATTGTCATATAGGCAATATAGCCAGGCGTATCTACGACCGGATTGCCTCACCAATAAAAGCAGGAAATATTGTACACCCTACATTGCTACCTATTCGCTTCACATTTTCTTCGAATATCTAACTTTGAATATATACCTGTATCATTAAAAATACCTCGTTATAGGGAATCCAATATTCTTACAAGAAGTGTTTTGTAATCATTTTCTTTACTCAGAGTGCCTACCGGCCTGTACTTCGCGTACAATATTCTAATATTCATCCCAAGACATACCATAAGAAAGTCGTTGAAACATTAACCCCACATTTTAGCCTGATGTAGGAAACGCAAGGGACTAGTATTTCTACATGAGCATGAAACTATGACATTATTAATGAGAGAGAATAATAAATGTAAGACGACGGATGATAACGATTGACATAGCATTTAAATTTTTGAAAATCAAAGTTGACTTAAAAGTAAGAAACCAGAAGAGTTCCGCAAATGATAAGTGCGAGAGAAGAATATGTTAGCATAGAACTTACGGTTATATCTAGGCAGTTTAATTGTTCACCTGTTTTGTTTTTGTTTTTTTTGTTTTGTTTTTTTTTTGTTTGGGGGGGTGCCACCTAGTTTTCTTGATGAATTACAAATATATATATATATATATTTGCAGCATTTGTATGTGCTTGCAATTATTATTAAGTATAGGGCCAATCGGCCGCCTTCACCATGCAATTGTTCATCTTCAGGAAGAGGTTAAAATTAATCCACGATGTCTGAAGTGTCTCTAAAAACATTAATGTCAAGGTTGCTGAATATTTTTTCTGCTTAGCCCATGTATTTTATATAAGACGAAATGAAACGCTATTTTCCGTTAGTCAATGCTCCGTGACAACCAGAAGATTTACGAAATGTTACTAACAACAAAAAGAATCATAGAAGCTTATTTCCCCGGATGTAAAAGAAGCCTTTACTTTAAACTATACTCGCTGACAACTTTGAAGAGGTCCTTACTCATAGTTTATTAACTTCTCTAGCATTATAAAGGACAGAAATGAATGGATCTGATGATGCATTGATAGATTGATATGCTAGAGGGTTGAAAACATACATAGTGACAGATCATAATGATTCAAGAATAGCGAGACATTGAAAGAGATAGAGGACAACGAAATAAAAATGGCAGTTCTTAGGGACTTGCCAAAAACATTAGATATCGAATAAGAATCGGTCTAGGTCCAAAATGGTGTACCGTTGCCATATATGGGCACGAGTTACCCAGTCTTCACTTTCTAGTATCGATAGAGTCAAAAGGCGTTTCCGCGTCCTTGTGGGTGATAAATTATCTTTCACACTACAAACTCTTTCTCACAGACGAAACGTCACAAGTCTCTCGCTTCTCTATCGCTATTTCCACGGAAAGTGTTCGCTCGAGCTACATTCCTTAATTCCACCAGTTCCAACTTTCACGACTAAGACTCGCCATGCCACGCCCATTGTAGCGAACTACCGTCATTCCCTTCGTATTTCATTGGGGAAATGTAAGTTCCAATCGAGCAGCTTCTTCCCACGAACCGCTGATTTGTGTAACCGACTCCTAAGAGGGTGATTTTCAAATCGCTACACTCTTAACTTGTTTAATTGCTATCTTACCAATATATCCGCATAAACTCTGCCTTCTTCTCTGTAACTCCCTTCCTGAAATGGATCTCTGTGTTTTAGTGAACATCAATGCAAAAAAAAAAAAAAAAGAGAACGACAGATATTATCTGAGAGCAAGATGTTGCACTCTACTCTGAGCACAAGTATGAACATATGGATGCATGTTAAGCAAACAGTAGACGCCAAAATACGGGCAAATGACAAGAGAAGGGAAAATCAACAGAGAAGGAAAAACAACAATGAGATAAAAAGATGATTGTCAGATAATTGAGAGTTATGGTGTCAGGTCGTGTCAAGTTGTGTTGGTAAAGAAATGAATGCAACCTTTTCTGAGTAGAAGTCGACAAGCCATTTGTCTTTTAATGGTTCATTAGCGTAGGCGTATCCTTGTGGGTTAGAACTGATAGGTAGCCTAAGATTAAGTTTTATTTGCTGGGTAAAACAGGCCGATTTATCCGATCTTCCACGGTGGATGCCGAAGTGGAGATGGGCTCTCGTCAGGTTTGAGAATTGGAGGACGTCCGTTTGTAAGGGTCAACCGAACAAAGAAAAACGTGTCGATGTATCAAATCTATCCTATGGGCTCGTTGAAATAAAAGAGCATCATTTTTGACAAAGAAATGTATTTGAGTCATAACAGACAATAGAACGAAGGTCTCAATAACACATAGAAAGATAAGAGACATGTAGAAACAGAAAAATGGCAGGTAATATAGACTGGCGCTATACAGTCACGATTACGAACAGCTAAACCAATTAACAAAAACCACATCGCTTGAAGACTTTGAACGGCAATAAGAATAAGCATCAGTAGCAGATGGAGATAAAAGAGAAAATAAACTTTTTGTGTGAATGTCACCAACAAAAAAATAAAAATGGTAGTGCTTAGAAACTTGCCGAAAACATTCTTTCTTTCCTTTTGTATGCCATGTCCTTTCAGGATGTAGCCGATCATGGCTCTCCACCTTGCAGCTTTCTATTGCAGCTCTCAACAAGTTCCTTCCCTCTGCTTCCTCCCCCAGACCACGTTCTGTCATCCACCTGCTCAAGCTCGCCAGGTATGTCACGCGTTGTTTTCCCTTGTCTCTCTTTCCCTCTATTCGACCCGTAAGTATCAGATTCTCCAGGCTCTCCTTCTTCATTATGTGTCCCAGAAACTACAACTGCCTCTTTCTCATGTTAAGCACAAGCCTTCTCCTTGTTTGCAACCTCTCTGTAAGAGCTCATCGTTGCTCACACAGTCGAAATCGAAGTAGAGTCAAATCAAGCCAACAATGGTGTACTGTTGTCATATATGGACAGGAGCTACCCAGATACATGATTCATTAGCGAAGGTATACCCTCGGTGTCTGGAAGGAGTAGGCAGCGTAATATGCTGGAGTTGAATATAATTTACAATTAATCCTACTGTATAACCTTGGATATTACTAGAAAGTGTAGAAAGGAAAGGATGTCACTATACATGGAAAGGTAGATATGCTTCAGAGAAAAAACCTACGCAGGGACAAACCAGGATTATTCTGCAGTAGAGATGAAACTGAGAGGGCTAAGAGACACTGAAATAATATATATATATATATATATATATATATATATATATATATCAGTCCTTATGGACCAGGGAAAGCATTCGAAATCGCATACCAAAACGTATTATCTGATAACAAAGAGATATTTGTGCGCAGGTTAGGCTTGTCTACTGGGGACACGTATGACCCAAAATATTTGAGGGTGCTCGTTCGTTAAGGGCCAACGGAGAAGGATCCTATTACAGTAATGGATTCATAATCTTAGGGGCCATTTCAGGATTTTTTATTGAATTTAAAAGAAAAAATGAAAGCTAACATCGAAGTGAACGGGAAGAAATGATATGCAACGTCTAATATGATATCGACATTTGTGAACGTATTAAAACGGGGAAAAGGACGCTCAAAGAAGAGGACATTGGCAGTATAAATTGGAGCGCAAAAACCGTCAGCATAGGAGGTTAAGAAACGAATTCAACGACATGATGACTGGCTTCGGAGTTGAAAATGGAGCTGAAGAGGAAAAGCTACAACGTCAGAAATTACTGATATATAAAATCTAAGTTGCTCTTCTATCAAATAAAGAGAGCGTCCTTCTACTTCGCTATTCGAAAGTAAAGCTATTTTTTTTTAAATATCCAGCAAGATAATACCCGCCCATACTGAGCCCATGCAACTCAAAATGCTTCCCAATATGTTCGACAATTACCTTCGCCGATAAGATCACCAGGCTTGTCCGGTAATGAACCGTATATTCGACAAGATGGGATAATATTTGTTTTTACATTTAGTACACCAATAATTCTTACAGCATCGCATCAAGAGGTGCATTTACCATCTATACGATCACACACACATACATACGATACATACATACATACATACATACATACATATATATATATATATATATATATATATATATATATATATATATATATATATATATATATATATCATAGTGTAGCTTGCCATAGCCTCTTTCTTTCTTTTCCCTTCCCCTTTTTTTCGTTTTCCCTTGCTTTTCGTTCCCGCTCGAATACTTAATGCATTAGATTCCCTTCCATCTTAAATTCTAGAAGACATTTTATGAAAATTTCTAAAGAACGGGAGTGGGGGATATTTGCTTCGATAACTGTATTTCTGAATAAATTTTTTTAGTAACTGTAATTCCCCACCTGATGTCTAAAAAGGTTTTTCCCTTTTTTGACGTCGAAACAAAAATGTACACTGTTGTAGTGGATATGTGCATGTTCTAATGTAACATGGCATAAGATGTTTATATATATATATATTATCACTTAAATGTTATTTTTAATGGATACCCATATTTGAGTAGATGCACCGTTTATTTATTAAACAGTATATTTAATTTATTTTGATCCCATGTCCTGAATATAGAGAAATCTTATTTCAACTCGACTACGAAGGGTTTTGCCAATCGAGCAAAAATGAAAAGCGTTTTTAAGCGCAAATTTCTTCAAAGATTCTTAAAAATTGACGTTTGAAGGTAATATCTGCCAACGATAATCCATGAACTAGTGAAAAAGTGAACGTTCATAGCTTAAGAAAATAACATTCATATACTGAGGTTTCGCAGATTTATGATAAGAACGATTGTTTTATTCGTCATTAAACTTTTATTATGGTATATTATTTTCTATGATGGTATACTGTAATTACGGTATATTGTTATAATTGATCAGTTTTATTATGAGGTATTGTTATTAATTTATACATAATATAAAAATTGAATATGATTATCAATATGGCGATTTTCTCAACGTAGCTTAGATGTGGCACAAAGCCTAAAGGGGCACCCAGTGAGGATCGGACTGACTATTCAGTCGTAATTGATCTACCGAGACAAGTTTGATAAATATTACACCACAGTGAAGTACTTAAATGATTTTCTAAGAGTAGCTCAGATGCTGCCCAATGCCGAATGTACGGGGTACCTGTGAGGATAAATCTGATTATTAATATGTATGGCCTACTAATTTTTAGTTTACCAAGTGTTAGGTCTGTTTAAAATTACATTTTGGTCAGCCTACGAACTTTTCTGCCGACCCTGGTATGTATAATGTAGTGGCAAGATTATTGCCTGGAATTAGGTATTGTAAATATTGATAGCGCATGCGTGGGAGCAAGGTAACAGATTTCAGATGCCCAACCCCGTGTAGGCGAGAACCTTGGAGTGTTATTTTTTGTTTCTTTCCTCGGACAACACTAGACGGGTTTCCCTACTTTGATCCATCCACTCCTACCAGGTCTGGATAAGGTAGTAGGACTTGTATCTGGAAAAATAATTGTTGTTCTCCAAAAAAAAAAAAAAAATGTGTTAATGCAATAATCACTCTCAAAAATTGAAATATTCTTACCATACAAAATATGTTCAGTTCAGTTATATGCCATGCGTGATACACGCTTAGGCGATCAAGTATCTTTCCATACATGACTGACGAGGCAGATTTTTCCCGCAGTAGTTTGCCATTTCTTTCTGCGGTAGAACAGTTTCCGTCCAAGGCTATAGAACCCGGGCTATCCTGCTGGAGGGAGAAGACGATGACTCATACCTCTCCCAAGGGTATTAGCACGTAGGTGAATGTAATGGATTCGACTGGAATTCGAACTCGGTTCTCCGATTCTTCAATCCATTATTAATTAATCCACCGTGACGGCTTAAAAATAGCCTACAAAGGGTTGATAAGAAATAATAAATAAATAAATAAATAAATCCCAAACTTTGAGCCTTCCATGAACGGAAAGATCTTACATTATGGTGTATACACCTTTAGGAGTAGATACGTTTAGCAAAACAAAACTAAACAGATGTGTTATGATGAGATGCGTAAGTATAAATACTAGTGAAATTCACGAGTCTCAACATAAAATAAAATGTATTTAGAATACTTCTGTGTCATAATTTGAGTAGCAGATGTAAACATTTACGATGCTGATATATTGTGTGAGGGCTAAGAAACAGTTTTCAGATGTTCTCAAGGAAGCTAATAAGTTTGAAACGTTATGTGTTGGATGTTTTCTTGGATAGCACTAACTGGGTTTCCCTACCTTGAGTCTTTCACTAACTGAAAGATATTACACTATAGTGTATACATCTTTTAGGATGTATATATTTTGAATAATAATTCTGATAATAATAAGAAAGCAAAATTAAGTAGTATGTGTGTTATTTTGTAATACAAAACTGTAAATACTTTCGAAATTCACGAGTCTCAAAATGAAATAGAAAAGAAAGTTGAGTAGCAGATGTAAACATTTACGATGACGATACTGTGACAGTATCAGGTAGCGTGACAATGGTTGAATGAAGAGACAAGTCAGCTTATTGACGTCAATCAAAATATGCTATGAAATATTGAGTGACAAGATGAAACAGCACATCGCGTGTGTAAAGCAGAAAATGTGACATGACAGAAGTGTGAAAAAGGACCGACCGACAGAAACCTAATGAGAGGTCTTACCAACCGCATAGCTTAGAATCAACAATCAGCGGTCACAACCTCATTATCCAACCTAAAAATTTCAACAATCTCAAAGTATAAGTATCCTTCGAGTTCCTATTTTCTCGAGAACTTGGTATTCTTATTCACTTCCTGTAGAACAACATTTCTCTTAATTCATGTCACTTCTTCATTGCAGATTAAGTGAGAAATCGTATTTTTTTCTACTTCCCGATCAAACAAGTGTCTTGAAAAGCATTTGTTGTTATTCTTTGTTAACGTCGATCACGGCCCTGTGGAGCATAGCGTGCACCGGTGTATTCACATACAGACGACCTTGGTTGTCATCACAGCTTGTGCAATGACGTGCATAGCATCATCACATAATATGCATTCGCAAAACAATATTCTTACAATACAAAATAGCTTACGGCTTTAAATAACCTACAAAGGGTTGATAAGAAGTAAGAAATAAATCGATCCCTACTTTGAATTTTTTACGAATTCAAAGATTTTACTCTATGGAAAACAAATCTAAACAGATGTAATTGTAAATACTAAATGAAATTCACAAAATAAAGTAGGAAAAAATATAATACTTTTGGGTTGTAATTCGAGTAGTAGATGTAATTATTCACGGTGCTGATATATTTTCAAGTCTCCTCAGAAAAAGCAATGAGTAAATATTTCAGAGTTCAGACAGAGACGTTAGAAGTATAGAGTTGAAGTAGACTTTAGAAGGAACCGAAAAACCTAATCTTAAATAAGAAAAATGGATGAACCTCTTCTTTTGAATAATAATGCTGATAATAACATGAAGACAAAAATAAGCAGCATGTGTGTTACGTTGTGATACATAATTATAAATACTAGCAAAATTCACTAATCACAAAAATAAAATAGAAAAGAATTTAGGATACATTTGGGTCATCTACTCTATCGCTGTTACTATGGCAAATATTCAAGTGAATAACACCCACCAAAACAAACTTTCAGAACTAGGACTCATCATGCCATTTTCACGGTGGCAAATCATCCAAATTCCCTTTGTGTTTCTATGGTAAGGATTATCTTCCACTCAGACAGCTTCTTCTCTAGAACTGTTACTTTATGGAACAGATTCCTGAGAGGATGCTAATCTGAACACTACAATCTCTTTCACTTCAAATCTCGGGAAAACCGATATCTGTCCTTATAATTAATATGATCTTCTTACCATATCTTTCGCCCCTCCTTTACAAAAATTTCATTCAGTAACTTACGTTGAGTGGCTCTTGGGAATTATATTAGGTGAACAAAAAACTAAACTAAAAAAAATTAAAAACATTATGATGCTGATATCGAAACTTGACAAGGGTTGAATGGAGAAACTTGTTAAGTTATTAATGTCATTCGAAATATGCAATGCGATATGCATGTGAAACAATGAAACAGCATATTCTGTGTATGATGCATTAAATTTAACGCATGTTTCTTTTTCTATGTGCCATCAACTTTCAGGATCATGGCTCTCTGCAACTTCCATTTGTACTAAACTTTAAGGAGGTTATTCGCTCCTTTTCTGTTCTTACATTCAGTATATCATATGAACGTCAAATTTTGCAAACCCTCTTTCCCCATTATGTGCCTTAGAAATTTGTCTCTTTCTGATTCTAAATATAAGTGTCCTTTTTTCCCATTTTCCTTAAAACTTCGTTCCCACACGTTCAGTCCATAGTCTTCTCAACATATTTCTAGAGAACCACAATTCTGTTGCCTCTTCTTCATCTTTTGTATATTTCATCTATTATTATTTACATTATTCGGACTGTTGTCCTAATCTTTATTGCCATATTCATGACATTTCGGCTTTTGTACATTCCGGCCTTCTTCAGGTAATTGGAAGTTCGAACTGAACCCTTTATTTCGACCACCGGACGTGCAATGCCTCTTTCGGATGCCTCAGTTATCTCCCTTTCACTCAAATGTCCAAGTTTTTGTTCACCACTGCAGTAGCCAGGTATTGGACTCACAATTCCTTGGGCCAAGTCACTGGATCCAACCAATTTTTTTATCCACCGGGTCATATGTCCTTGAGGACTATATAAATAATTACGATATCTCATCTCAGAAATATAGACAGTTCATTTATTATATCTGTAATATTCTCAATGTCTAAATCATCTTTAGCTGCCAGCATCCCAATTACAATTCTGCCGTTTCGTTTCTGTTCAATTTGGCCATTGCTGACTTCCCTATAGACTTTAATATTTCTTGTCCTTCCATATTTTTGCGTATTGCAAGTTTTCCTATTTCTTATTGGAAGAGTTTTCTGATGCATTCGTTCCATTTTTAAAATATTTTTTTTTCTTTTTCTGTTATCATCGTTCCCTCTTTTTATTGTATACATCTTTTTTATGAGTAAGTGTTTTGTCCTGTTAGTTCTTTTATTCTTTTATGCATATTTACCTTATTTGTGTTATTCATTATCTCTATTTATGTACACCGTTCGTTGAGCTGTTCCACTTTTACGGCTCCGCATTTGTTTCTTTGGGCAATGAACCATATTCTGTTTCATAACTTGGTATTATTTTCTGTCACCATTTAACCGTGTCGAGAATTTCATGTTTCATCCATTCCTTTTGGGGTCGTTTAATTTTCTTTGGTATGATCTGGTTTGCAGATATTACTAAAGCTATTTTTATGTCCCCCATATCGAATTTTGGTTCTCCTTCAGTTCATTGCATCTACTTTGTCTATTTATTCTACGTTGTCCATTTATATTTCCTTAAATTCGGGTCATTCAAGAATCTCTAGCATTGCAAATTGCGTGCTGCCTTCACTCACTTCAACTTCTGTAGGTTTACTCTAAAGTTGCACATAACTGAAATTTGATTGCTCCTGGAAGTCGGCACTTGGGTATATTTTGCATTGTAAAACTGCATACCTGAATCTTTTATTGATCGTTTCGTAGTCGATATACTTATTAGTTTCCGCTCCTGGGCTTCTCCATGTCCATAATCGTTTTGGTCACTCTTGAAACGATGTTGTGTCTACGACCTAATCGCTCGCTGTGCACCATTGGGCCCATTTTCTCCACGTTCATTACGGGTTCCGATTCTGAATTTGCCATTTATTTTACCATCTCGCTCCCTAACTATTTTGGCATTCAGCTCTTCCATAACTATTGTGATTTCTTGCAAATGTAAACGTTGTAAGGTAAAATTGTTTAATTTATTCTGTATTCTGTTTTTCCGGTGCATATACAACTAATATTAATGACTGGCGGCTGGTATCCAAGAATATCTGTCAGCTAAGGTGGCTAGCCAATTCCTATTGCAGACGCCTGCTCAGGGCTATTTGTGTTTGTTCAACATCCACGGAGCCCACTTGTGTTTTATACTGCAACTATGCTGATCGGAATTTACTTACAGTTTCTGGAAGAGAATGCATTATCTAGTGTGATCAACAATTTCATCTCAAACCCTCGATCACGATGCCTTACGAATTCGTGCTATCTCAACCATGGACGGCTCCTAAATAGTTCCATCAGAATAGTGGCGATTAATGATTGATAATGATTTGGAAAGTGCGTGAAAACTATACCACCGGTTGACCCAAGCTTTGTGTTTGAAATTGGGTAGACGAAAGTAGACACTTACTACGGCTATATTAAAAAGTCTCTCTTAAATAATTCTAGCAGATATTTGATAACCATTTTGCCATGTCTTGGTTTAAAATGAGCCCTACTCCCCTTAAATATTTCTCTCCGCCTGAATCTATGACTTTGTATTCATCACTAATGATATCTTCATTGTTTGCCCACCTAATTTCGAATTCTCCCCAAATACATTTAATAAATTAATTTCTCGCCTTAAAATGTTATAACTGCTCACATTGGTTTGATATTCTGACGTTCCATGTCCCTAAGACTATATGTATTGGATGTTGTCGCTGGATGACGATCCAGTGATGTCTTTCCTTATCGGGCGAGAATTTATTCTTAATGGATAGCCCCCTTAGCGCCATAATCTCTGATAATAACATTGCCGGGAGCCATGAATGTTTGGGGGATTAATTGCGGAGTAGTTTCTCGATGGCTTCTCCACAGTTATTTTATTGAGACACCTCTTCTAGTTACTTGACCGTTGTCTCATCGAAAGTTCTGCTATTTGATAGGTTTTATTTTCATCCTACAGCTAACCACACTTTTCATTCACTAAACCTGGAGTGTGGCAGCCGGTTTAGTCGCCGATCATTCGATATTCTATCGCCAGAAAGGTAGTGATATATTCCAGCCAAAGGTGGAATCAATAGAACGTCTTTGTTGCCATTCCGAGGAGTGATATTTAAAGGGATTCAATAGTGAATCACATAAGATTAAAGTACATTAATTTAATATTCAGGTACCGGTCGGGAAATGTAGTTTTTAGTATGTGTTTCGCTAGTGCACACACACACACACACACACACACACACACACACACACACACACATATATATATATATATATATATAATTATTTATTTAGAAATATGATTCCAACACGCTACATAAGAGGTCTCATGTTTCAAAACAAGAGCCGAAAGCTTCAATATAATTATTTGAATTAAATTGAATTAACGTAAGCTCTGTTCCATCTTCAAGCGAAATTTTTTTGGAATAACTTATTTCTGAAATTTACGTGTTTTAATAGCATATTCATAATTGAAATCAAAATTTCCATGGTAACAGCCAGGGCGAATTTTTTAAATAGGTAGGGGTGTTAGGTGTTAATAATTTGTATCAGTATAGAGTTACTTTCATAGATGTCAATTCAGGGTAAGGTGGGGGTGTCTAAATTTAAAACGGAAGATGTTTTCGGCTAGTCTGGTTTACTTGTCTATGGAGATTTATATATTTTTTATTTTATTTCTTTATGAAAGGGTTTTGTGTATATAAAAACTCCCGTAACATTTGTTTTTTGACGACCTTATAAAGGGTTATCTTTTTTTGTAGGGTATTTAAACTATTTATTGGGGTTATGGATTATAAAGGTTATTTTATTGTATGTTTGTTTTTAAGCTAATTATTCAATGCATAAATTTGATGATATCGGCAAAAAAACCGTTAACATGTCTATTGTTTAATAGATTTTTATTATTCAGAAACTTAATAATGTGCAGTTTCTCATGGAGGCACAAAGGGCATGGGTCATCCCAAGTTTTATAAGTTCTAGTCCTGTTTATAATTTTCCATTTTACTTTAGGTGTCCTATTTATTTCCTTCAGATGCTAAAAATATTTAGATAGAGAAGTCTGATTTCTTTTATTTATATTGTTGAAAGAGCACTTATGCTGCCTCCATCTGGCTTTAAATTCATTCTTCGTGGACCCAATGTATATCATATTAGTATTAGGACTCTCAGTGGATGAGATGGTACATTGGTATACCACAGATTTGATGCAGCATTTATTTTCTAATGGGCAGTCTTCTGGGTTTCTACAATCACACAATTTTTCACTGTTATTGTCTGATTTAACTGTAGGGTTTTTATTAATACTATTAAGGCATGGGGGTTTGTTCAGGATTTTATTATTATGTTTTTTTATTATACTTTCTAGATTTTCAGTGCAGCTGTAACTCAATTTTAGGGTGTTCTTATTAAATATATTACTAAGCCTACTATTGGTGGGGAAGTGTTTATCAATTAAAGCTAAGAATTTTTGTCCTAGTTTAATACTAACCATTTGGTTGTACGGAAGTGTATACCAAATCATTTTCTTTTCCTGTTTTTTTCCTTCTGGATAGTGCAATTATTTCTATAGTTAATGTTAGCATTTTTGTAACCACTATTTTTTAGGGCAGCGTTATAAAAGCTATTGTGTTGTTGGAATATTTCTTTGTTAGCGGAGTTAATGCTAATTCTATTTTCTATTGATGAGTGTATATGTTTAATTATGGATGGAGGGTGGTTTGACTTCGGGTGTATATATAAGGGGTTAGTATTTGGTTTTCTATAAGGTTGGTATGTGTTGCTAGCTAAATCTAGAGTTACGTCGAGGAAGTTTACCTTTTTCAATTTATTACAGACTGTTATCTTTAAGTTTAGATTTTTAAATTGACTAAATATAATTTTTCTGATTTTATCTATTTTAAAACTAGTAGAACTCCTCACCACCATGAGCCCGTCATCTCTATACAGTCCGATGTCCTTAATATCAATTTCGCGGTGCGCGGTTAAGTTGTACAGTATTAAAAGACCAACAAGGTCAGAAGACTCTGCAGAGTCTAATGATCCCATAGTGATGTCAAACAAGTCATTATTGTTTTTTATCCATTGGTCCCCATTATGAATGAGGACAGATTTTTTTGCGCTGAGGATTATATATATATACAAAAATAAACATCTCTGACTCTTCCGAAACACATATAGCCATTTCGCTTGTCCATCTAGAAGACATCAAGAGTAAATAAATAAATAAAAACACCCCAGATGATACACATTTGAAATGATCATGTCTTCATTTATTTCGCTCTATAATATGTCCAATTCTTCTATGAGCTCTCATCATTAGAATACTACCGATAAACTTAGTTATGTGTTTTATTAATCTGATTGTCCTAATTATACATTGGCCTTTTATGGCATCCCTATTAAGATAGATCTACTGATGTCTTCCGGTATTTCACCACTGTCGTATAATCCATTTAATATTTCAGTAATCTTGTCGATACCGAAAAAGTCTAAGGCTGGCACTATCTACACTACAATCACGTTTGGTTTGCTCTTTCTGTTCGTCATGACCAGTATCAGTCTTACATATGATTTTGATATTGAAGGCCCTTTCATTGTGGATTTCTGTCTTCTGTTGTTGTGAAAGAGTTTTCCGCTGTATTTATTCTATCGTTGAAGTATAGCTTTATTTGTTTATTATGAGCATTTCCTTTTTATATTTTATACATCATTTGGAAGAGTACTAAACGAGGCATGAAGAATAAGCAGAATAGCTTATTGTGAATGCGCCGGTCACACAATACCTTATATAATACAGGGTGTTTCAAAAGGAATACGCCAAAATCATCACGTGATGTGTCAAAAACGAAAAAAATTACAAACCTCTAGCATGAACACATGTGTTGTATATACATTCAAGTTTCATTTCATGTTTTATAAGTGCTCAATGTGGCCACCACCGGCAGCGCGGACAACATCAAGCCGATATGAGAATTCCTCCCAAACGCGCCTCAGCATGTCACGGTCCACCATGTTGATTACAGCTGTTATTCGATCTTTCAAGTCATCGATACTTGCTGAAAGTGATGGAACATAAACTTGGTCTTTAACATACCCCCACAAGAAAAAGTCACACACAGTGAGGTCCGGGGATCTGGCAGGCCAAGCACAGAGAGAAGATCTTTAGCACCTCTCCTCCCAATCCATTGCTGAGGCACGTTTTCATTCAGATAAGTACTAACTCCGAGATACCAATGGGGTGGTGCTCCATCTTGCTGAAAAATGAAGTCATTCGAATCTGCTTGCAGTAAAGTGAATAGCCAGTTTTGGGTGCTCTGTTCCCCAAATGCACACATTGTGACGATTGACTGTGCCTCTCAAATGGAAATTCGCTTCGTCACTAAAAACTAAACGTGAAAAGAGAGTTTCATCACCTTCCTCCATCTCCAGCATTGACTCACAGAATGTCCTCCGCATCACCTTGTCATAATTAGTAAGTGCTTGGACGAGGCTTAGTTTGTATGGTTTCATGTGTAATCGTCTCTTTAACACATGCCAGACAGAGGTATGAGGGATGGCAAACTGAAGACTTGCTCGACGTACGGACTTACGTGGGATGCTCTCAAATGCATCATGAATCCTCTCCACTTGCTCCTCTGTAACACGTGGTCTTCCAGGACTCTTTCCTTTGCACAGGCACCCACTCTCTTTAAACTGTTTAACCCACCGTCGAATGCTCTCACAATGGGGCGGATCAATGCCGAATTTTGTTCTGAAAGCACGCTGCACCGTGACAATGGCGTTTGGTTTCGCGAACTCAAGCACGCATAATGCCTTCTGCTGAGGAGTCGCCATTTTGATTGATCTTCCCACAATTCAGCTGCACTAGAAGCGGTGAAACTGACACCTAATCAAACTTTGATAAGTACTCTATCAAATAACCACTGATTCAGTCCACTACAATGCTATAGACCTGAAAAAACAGCGTAATGATTTTGGCGTATTCTTTTTTAAACACCCTGTACATTGTAGATTGAATAACTTCACGGGAGGTTTCTGCTCAATAAATTACATCAAGTCTGCACAAACGATTGATGAGATATTCAACATGTGTCTCCATATAGGAGCGAGTGAGAAAGAGGGATAGAGTGAGAAAGAAAAAGAGAGAGAACTCGTTTCATTGTATCTGGTTGGAAGGAAAGTTCTCGTATTTTGTAGAACATTGAATTTGTTTAGAAACAGCAAAAACTTCCCTCCTAAACTTAGAGATCAATAATAAGCAGATAGTTCTCGCAAGTTACCGAGTACACCAAATATGTGGCCTCGTGACACGCACACACACACACACACACACACACACACACATATATATATATATATATATATATATATGGGGAAATGATGTGTAATTTTTTATATCAAGGACAATACAAAGTGAAATAATAAGCTAAAACTTGAAGGTGGAATTCGCTCTATCACCTGTAATAATTGCTACAAGGAATACATTGGAGAAACTTCCAGGAACGTAAATGAAAGGTTATATGAACAGAAAAATGATCTTTTACAAAACAACACAGCCAATGTAATTGCTCATCATAATGAATCTGACCATAATTTCTATATAAAAATGCTACTCTAATTAAAAGACAACACAGTTTATTAAGACAAAAATGTTTAGAAAATGCTTTACTCGCTTGATCATCCATAGTAAAATTACGTCCAGGTTCTTACAACATTTCACCTTTCTTGGCAGATCTGTGTTTATGTGTGTGTGTTGTATGGCATAGAAAGGATAAAATGTAAACAACACACTCAATGCAGCAAAACCTTCATCATCCACAATTTTGACTTAAAGAAAACTTTTTAATAATAGTAACAGATAGAGGTGGATTGAAAGTGCTATGATTAATGAAATCCCTACAATTAATATACAGTCCGTATATTTTGATATATTCTCATCTTCTTCTAGATTTCGTTCTGATATAATGTGACATTCTCAGACCATGAAAAAGGAATCGAAGTCGAAATACGTTCAAAATCTAATCTCTAAAGCGATAAAGTAAAAATAAAGATGTAACGTTTGGTCTGGTTGAAATATAAAGAAAGAATTGATTGTTTTGATTTCATTTTTACGGTTTATCAATCCTTTGGGGTTAATTTAAAGCCGAAAAATATTTTGGATTGTAATAATAATAATTCATCTAAGTGAGTATTTTAATAACATTTTTTGAGAATAACTAATTTTATTAGATAAAGACTCACTCTTTAACCCATAGCTAAGGAAGAAGGTAGATTCACACTTTTCCATGGGTATTTGCGTATAACAAAGAAAAAAACAAGAAATCGTAAAATATGTCTAAATAAAGAAAGAAAAAAGAAACGCCCAGAAAAATAACAAGAAATAAGAAATTTAAGAAAATAAGAAGTAGAAAGATAGAAGTGAAGAAAGGAAGAACGAAATAACAGTTTAAAAAAGCAGGAAGAAAGACAGAAATGAAGAGAGGAAGAACGAAAGAAAGAAGCTTCCAGAAAAAGGAAGCGAAAATATGAAAAAGGGAGAAAGAACTGTCCTGTAAAAAGGATAAGAAAGAAAGAGTAAGAGAAATAGATAGACCTAAAAAAAAGAAAAAAAAAGAAAGCACCAATGAAAGATCCAGAAAAAGAAAAAAAGAAAGCCACAGAAAGAAAAAAGAGGGACATAAATATTAGGCAATGTATCTTTTCGACTGAATCAGGTGATTTGTGCCCGGCAAAATAGTGGGTTACACAGTTGTGTTTAAGTCATTAAACCCGATAATTGCTTTTCGAGATGAACAATGACTCTGTCAGGCACCTCTCCTTAGTGATATTAACTAAGCAAAATATGACACAAGACTAAAAGTAAATAGAACCAATGAGGACATAACTCTCTTCAGCCGTAAATAACTGCGAATCTAGTATGCTAACCAGTGCTCTACAGAAAAGTACTACTCATATTTATTAAGCTGTGTCGTGCTTGACAATTTGTCTCTCCGGAATCTATCTTACATATTTATAAATCTACCATTCGTCTTTGCTTTGTTGTTGCCACATATGGTCTAGTGCTTCTGTTTTATATCTCGAGATTCTTGATAAAATCCAAAGAACAATATGTAATGATATTGGTCCTGACCTAGCATCTGGGCTTCAATGGCTTTCCCACCGCCGTAATATAGCTTCCCTGTGTATTTTATATAAATACTTTCATGGTAATTATTCTGATGAACATGATACCAAGGTACTAGATTGGCAGCAATATCTCAACATTTTTCAGTTGAAATGGCTAGATGTAACCGTAAGTTCTATGCTTGCAGTTTCTTCTCTTGCACTCCTCACTTGTGGAACTCTCTTCTGGTTTCTTGTTTTCCAGTGAACTTTGATCTTCAAAAATTTAATTGCAATGTCAATCGTTATTTTCTGTCTTTTTAATTATTGTTCTTTTATTGTTCTCTCTTCTAAATAGTATTTTTCTCATATTCTCGAATATTCACTAAGCACTTGTGTATTAGTGGCTTTATTGCCTTACTTGGGGTGAAAAAACTTAACGTAGTATATCACATTACAAGCGTGGTACACTGAATGAGAAAGAAGTTCACTTCACAGAAACTGTTAAGTTTGTTAACCATAGCTTGTTGGCGAGGCTTCTTACAAGTGTCGCGTTTTAAAAATCTATACCGATTTCATATAATATACATTTGCAAAATTTAAAAAAAAATGTTTCTTGTGTTTATTTATGTCTCTTTGGATTTTTTGTTCACTTTTTCGTTCATTCTTACTTTCTTTCTTCATTCTTTATATCGATATTTCTCTCGTTCTTCCTTTCGTGATATATATATATATATATATATATATATATATATATATATATATATATATATATATATATACAGAAAGACTATCATCACTGTCTAGTCCGTATATCGTATAATATGTTGTATAATATGTATAATATATTGTGAGTTTCTTTCTTCGTTCAACGATAATGTCAATAAACTTATCAGATGTTACGAAAAATTTTTACATAAAATAAATAGACAACACTTGTCTATAATATTTAATGAAACGTGTATCAATATATATACATATATATATATATATATATATATATAAATCACCTGTCTGATATGAGAAATATTTTGCACCTATATAATAAAGCTTATCACATAATTTTTGCACAGTTTGTCTTGTAAATGCCTTCTTATAAACAGACATTGTTTTCTCTTCGACTCATAAGGTAAACATTGATGAATCACTTTTTAGTGGTCTAATCATTTCATTGAAAGTATAATTATTAGTATATCATTAAGAAATATCTTAAATCTTTACAGTTACTAACTGTAAATTCCTTGGTTCATAGAATATTCCATTTTCACATATTAAGGGCATATTCAATGAACAAATGTCATTGTTGCTACTTTGTTTAAAGTGATGAATATAGAGCTGCAGTGGATGAACCTGATGGCTGTGCTAAAGGTTGATTCCTTCCTGACTTAGAAGACAACAGTGGTCAATTAGTGAAAGGTTTGGGGCTAATAACGAAAATTATAGTTCCCTTCAAGTTTGATGATAATATCTAGATAAATGCAGATAGTTACTGTAAGTTCTTAGAATGTTTTGGGTAGTACAGATTACAACTAAGAAGAACTAAAGTGAAACATATTCATGCAAGATAATGTTCCTTCATATTGGGCAAAGCTGACTATTGCCCATATTGAAAGGTTTCAAAGATATTAAAGGAATGACCTTCAGACTCTCTCTCTCTCTCTCTCTATATATATATATATATATTGATCGCGTTTTGAAAATGAAACTTATACATACATACGACAATCTATTTCTTGTTAACAGTTAATATATTTCAACCTTGAAAATGGCTAAATGTATAGCCGAAAGTACTCAGAAAAAAACAACAATTGTACAGTTTTTATATAATTTATTTACCGAAAAGAAAAAAAAATTATAAGCTCACATGAGAAATTGTATATAAAAACTTAAACCACCTTGTCTATTATATTCAATGAAACTTGCATGAAAGAAGGATTGCTGCCTAAATACACACACACACACACAATATATATATATACATATATATATATATATATATATATATATATATATATATATATATATATTAGGTGCAATTGTTCTTTATTTCTTTTAAGTTTTTTTTCAATGCAAACAACAACAACAAATCTTTTGGTACTTTTCTATTTTTTAAGCAAATATAAACATTTGACCATTGCCACAGACTATTTGCTCTCAAATGATAGAACTTAATCCAGATGCCTCCTCACACAGAGAGACAATAATCGTACAGTTATTTATTTTAAAATGGTCGCCATAAATGAAAATAAACCAAATAATTAAAGCTCTTAATTTCGTAAGTTATGGTTCACGATAACTACATTACAGTCGCGAAGGAACTGTGTTTCAAGAAGAAAGGACTGACTATTAACGGTAAAAAGAGAATGCATGGTCGCCAGTAAAAGAAACAACCCAAGGAATGAACTATATATTAGAAAGTTAAGCCAGTACAGAAATTCAAAAATATGTGTAATGTAACAGATAATAAAAAATGTCACACAGAAATATGAAGTCCTATTGGAATAAGAAATTAAGTAAAATACTAAAACAATGGAATGTGGGATATCAAATAACAGTGAATGTGGAACAATTATTTTAAAGCTACAGGGATGTGGTTTTACCCACAAATACTGAAATACTATGGACAGAACATGTGAGCAATTAGGAAGTCTTAAGTAAAATACGAACTATAAGTAAATTTCTGTTTATAATCAGAAAGAGATAACTGAAATTTTGGGGACACGTAATGAGGAAAGAAGGCTTAGAGAATTTAATACTCGTAAAACATACCGTAGGAAAAGAGAAGCGAGGGAAACAAGAATTAAATTGCTTAAGGAAGTTGAGTGAATGAGTTGATTGATTGATTTGTCTGTTTAACAATATATCAAAACCTTATGGATCATTTAATGCCGAAATTTAATTTTCCTTGGAGGCTTGGAAGTAATAAAAAAATATAATATATATTATTCTGCTTCCACAATTAAATGCGTGATCGATACTCAGCTGTTGTGAATATACATGTTTATGTGGACATAATTACTAGAGGCGGTGTTGTGCGTTTTGTGTTGTTTTGTTAAAGTTATATTTTGGAAATACAGTTTGATTTAAGAAATTGTAGGATATTACATGGATTCATGTCATGAAAGTGTTCTTTCGTGTTTTTTTGGTAACATTTTAAACGGATTTAAGTGAAGTCGTTACAATTTTTTAGTATGCGCGTATTGTGGGTATATTTTTTATAGAAAAATTTATTGCAGGTACTTCTACTATAAAATATATTTTTATACTTTCATATATTTGGGGTGGGTGGGGAGGTATCAATATTTTCCCATAGATGGGTCAGCGTGGTCCTGGAAACAACAGCAATTAAGTTGTGGCTCCATGCCCCCACCCCCAAAAAAACCTCACGACCAGATACGTTGTTGCCAGATGTAGTTTATCGTCATGCCTAGAACTAGAGTGAATATGTGGTAGAACAACGATTAAGCGACGTGCTAAACCGTAAAAAATGAAAAGGCAATAAAAGGCATGATCGTCTACGTGCCGAAAAGATACGGCACATAAAGGAAGAGGATGGTTCAGAACAGCAGTGATCTGGCGAAATTACGCGCGCACACACAACACACACACACACACATATATTGTTGTGACCAAGTAAATGGTTAAAGAAATAACAAAACAAGTGTTGCAGATATATCATATATTAAACAGTAAGTACAACAGTAGAGTATTACACGACTAGTGAGGGTATGTCGGTTGACCCAGTGTTCAGTCTATTCGACTGTTCCCTCAAGGCCTTCTCTCCTACTAATATTATAGTAGGCGGAAGAGTCCAACATAGACTCTTTAGAGGGAGGACACCAAAACATATATATATATCATAATTTCGATTTTGATTCTGTGAAGATTTTAAAATATTTTCATAATAAAAATCTTAGGCGGATTTATGAAGCAGGCATAATATCTATCTCACGCACGGTGAACACTAGACCTGGCTTCTTTAATATTTCCCCTTTTCTAGCAAGTTTAATGCTCGACAAACGTACATATAAGTTTTAGATCAAAATAAAATTGTTTTCGTTTTTCATTCAAAATACTCAAAATTTCGGAATACGTTTTCACAACATCGCCCATGTGACGACGACGTGATCATATTTAAACGGAACGCTGATCTTATAAAAGATTTCAGTTATCTGTTTGGATTGGTCTTGCTCTTATGTCCATCGTCTTTTTCATGTTGAATTGAATATGGTCGAATGTTAATTATGTTTTATGAATATGTCCTGAAGATGGTCTATCAGACCGAAACGTCCGACATTGACATTATATTAACATTAAAACAGCATAATTGCATATTAGGATTTTTGTTTGTTTTTTCCGTATATTTTTCTTCAAATATATATATATATATATATATATATATATATATATATATATATATATGAAAACGAGCGATGACCACTATGGTGTATCAATTTCACTTCCCAGTACAAGACAATGTGTCTTGTCAGGAATCAGTTAACCATATCGGATATACTATCACATCCTTGAGTAAACGCCTCGCATGTCACTTACCAGATCAGAGCACAATAAAAAAAAATCTAGCCGCCCACGATTTACAAGATTCCTTAAGGAAGATTCTAGTTGAAAGCTAAAAGATTCTATATAAATCAAATTACCGAAGACATTACGCTGTGAGAGAGGCTCTCACTATCTCGTCCCCACTATCAGCATCATCTTATTCATTAGTGCTAATGAGGTATTGAAAGTTGTTTTTTTTTAATGATAAAAAAATGCCGACTTGAGTTCCAGATGTGCTGAACACGCAGTATAAAAGCGCCTTCTAGTATTTAAAACAATACAGAAACACCTTTTATACAGTCAAACATGAAGACCAATTAACAACACCCAAAAAGCAAACCCCCTTGAAAATGGCTAAAAATGTGGCTGCGAATGGACAATACAGACTGACATTGCACTCCTTTACTTCTACCAAGCGGAAAAATACATAAATGCTGGAAAAATAATAAAATTAATAAAAAATAATAAAATTTGCCTTGTCTGTCATATTCAATGAAACGTGTTTACAATTAAATATATATATATATATATATATATATCTTTTCGGAGACTGTTTACCTTTGAAACGTTATCTTCCAGAAATAACCTGGTCGACATTTGTTTTTCATTTTTATTTATTTATTAATCTTATCAAAACATGATCGTTGTTACTGTTACACACACACACACACACACACACACACACACACATTCCCTCAGACACACACACACACACATATATATATATAAATAATTATTTATTCGAAAATTATAACATAAATATGTTATAAAATCACTACAAAAACAGCCATTTTGTTTCAATACTTCCAGCGTTTTATCAAGCGATGGTGTTAACATCATCACTTGATAAGACACCAGAAATGTTGAAACAAGATGTCCATTTTTTATTCATTTTTATTTATTTATTTATTTTTTTTTTTTGATTTTATAACATATTTGTGTTATAATTTTCGAATAAATAATTACATTTGCTTTACTCTGTATTGAGCACCTTTTTAAGAATAGTATTTGTTAGTTATTGGAATTTATTCCGTATGATGATCGCAAAAGCGTGAAACCCACGGTCACAAACTCATCAATCCAAGAAATTATGTTAGCTCTATCTCTGATATTGAGAGCATTCTAATAAGTACCGCGCATATAATATTTAAATAATTATATATATATATATATATATATATATATATATATATATATATATATACATACACACTTTTCACACAGACACACACACATATATATATATATATATATATTTATATATATATTTATATATAAATGGTTAGTATTAAACTAGGACATTAATTCTTAGCCCTAATTGATAAACACTTCCCCACCAATAGTAGGCTTAGTAATATATTTAATAAGAACATCCTAAAATTGAGTTACAGCTGCACTGAAAACCTAGAAAGTATAATAAAAAAACATGATAATAAAATCCTGAACAAACCCCCATGCCTGAATAGTATTAATAAAAACCCTACACTTAAGTCTGACAATAACAGTGAAAAATTGTGTAATTGTATAAGCCCAGAAGATTGCCCATTAGAAAATAAAAGCTGCACCAAATCTGTGGTATACCAATGTACTATCTCATCCATTGAGAGTCCTAATACTAATATGATATACATTGGGTCCACGAAGAATGATTTTAAATGTAGATGGGGGCCATAAGTGCTCTTTCAACAATATAAATAAAAGAAATCAGACATCTCTATCTAAATATTTTTGGCATCTGAAGGAAATAAATAGGTAAAATGGAAAATTATAAACAGGACTAGAACTTATAAAACTTGGGATGACCCATGCCCTTTGTGCCTCCATGAGAAACTGCACATTATCAAGTTTCTAAATAATAAAAATCTATTAAACAATAGACATGAGTTAACGGTTTTTTGCCGACATCATCAAATTCACGCATTGAATAATTTAGCTTAAAAACTAACATACAATAAATTAACTTTTATAATCCATGGCCCCAATAAAAAGTTTTAACACCCTAAAAAATGAAGTCGTCAAATAACAAATGTTACGAATGTTTTTATATACACAAAACCTTTTCATAAAGAAATAAAATAAAAAAATAAATAAATCTCCATAGACAAGTAAATTCTGACACCCCCACCTTACCCTGACTTGACATCTACGAAAGTAACTCTATGTTGATACATATCATTAGCAGACAACACCCCTACCTATTTTAAAAATTCACCATGGCTGTCACCATGGGAATTTTTGATTTCAATTGTAAATATACTATTAAAACACGTAAATTTCAGAAATAAGTTATTCCAAAAAAAATTTCGCTTGAAGATGAAACAGAGCTCACTTTAACTCAATTTAATTCTAATAATTATATTGAAGTTTTTGGCTCTTGTTTCTGAAACATGAGACCTCTTATGTAGCGTGTTGGAATCTTATTTTTAAATATATAATTATATTTATGCTCTACTTTTGTATAGAGCACTATTTTTAAAAAATAATAGCTAAAATACTAAAGAACTTTGGATTACTTACCTAACCCGTTCTTTCCTATTTTCTATATATTTTCACACACACACACACACACACACATATATATATATATATATATATATATATATATATATACATATATATATAAAAAATTATTATAAAAAAAAACAAGAACCCTTAAAAAGCCATGAGATTGTATTTATTTTATTGAGGTCGGAAAATTGACCCCAACTCTTCAATTTTATGACCTCAATGAAATATATTCTCATGGCTTTTTAAGATTTCATGTTTTTATAATAATATTATTGCTCTGTCTCTGGCATAGAGCTCTGCCTGGATCTATATGATCTGAGAAATATATATATATATATATATATATATATATATATATATATATATACAGAGAATTTAAAATATTGATAAAAACACTAGTGATGATAATAGTCCATATAAACTAGGGTATTTGGGTTCTTCGATGAGGTGTAATGTTAGCAAGCTTGTCTCGCTAGATCAGTTACAAGTAGTGGATTCGATCCTCACTGAGTGCGCTATACTTTCGCCCTTGTGCCACAACCAAGCTATGCATAGTAAGGACAACAGTATAAAAATCGATCTAATAAGGAGAAAAAAAGAATTAAATAAGGTGAAAATATTCCGTCTGAGATCACGTCTCCAGAAAGCAAAATGAACACATTCATTTTTTCTCATAAGAACTTTTTTTTTCAGCAAATTACACTTCATATGAATAATGTTTGATACACATGTGTCTGATGCCTTATAATGTTACAAGCTTAGCTGAACGTAACGGAATGTGACATTTGACTGTAACAGTTAAAATCTTTCGGGTGACTGAAGAAAGAGAAATAGAATTTCGACATACTTAAATCCTGCCTGGTGAAATTTGTTTGTCACTCCACGGTGACAAAACTCAGGGTTTTTTTTTTTAATTTTTGTTACTCGTGTTTGTCGGTTCCAGCTGATTCATCATATGTAAATATGCTTCAGCGCACTCATTAACCAGTTTGGAACAAGAGAAGAAGCGATATAGCTGAAAAGAAATACTGGCAATACGAAAAAAACTAACCTGTGGAATATTAAGACCGCAAAGAAATATCTCATTCATAAGAAGCTGACAAAGAAGAATGTGGGATATTTTCACGACTTTAATTTCAGCTCTTCTTCTAGGTTGCTTTCTCTATCTCTAAAACGAAACTGCTATCTTTTAACCATTATAGAGAATTATTTTTGCCAACCATCAGCCATAGGCTGATGCTAACCTCCAGGAAAGCATCTCATTCAGCCTTCTTGGTCTCACATGAATTGGAGCGATTATATTGAACCAATTGCTAAGTCTGCTGTTATGAAAGTTGGTTCACTGTGAATTCATCTTGCACAGCCGTGAGTCTACTATTAAATATTACTGATACATTTGGTCAGGTAATCCTGCTATATATCTCGAGATTCACGATAAAATCAAAATAAGGGAATGAAATATTATCGGTCCTAACTTGGCATTTCGACTTCGGTAATCTTTTCTGGTATGCGTAACGGGTTTTTTTCGTGTGCTGTCACGACCAGTATTTTGCTCGTCATCGGGGACACAAACATTTCAATCTTTCTCTTTCTCTCTTTCATATATGTGTGTATGAGGAAATTAAAGTTCTTAAAATACATTTTTCCTTATTGCTGATGTATAAGACTCATTATTGATGACGTATAAGACGCAACTTATTTCTCAAAAATGGCTACACAAATTGCCTTGCGTCTTATGCGTAACATTGAGGCCTCCTGTGAGCGAATTTTATCATTACAGTAGGGTATAATTTTACCTTAGACGGACCCACCCACTTCGGCCGAATCATCAAAAAAAAAAAAAAAAAAAAAAAAAACAACAACAACAACAATAACAATAATAATAATAATAATAATAATAATAATAATAATATCATCACCGTAGACGTCCGTACTGGAAAAAATTATCGGCGACTTTCGTCGGTACCAGCTGAATCATCATGTCTGAATATGTTTCAGCACACTCATAGCATTAAATAGTTGTAAACAAGAGAGAAAGAGAAAAATATGAATAACAGCAAAACACTTACCTGTGGAATATTAAGACCGCAAAGAAATATCTCAGTCCTAAGTAGTGGACAAAGAAGAATGTAGGATATTTTCACGATTTCGATTTTAGCTCTACTGCTAGATTGCTTTCTATATCTCTAAAACAAAACTGCTATCTTTTAACCATTATAGAGAACCATTTTTTGCCAACCATCAGCCATAGGCTGATGCTAATCTCCAGGAGAACATCTCATTGCACCTTCTTGGTCATGAATTAAGGTGATTATAGTCAACCAATTGCACGGCAGAATCCATTTTACCGATTTATAAATCAGCCATTCGTCCGTGCACTGAATATTGCTGCCAGTAGAAAACAGCCGAGGAGCTCGAAGTAGAGATCAAATTAATTATAGGAGTAATGGCAGATGTCTATAGTAACATGTATTATTTATTGAATTGTGTGTTTGTATGTCTAGCACAAGGTGAAAAGTGAGTATCTTGATGGTAGAGATCAAATTCCTTACAAGAGTAATGGTCTGTTCATTATGTTTATCAATCATCCTTATGTGGTAACATGCATTATTTATTGTGCTTAACTAAGTATGACACAAGGTGACTAGTGAGGAACTCGAAGTTGAGATCAAATTCATTATAGGGATAATGATCTGTTCATTATGTTTATTAAGCATTGTTATATGGCAACATTCATTACTTATTGAGCTTAGGTAAGTTTGGCACAAGGTGATAAATGAAGAGCTCAAAGTAGAGATCAAATTCATTACAAGAGTAATTGATTATTATGTTTATTGACGATTGTTCTATTGAAACATATATTAATGATTTTAGTTAAGTCTGGTGCCCCTGTTATATATCACAAGAATCTCGAAAAAATAAAAAAGTTTTATAATTTTATTATTTCTGATCTGGCATCTCGATTTCAGTCACTTTGCTAACGCAGTGTCATGACTTTCCTGTTTTTTTTCTATAAATAATTTCATCAATATAATTCTTAATTAATTAATTTAATTGTTCTAATGAGCGCTCCTCCTTAGTACTTCGACTGCATGAATTTAAACGTATTACTAGATTACTAGTCTTAGCTTTTTACTCTTGAAATAACTAGATGTAACCATAAGTTCTATTCTAATAGTTTTTTTCTCTCGCACAGATAGCCTGAGGAACTCTCTTCCAGTTTCTAAATTCACTTCCATCTCTGTTCTTCAAAAATTTATATGCAACGTCAATCGCCTTCTTCTGGCTTGTTGAGAACTATCCTTTCATTATTTTTTTCGCCTCGTTAACTCTTCTCATTCCCTTTCCCAGTTCCACTTTGCGTTACTCTTTCCCAGTTACCCTTTGCGTCTCAGTGGCATTTTCGCCTTGCATGGGATGAAATAAATAAATATAACAGTCTATTTATGTTTTGTAATGTACTGATTGCTTGCTTTAAACATTGCATGTTTAAATAAAATAAAATAAAAACTTTCTTTTACTTGATACAACGTGCTGAAATAGTGGTGAGTTTAACATTCCTGTATCACTTTTATGTTGTCTAATACGATAGTATCTTAATGCAAAGGACTTAGTAAATGACTGTCAACCTAAGTTAAGTACAACGTGACCTCTCGGTCACTAACGCCCGGCTTAGGTGTTCAGAGCTGACACACCGAATAGATTTAATGCAATTCCATGTTCGTTTCGTGATTATGACCTGAAAAAGATACTCCTTTTAGTGTTAGAGGATTATCAAATAATTGTCCTGTTATCTGCCTCAAGCAGTAGGGTCATTGATTATTTCAATAGAATACGTCCAAATTAACTTTTATATAAGCTATGAATGACGTATTATCAGACCGACATAAAATCTAGCACAGACAACTGTTAGCCGTAAATTATCTCCAGTCGAAATTTTGTATAACACACATTATGATGAAATAGATTCAGATGCATGACTGCTACATTTTTTAGAAATTCAGATATATCTTTCGAATCTAATTGTGGATTTGTGAAAGACAAATACATGCCCTCACACGCATTCATTTATATATATATATATATATATATATATATATATATATATATATATATATATATTTCTTAAACAGTGAAATTAGTAACCCTTGGCCTAGATTGAGAAGTCATAGTAAAGAAAGTGTCTCCGAGAGGAATCGAAAGATATATATATATATATATATATATATATATATATATATATTTAAATTGTGTGTATTTAGGCATCATTTTTTCATTAATACATGCTTCATTAAATAATATAGACAAGTTTTGCCTATTTTAAGCAAAATCCTTTCACAACGTCTGATAAATTTAATAACATTAGCATTGAAAGACGAAAGAAAATCACCATGTTGATACATGTCTTATTCTTAATCCTTTCTAAGCTTTTGGCTTACATAAGACATCATCGGAGATTAAAGATGGTAATTTTGCAACAATGATAGTTTGTTTGCTCGCATGGAAGATTGCTATCCAACGATAAATTCATGCATATGAAATGCAAGTAGTAAATGAAATTACCATCTTTAATCTCCGGTGATGGCTTATATATATATATATATATATATATATATATATATATATATATATATATATATATATATATATATATATATATATATATATTCAGTTTTATGGATTTTAGTTTATTTATTAATGATGATCGCTAAAGCGTGAAACCCAGGGTCACAAACTAATATTCATACAAATGAATATGTAAGCTCTATCACTGATATTGTGCACTTTCCACTAGGTACTGCACATATAACACACACACACACACACACACACACACATACATACACATATATATATATATATATATATATATATATATATATATATATATATATATATATATATATATATATATAAATTGTTTAGGCTCTTTTTACATCGTTCGGACTGTTGTCCTCATCTTTATTACCATCTTCACGATGTTTCGGGCATTATATACGGGACAGTGGGTACAAGCGTTGGTTGAAGTAATCCGAAAAGTGATTTGACCCAAAGACTTATGAGTTCAATACCTGGCCACAACAGAGGGAACAAAAACTTGGTGAGTTTAGTTACTAAGACTGTCACCGCTCTATGGCTATTTCCATGGAGAATATTCAGATGAACTGCACTTAATTCCATCAGTCAACTTCACGGCTGAGACCCGCCATGCCAAGCCCATTGTAGCGAACCACCCCCTCATTCCCTTCGTATTCCTCTGGCCTTGGAACTGACACCCAAGAAGTTGCTTCCCAGAACTACTATAGTATCCTATTCAACCGTTATCTTCCACATATATCCGCATAATCTGTGCCTCTTACCCTGTAATCATTTACCTCGAGTGGCCCTCTGACCTTGTACAGGGCGAATATCATTTAAAAATATTAATATTAATGAATAGACAAGCTTACCATTACTTCGAGTAATTCAAAAAAGTACTGGGTAGTTTTCCAGGTACGTCCAGTTGTTCTACTCTTTTACCGACGTTTCAAGACAAGCGCATCGGTGAAATTGAATAAATATACAAAATCACTTATCTGCGTTTATCTGAAAAATAATTGTGTAAGAAGCTATGTAATTATTACCACCTCTTTTGTAAGCCTATACTGAGATAAGTAAGTGTTTGTTTAATACTCAGATCTTTATATAAATTTGTTGTTCGTAGAAGCGAAGTGTATCCATTGCTGACATTGATTTGAATATCAGTTTTCATGACGACCTTGTCAGAGTGAAATAAAAGTGTGCATGTATACAGGCCCCCGCTTACAAACACACACACACGCATATATATATATATATATATATATATATATATATATATATATATATATATATATATATATATATATATATGTGTGTGTGTGTGTGTGTGTGTGTGTGTATACATTGTAGTCAGCACCCGATCGCATCCGAGCATCGGGATCGTCAGCCTCTCTCCTTATTCCTCTTCTTCCCTCTGATGGCGGTGACGGAGATGGCCATGAAGAACCAGCCTACTCCCGAAGAGCCGTTAGCAGTATTTACAGTGTGATGTGATGCTGGGCCCGCCTGATAGCAGGTTGCAGATCCTCTTCTTGTTGATAGTTGAACCTCGAAAGTCTCGCTCCCTCCTCGGATGGTCCTACGCCAGGAAGGCGGATTTGCAGGTTCTCTAGGTCTCAAGGTCGATATTGTCCTGTTTCAGGGATGTCTTCAAATGATCATTTTGTAATATTTTTTTCCTTTTATTAACCCAACACAAGACCTAAGAGCCACACAAGGTAGAGGATTGCTGAGTGTGATTGTTGTAAGTGCTTAATGAAGGAGGAGGAGGAAGAAGCGGAAGTAAGAAGTGCATATTATGAGGATATCTACAAGAAACTTAACACAAGACTAAGTGGCTAAGATTAAGTGTTGTGGTGCATCCTCTATGGAAGCACCAGTTCTGGGAAAGAGGCCGACGGTGAAATTTACCTTTTATCAAAGAATATGAAAGAAATGGGGACGATTTGACGCAGTGAATATGGCATGGCTGATCCTATCTGTGAAGGTCTGAGATGTCAGAACTACGAAATGTAACTCGTTTGAAAATTTGTCATAGTAATGGCGATAGAATAGTGAGAGGATATCAGCTTTTTGTCTGTTGGATAGGTGTTGCAGGGTGGAAAATAATTCATCACCCACTAGGCACCATAAACGGTTTTTAACGCATTTGAAGGGCAGCGGGGCAGTCTGTGTCTATAATACATCAATGCGTGATAAACCAGACTTTTTGGGGATGCATTTCTGATTACAGAATTCTTTCATAAAATGTAAGCTGTTTTCAAAAGTCCAGCCTCAATGTCGAGTGATGCTTTATTATTCTTTAGTCTTTTTTAATAGCTTCTTTAATTTCCCCATTAGTAGGTTCGTTATTTTTATGTTTGGGGGCAGATTTTGTAACTATTTGATGAATATTTGTATATGTTCTATTTTTGCGGATATCTTAAGTTTAGTGAGGTCAGGATTAAAAGTGTTTTTTGAAACCAAGTCGTTTCTTCTGTGGAGGATTTGATTGTATGGTATGATTTTTCGCTTTTCTCCACATTTTAATATTTTTTTTCTATTTTTTTTTTTTTTAATTTTCTTAGTTAATTGCTTGGTATATACCCGTCCATATTTTTCCATTTCTGATTGTTACTTTCTTGCATCAATTCTTTCAAATCAGGATTGTCGTCCCATAGGTGTATCTTTTTCCTTGTCGGTATGATGACGGTATGATAACATTATTTGATTCTTGTATGTTTTGGTCAAGATTTATTGACATCAATTTGGACTTTAGTTTATTACTGAATTCTGAATTTACCCTTTCATACTGCGGTGTTTTTGTTGATTTATATGGGTGAGAGCGAGCTATTTTGCTGGCTGATTTTATTTTAGTTAGAAGTGGTCTGTCATCTGATACGATGTAGAAGTTGTATACTCTAACCTGTCAGAAACTACCTAGTCCAAGAGTCTGAGATGCTGAAGTAATCTTTCTTATTACATTATCTGGTCTATGGTATGTGAAACGGTGTTTCTTGGGGGTGATCAAGTCATGTGTTTTTTAGTAACAAAAGTTCCCCATTACTGTTTGAGGCTTCTGTTTCAAAGGGATCATTAGTTCTTACCATCAAAGAAGCAGTGTCATTTAAAAATACTTGAACAAATCCCCATGAATGTACAGTTTTCTGTTTTTTTCCCTAATATACAAATCTTACTCAATCTTGTGCAAAGCTTGCCTTTTTCCGAGACACCTTTTTTCAGATTGGGTATAATCTAATATCACTGGAAGCATGTGGTATTTACTCCTTATGTACAGTACAAAGTAATTTGTATCCAAAATGCACAATCAAAAATCAAGTCGACGCCACGATTGCATACAGACAGCATCAAGGGTTGCTTTCTGGTAGCGAATGCTGAACAATCTCATCACAAATGAAGAAGAGAATTGAAACAACAGAAATGTGGTTCTACAGAATAATGCTGAGAAAACCGTGGACTGAACATGTGACCAACGAAGATATTTGGGGGAAAATTTAAACAAAATTTACTCTTATACGTAAAGAAAGAGAGTTGTAATTTAAACCACGGACTCCAGATAACTTGAAAATCTCCTGCATCTTTTCTAGACAGTCTCCTTGTTTAAGCTGAAGGCTGCCACAATCCTTGCTACCTAGTGAACTTGTGTAAATATTTGGCAGAACAGTGTTTAGGAGATACAGCAAAAAGACAAAATTTGATAAGAACAACAAAGAACAGGAAATTATGGAGAGCCATGTCACATAGAGGGAAAATATATAATATCATTATTTACTTAAACTAGAAATATACTTGGAAGAAAGGTTGCCAGATTTGGATACTAGTGGATACTACTTTTTATCCTTTCACTCCAAGTAAGGCGATAATGCCACTAAGACGCAGAAGAGGAGTGAAAGAGAAAGAACAATAAAAGAACAGGATTTGGGAAGACAGGAGATAGCAATTGAAAATGCATTTAAATTTTTGAAATTGTTGGTAGCAGATGAGGGTTCCAAAATTGAGAACAAGAAAATAAACTATTAGAATAGAACTTACGGTTACATCTCGGTATTTCTACAGTATAACGATGGCAGCTAACTATTAATCTAGTAGTAGGCTTAACTTCACGCGGTAGAGGAACCAAAAGAGGTACCAGATGGGGAGAGCATTAGGATAATTGCCATGAAATTATTTATAGAAATGAAAGAAGTTAAACACGTCAATGACGAGATGACAGGTCAGGACCGATAACATTACATACCCTTCTTTGGATTTTGTCGAGAATGTCTGACGAGAAAACAATGTCTGACGAGAAAACAATGTCTGGCGTAACACAATCAACCAGCATTCTTATCAGCAAATCTAGGCGTTAAAATTTATAAGGCAATTCTTGCCCTAGTTAACAGCTGTTTACTAAATTTTAAATTTCGCAACTTGTGACCTTTAAAGTAATCTGGGCTAACTTCGACAAAAAATGGGAAGAAATCCAATTCTCAATATTTTCGCTATGCTTACAAAAGCAATCCAATTCGTTACTTGTTAGCTCAATCTGGTAACACTAGTTTTTATCATAACCTTTTGGCTGATATGTTTTCGGCCTTTGAAGTATTTTCTGAAGGTTTAAGATAAAAGAGCTGCTATTCCTTTCCATATCATTCAGATTTGTTTTTTTTTTAAACAGTTTTACGAAAGAAAAATAACTACTATTTCCAAACATAAATACTTTTAAAGTGTTTACAGAAAAGAAAGTCATGAAACCACTGATAATAAAAAAAACAGTACTCGACATTCATTCATCTTACCGTTCAGAAAAATTTCCAGATTCTAAAAAGTGGCGTCGAACGACAAGAATCTTAATACTATTCTGCTTTCTTTAAAATAATTCTCTTAATGACATCAATAAGGGCCTTGTCTAAGTCTAAAGAGTTTTTCATCTTTCCTTCCAAAAAGCATTGGCCATACGTGATAACTGCTTTTCTTGTTAGGAATGAACGTGGCGTGTTGAGAGATGTAAAAGTAAATGCACATTTCCGACAGAGGGGGCTTTTGTCATTTGACAGCCTCGCATTTACAAGAAACGCAGACATTTGTTCACCTCATAACACGCCATGATTTTATCATTTCTTGTTGAGAGAAAAATGTTAAGAAAAAAGTTACAATGATAGCTATTAGCAACAAGGTTATTTTAACAGTGACTATATACAAATATGTATGTTTATAGGTGTGTGATGTGGGACATTTTGAATGAAAAGCTGTGTTTGTGTGTTTACATTTTAATAACCCAAAAGGTCGATGAGGAAGTTCATAACGTGACTAGATGTCTCGAAATAATATAAACGAAGTATAACTGCTTATATCATTGTTCTCTTTTAGTTTATAGGAATACAGTTTTGTACTGATTGTTACGATTTTAAAATTGTCAAATAGTCTAACTAACCCCACTAATTAATTTCGTACGTGCGTTATGAAAGGCTTTAGCGTGGGGCGGGCTAGTAATGGATAACGAAAGATACGAAGATCTATTCGAACTGTTATGGAAACTGGATTCATATGGGATAAATATTAGAAATAACTTGAACATTTTCTAAGAACAAACAGCCTGTATATGGATAAAAATAAATAGTTTAAGTAACCTCGATAATTATAGTCTATTTTATTAAATAAATTTCACCCAAGAAAAGGCTCGTGAGTAACTCAAGAAAGAGAGTTGCAATCAAAATCGTAATGATGAAGGAGGTGTGTGGAATGAATGTAAGGGAAGGTGGTAGTAAGTGAAGATTATGAAAACAAGGAAGATTGTGTCATTCTTTACCAAATGGTTGTGTCTACTCTAAGCATTTGATAAAGTGTGACACAAAGGTCTGTTTGATTTGGTTTAGTTTGGTTTGTTTTACGGCATATCATTCTCAATGGGTTATTTAATGCCGACAAGATTTTTACTGCTGCTAATATTTTTTTTTCAAAAATGTATTGCCGGTAATATTTTTTCTTCAAAAACGTATTTCTGGTAATATTTTTTTCAAAAATGGGTTGCTGGTAATAATGTATTACTGGTAATGTAATAATTTTTTCCTTCAAAAATTATTGCTGGTATTAAAACCTATTTTTATAATTTCATAGCGTTTTTACCCCACTTTGGGGGTTCCCATAGCTGGGACCCTAACAGGTCCTACCACCTCGGGTCAGGGTGGACCTGGGAACATCAATAATTAGGAGGTGGTTCCACGCTCCTCAAAACCTCCTGATCAGAGGCCTTGCTGTTGCATGTAGTCTGTCGTCTTACCCAGGACGCGGTCTATTTGAACTACCAGGAAAACTTTATATATTTGGAAAAGTTATTCGAATAACCTGGAAATTTTCTGGTGATAAGCAGCCTTTATTATGGGTAGAAAATAGATTGAGCATGTATACAAATTTAGAAGGGAGTGGGGCGAGACGACGACGCGTCTTGTTATCGCGAACATTAGAGAATTAGATGTTATACCAGGATTTATTATTTTAACATAAAATATGCAGGTATTGATATCAGACACAAAAATTAAAGTACTGGAATTTCTAGATGAAGTATTAAAGGAGAGTGGGAAGGAAGGACTAGCTATCAATTGCAAGAAAACAGAATGTATGAACGTTAGCAAAATGGTCAGTCTAAGATGCGTGGTACGAACTAGAGGCGTCAGAATCCAGCAAGTGCAGAAATTCTACACTCTGGGATGTCTTACAAAAAATGTCAAAATATCTGACATAGTAACCTGAAAAGCATTGGAATAAACAAAGATGCTTTCCAAAAGCCAAACAAAGAAACAAGAAAGTTTCGTTAAAAAAGAAGAGTACTGAACTGTTAAATAATATCGATGCTCCAATATTGCAGTGAATGCTGGAAAATTTCACAGATGAAGAGAAGACCTGAGGCAACAGATGTGGTTCTACAGAAGGATGCTGAAACAGATCATGCGAGCAACGAGGAAGGTATAAGCAAAATGGAAACAAAAAAGAAACTTCTATTTAGAATCAAAAAGATGCAGAAAGAAAAGAAGACATCTTTACTTTCAGAACTAAAGATTAAGTTTTCTTTAAATGTAAACACCCTTACGACTGAACTTTGACAAAGCAGATATAAATTATTTCTATATAAACACAACGAATCTAAAAATAAACAAACTTTATCAGTAAAAACATTGCTTATATATAACAAGTTTTAAATTTTCCATTAAAAATAAGTAACACACGAACTACTTATTAAAATATACCTTTACAAAATGTTATACAAATTATGGCCCTACTCGGAGCCCCAAAACGATGACTATGTACAGAGCAAGGTCAAAAGTCTCGTGGTTCAACAGAAATCACTCCTCATCAATATTAAGTGTCGGAAGATATGTTTTGTCCACGACACACGGTATAACAGCTACTGCAAGACGATCAGGCGAAGCACTGTTGAAGTTGGACACCAGCGGGAACGGCAACGCAAAAGCTGATCAGATATCAAAGTGTAAACGAAGATAATAATATCGGAATTCCTGAGAACCACCCCCAACAGTTCATCCAGGAGATGGCTGACTATTACATCTGCGCTTAGGTTACCCTGACAATTGAATAAGTCAAGGGACTGATGCTAATGAAGTTGATGTGTAAAATCTGTGCTTGATGTGTTTTGGCAATTTTTGGAATGTTAGACCTTATATGTTATGCCGTGAGGAATGTATAATAGAAAGGATTATCCACTACTATTTAAATTTTTTAAATTAACAAATAGGTCAAGGGACTGATGATGATGATGATGATGATGATGATGATGATGATGATACAAATTAAATGTTACCGTTTAATGTTGTAAACGTTATTTCTTCGTAATATATATAGAAAGCTGATACTGGTTAACGAGGTTGATTGTTTTGTTCTATTGAGGTAAGGTGGCAGACGCAGCATCAAAATTTTGTTTCACGAATTGATGAAAGATAACAGAGTCGTCGGAAAATTCGACTCCTTAATTCAGTCAATAACCCGCCAAAATTGTAGCGGACAGTTAAAATGGCCTATAGGAGACCTTCTTTATGAGCCGTGTCCCCTCAGGACATAGGCGATTATGGCTTTCCACAATTTCTTGTCCTTCTTAGCTCTTAATTAGTTTTGTCTTTCTCTTATTTCTCCTAAGCCCTGTTCTGCCAAGCTCACTAAGTATCTTATACCTTGTTTTCATCAGACCCTCTTGCTCTCTGTCTGTCTCGTGAGCATCAGAATTTTCAAGCCATACTTCCTCATTATGTGCCCCAGAAACCTCAACTGTCACTTCCTGATGTTAAGTATTAGTTTCCTTTTTGTTTCCATTTTCTCCTCGTCGTTGGTCACATTTTCGGTCCACGGTATCCTCAGCATCCTTCTGTAAAATCACAACTCTGTTGTTTCATGTCTGCTTTTCATCTCTGCTTTTCATCTCTGAGCAGATCGTTCGATACTCACTGTCATAGAGGATTACAGATATCACATAGCAGTTTAGTACTCTTTTCCTCGTTTCTATTTCTTAGTACTTAGCTTTTAGAATGTATCTTAGGCTATCCCAAACCGCCTTCGGATCTCAGTGTCACTCTTTCTATCCTCCGTTAAAACACTTCCCAGATATTTAAATTTCCGCACTTGTTTGATTTTTGTATTTCCGATGTGCAACAACCATGCATTCTGTCTTCTTGGTGTTGAGCGTTTTAATAAGATACATGTCTACTCAACATAGAATTGTTCGCGCATTGAAAGGGAACATTTGGGATAATGAAAGAATAACATCAAGCACACTTGAATGTTCAACTACCGAAGAGAAAAAATCTGATATGTGAACAAAGATAAAAGCAAATCAACCAAGTATTACCATTCAAATAAAACTTTACTTACTTGTTTCACGCATAAATAAAGATTCTTTTTTTTTTAAATACTCGAGCGATGTATCATGTCTCAGATGTGTGGATGGCATAATGGCTAACGGGTAACGGAAAATTTAATCAGTAGACTGTTTCTTTTCGTTCATTTTTCACAAATGCCTTTGGGACTGATAAGTATCAATCTGTTTTCTTCGCTTTAATTATAGAAAAAACAGCAGGACATATTGGATTCTTCAGATAGGATATGAAACGAAATCTCGGAGAAATACAAATCAAAATACAAACCCTGAAAGACAACATTAGGAAGCATCGTAGCAGGTTTAGAACAATTAATCACCATTTCTTACAGTCACTAGGAATGACGTAAGAAAATGCCATATATATATATATATATATATATATATATATATATATATATATATATATATATATAGTAAAGGTAACAAGTCCTTTGGTATATAATCCAAGTGGATCCTAGTAATATAAAATATTAAAACTGTTAAACAAAAATAGCCCAATGTTTTATTATTACAGAGCAAATAATAAACAATAAAAAAACAATATTAACTTGTCGAGAAAATGATGACGTAATGAAAAAGTTGACATTCCACATTACTTCAAATAAAAGTTTAAGAAAGAAACCCTTGTCAATACTGAAAGAGCAATAACGGCTACTGGATCTGGGAAACCTATTTTCATGAAACACTGTTTTAAGAGAAAGATTTTTATGAATTTTAATAGTCAGTGGTATTAGCTGCTCGGTCAATAAATACCAAATATAATAATAATAATAATAATAATAATAATAATAATAATAATAATAATAATAATAATATATTATTATTATAAGGAAACGGCATTTATTTCTTGATATTTAACAAAAAAACAGGGGCACACCCATGTCTTTTCACTTCATTCCAAGAATTTGATCAGCGTGGATAAAGTACCTTAATATTCTGGGTGTGCGTTCCTTCTTTATAATTTTTCTACTGTAATGCATTAAATAATTTCACAAAACAATCTCTTCGTGAAATCGCTTCTGACTTTGACATGAAGTTTATGCCTTGTGACTCCACCCATCAACGGAAATGTGTGTGTAACTATCGCAAGTACACTACCTACTGAGTCAATCGTCCAGTATAAATGCTCAATTATTACACAAATGCTTGTTACGTTGTTGGAACGGTTCCACAATCTTTACGATAGTTGATAAATCCGAGCAAGGTGCGTGCATTGCATAAAGCTCAGAAAATATGCTAGTGAGACATTCAACATTTTTACCAGACTTTTGGTACACATTGTTTAGGTGGCAGAAAGCTTTTTGGAGGACCTGCCCGGATGTACAGGTGGTGCAATGTTTCGCGGCTCGGAACGAGAAATCAGCGAACCGAAATCAAATTCCAGTCAAGTTCGTTATCATCATCATCATCATCATCATCATCATCATCATCATCATCATCATCATCATCATCATCATCAGTAGTTCGAGCAAGCTTGCCATTCCATAACACGCTGCCTCCATCCATTCCTGTCGTTCATTGCATTTGAAAGCTCATTCAGTGTGCACCCCGTGTCTCCAATCAGTCAATGTACATCTTTGGTCGACCTTGTGTTCTTTTTCCATGTGATGGTATCCAAAGTAGAACGGCTCCAGCTAGTTCTTCTTTGCTACACCAACAGTTACCAACAAATCTTAGTTTTTATTGGCGTATTAATTTGCTGATGGGAGGTATGTTTCCATAGAGCTTTTTCTTTATTGGGTAATCTTTCCAGGAGTTGTTTCGTTCTGCTCGATGCATTCGTGTTTAAGCACCATGTAAACTCTTTTCTAGTTTGGCTGTTTGTTATATTCACTTTCGCGCAAACTTTGGAAAAATTATGAACTCAACTCTCCTCCCTCCAGCTATGGATTAGGTAGTAAGTCAGACTGGACTCTTCAGTCTTTGGTGGCAACAGAGAAAGTCAACTTTTAATTAAAAACCTTCGACTCAAGTCATCTTTATCATTCTTGCATCTGGATTATGGTAGTTGATTTTCAGAGAGTGCGATTCCTCGTGTACAAGTGTTTATCACTATAACCTCTCTGAATTACAGGTACTTAATTACATGCAAGAAAGTGGTTATGCTCAAAATTGAGTAGATAGCCACTAAATATGGGTTAAACCTGAATTGGCAACTAGTCTAGAAGAAGGGCATTTCTTAATACAAAACCGGTTGGGCCAGATCCTAGAAATTTCATTCCGTAAAAAAAACTACTTATACATGAAACCACAGCAGTACCACTAGCGTGGTCAGAGCTGTAGCCGCATACTCTTCAGTGAAGTCTGTGTGACGACTGATGCCCCGTTTCAAAGTCAAGCACATGTCAGTTTATGATGTTGAATATCATTGTGACTAATAACCAGAAAAATCCAAAAAATATGCAAAAAATAATTTAACTCATACATGCACACAATTCTGATTATTTACTTAAGTAATGTCCACTTATTTTACTACAAACTTTTCAATGCTATCTTATAACTAATAACAATTAACAAAAATGAACGTTATCTTGAACGGCTACCCTTCTAGATCTTTTAGCATTAATTTCCTCCAGAGCTCTACCCTTGATCATACGTTGTTCTTTATTTTCATCAACGTCTTTACTGATGTCATCAGTTCTGAACTCGCTTTCCTGTGACATGAAAGATTATATTGAATTATGCTACGGACACATTCTCTGCGTACGCCATGCATATTTCAGTCGATTTAAATCATTACCGAAAAAATAAACGTTAATCGAGCAAATATCTGAAGAGGAAAACATACGCTTGTTATAACAAGTGACACCAATGTAGGGTGGAGTCATTTGGAAATCGTGCTAAATCATGACAGAATTTATACACCCAAAATCATTTAACGTTTATTAAACAATTGATGCAAATAAAAGTTAAATAAAACTTGTAAATAACGAACCAATTTTTAATAAATTTCTTGCAAAAGATTTCCAAGAAGAAAATTTCTTATGCCACCTGGTCTTCCATTTCTATTTAAGGGTTTCTCATTTTCTATTAAATTTTCCAAAGAGAAAAACAACTCTTATGCCACATGAACTTTAATTTTCGTTGATCTTCCATATTTAATCAATGGTTTTTCATTTAATATGACATATTTTTGATGAGAAAAGCTCTTGCTTCACAAGATATTTCAACTGTATTTAAATCCTTTTAATTTAAAAGTACATTTTATATTTAATCTATTTTGTCTATTGGAAAGGCGGTTGTATTGTTGCGAGGAAACGAATATTGAATACATGAATTATGATTTCGAGGAAGTTTTATATTCAATGATCACATGAATAAATTTTGTTGGTTCGACCAATAAACGTTTTCAAAATAATTTGTAACATTTGAGCCATTGGTCAAATTCTTTCAGTACACACTTGTATAACGAATTATATTTAAGATTCTTTATAAATCTGTAAAAAACAAAATACCTTTTTTCAAAAAGTCTGGGAATGTTGAACCACGTCAGAGATTTTTTTTTTAGATAATGCATTATTTTATATATTTTTATGTCCAGACTAGCATTCTAATCGCGGTTGTTACAGTTACAACTCTCCGGCCTCCTTCAATTGCCTGTCCTACTCATTAAACAAAGCGTAAACGTTGGACTGATAACAATCTAAAGCAGTGATTTGCATAAAGGTTTTGGTGTAATATTCCAAGGATGTTAACAAATATGACAGATACCTGATGTAGTCTAGAGTATACAACAGTCGAATCGTTGTGAGTATAGCAAGCAAGATGATTGTAAAAGTTCAAACACAAACATATATAATGATTTGTATTTAACTCTTAGGTAGCTAGACTCGAACAATATTTCTGCTGTAGTGAATTTGATACCATGTATATATATATATATATATATATATATATATATATATATATATATATATATATATATATCCCACTCTTTGATCTAGACTCAACTAAGTATAATAAATTCAAACATATAAGTTAAAAAGGCATAATTTTAAATCTATAATAAATGAAATCTATTCATTTGAATATACCATCATTGTTACCTGATAAATGCCTAGAACGGAGTAATGTTCCAGTTTTCTTTGCAAACAAAACACACGAATGTATATGAATCCATTAAGGTGTATTTTCAAGATATAGCTAAAGTTTTCCTCTTTTTTTCTTTCTTTGCAGACTGTGGTGTGATTTCTTTTGATTATCATTTGAGCCATCAGGACATCGAAAATGTCAACTGGATTGTGTCGCTCGAAGCTTGGTTGGTTTCTCTTGATTCTTCAAGTGATATTCATCGTGTTGTTTGCAACAACTGTTTCTTATTCGGACACTGCACACAGCGTAGAGAGCAAGCACAAAGAAAACCGTGATGTGACCACTTACTATGGAAGTATGTATATATAATCTAAACTTGTTTTCTTTTCTTTCTTTCTTTCTTTTTCGTATATCTTTCTCTCTTCGTCTTTCTTTTTCTTTGCTTCTCTGTCTCTTTGTCTCTTTTTCAGTCTGTCTATTCGTCTACCTACCTACCTCTCTCTTTCTCCCACTCTCTCCTTCGGTTTCTTTCTCTCTTTCTCTCGCTATATATATATATATATATATATATATATATATATATATATATATGAAAGTGCACCAGTAAGTACACCGTCCTGGGTATGACGATAAACTACATCCGCGTCGTGGGTAAGACGATAAACTACGTCCAACAGCAAAGCCTCTGATCAGGTTTTGAGGAGCGTGGAACCACCTCTTAATTACTGATATTCCCAGGTCTACCCTGATCAAGGGTGGTAGCACCTGTTAGGGTCCCAGGTATGGGCAAATAGTTAACTCCCAAACTGGGGTCAAAAGACTATGAAAGTGTAAAACTAGGTTTTAATACTAGAAATACTTCGTAAAAAATTATTACCAGCAATACATTTTTGAAGGAAAAATTATTAACAGCAATACATTATTACCAGCAATACATTTTTGAAAGAAAAAATATGTCCAGCTATACATTTTTGAAAAAAAATTACCAGTCATACATTTTTTGAAAAAAATACTACCAGCGTTACATTCAGAAGAAAAAATATCACCAGAAATAGATTTTTGAAAAGAAAAAGTATTACTAGCAATAAAAATTTTGCAAGCATTAAATAAACCCATTGAGCTTGATATGCCGTAAAACAAACCAAAACCAAACCAGTAAGTACATAGGACGATTCAAGAGTTGAAGTTTCATCCCAAATGTTCACTTTATAACATTAATTTGATCAGTGTACGATGTAGGAGCAATGAATGAAATGAATTTGTCAAAGAATTAGTTACTATTGTAACATAAATATTTGTTGCGTAAATGAATATTTTACCGTCGATTGGCTACGGATTTACTCATCTACGTCTATACATACCACACACACACACACATATTATATATATATATATATATATATATATATATAGATAGATAGATAGATAGATAGATGGATAGACTGGGTGAGAGAGAGAGAGAGATTTATCAGTTTGACCCTTAGCTATTTTATTTATCAAATATTTCTCAAACTTATCTTTTTGCGTTGAGCGCACTTGTAGACTAACTAAAACTCCAAAATTTTGCTAAAGAAAAATTAGTCATGAAATATGACAGTAGGAATATAATAAAGCAATTTCTTCAAATAAGCGTCTATTTTTAGTCATTACATTGTATATTTAAATATGCTTGTGTGAAACATCTGTGATCGCAACTATTAAGCCTCGGAAGATGGTAATGTTTTGGTCACGTCACACAGCATAACAGCCTCTGTAAGACCATCAAGCAAGACAGACGACAACAGAAAAGCTGATCAAACAACATCAAAGAGTAGGCGTCGATGATAATATCAGAACTCCTGAGAGACACCGTCAACAGATTATCCTGGAGGAGGTTATTTGTTCTTCTGCCCTTAGGTTCTCCTGACGATTGAAGAAGTTAAGGGATTGGTGTTGAGGATGATGTATTAAATATGTGTCCGATGTGCTTTGGCAATTTTAGAATGTTGGGCGTTATATGCTATGCCTTCAAGAAGACATAATGGAAAAGATTATCCACTCTTTAAGGAATTAAAAAAAAATTAAACATTCAATTTAAAATATCAAATGACAAGACTTGAAATGGAAGCCATGTGTTTGACATCTTTAGCTCGTTAAAAATAAAGATTTTCTAATTATAAAAATAATTCATAAATTACTCTTCTTGTTAACTTTGAGCGCATCTGGCTACCTTTCAGGGCGCATTAATTTGTATGTATATTTGAGGGAGATAACGGTTAACCCTAGCCTTGAACAGGTTAAGATTATAGTGATAGGGGAAACATCTTGTTGGGAATCGGTTCCATAGGGTAGTGGTTCACGGGGAACATATCTAACTGCCATTTCTGTTAAAAATGTAATTTATTATAATATAATTGGTCGTGCTGAGAACTTTTCAGTACTTTCTCTTGTATAAACTAAAATAAAAAAGGCATCGTATTTTGTCTTGCAAACGCAGATTTATAGGTATAATCCTGAGATGTTGATTGTATATGTATATATTGAGAGAATTTGAGGTCAAGTAATTGACCTTCTCTAAAAGTCACAGCAATTTTTTGACCTACTTAACAAAAGGTTGTGTGTGTATCCAATAACGTAAAGTAGACATGTTTCCCTTGCCTTGACCTTTCAACTTTCTCCTATTGTATCAAGTGACAACAAATCTCTCTCTCACTTCTTCAGAAATATTGTCAGCTTTTTTTTACCAGAAATAATTTGATTTTCAAGCATTTCAATTAGTATCATACATTTTCACACCGATAATAAGTAGTGGGAGATGTGGATGATGCAACGTTTACAGTGAAATAAAATTGTCGAGTCGAGTTCAAATTCCAGCTAAGATGGATTATGTTCATTTTAAAGTAATACCATCTGGAATTGTTAAATAGCGGGGTAGACCCTAACCCTAACCCTTGCTTGTCAGAAAGTCTAAGAGAAAAATTATAGTTTGCAGAAATTAATGAAAAGGGAACCGGTGGAGAGTCACGATCGTCTATAAAGGACATAATACTTAGGGAAAAAGGGAAATAGCTAGTATATTTTGTTTGGTATCAAGTGACAGCAAGTATTATGAATATTTTAACATCGGCACATTTGCCGTTTTTAGCTGTTGCTTGAAGAACTCCGATTCATCATCGGATAACTAATCTATTTATTTTCATTTTTAAAAAAATACAATAAAGGTTTTCAAATAGCTCTAAGTTCGCCGATAATGATGAGTACTAGTGTGCTTTTGACTCTGTTTCAATTTCACGCTAGGATTAACTATTTGATTGATTCTGATTTTCTGTTTGCATTCGGCAAGATATTTGAATTATAATTACAAAGTTATAATTTTAACAAAGTCATGATCAAACGACTGAGCAACCAGGACATGGGATTGACATTTTGTGTTCAATTCCAGCCTAGGCCGTTGCGTTCGCTTTCACAAAAATACTTCTGAAAATGTATAGATCAATCTCTTCTTTTCATCAACTACGGGTTAATCTCAGCGCCAACGGGGTTTGCCATTCGACGAGAAGGAAAACACATAATTCAAAACCGGTTGAATGTGGCGCTATCAACTCCGTAAAAACCTTCTTGCTACTGAACCAGAGCTGTAATAGCTGGTGTATTGAGGCTGTGGCGCTGTATGTCACAGTGGAGTCTTGAGGGTTAACATAACATATACAGGTTTTGGTTTATTTTATATAATTTGTCGATATTGTTAAATCTTATTTCCTTGCACATTTCCCAGTGAATTGTACTCCTACACAGACATCTTTACTTTTGTATATATCTACTATATTCCAATATTGTCAATTTCATCTGCGTCTCTGCGCACTCTAGAACACAAATAGACCGACATGTATATGGTCCATAGAATTAAGATAAATGGAAAACTTATCTTAGCTGACAGGTTTCGTGCTCTGTGGGCAAATGGGCAATCCAGGCAAATGCGAGGATTTTATTTTGTGAAAAGTATTTATGTACAAGAGCAACAATGTTATTGGTTTTTCAAACGTTAAAGAAAGCTTATTCATCTGGTTAGCCGAAAAGTCTAGGCAAGCTATGGAAGACGCCAAATGATACAATTCAGTGTTTAATAAACGAAAGTGAGTAAATGATGTTTTTTAATGAAAATTAGTATTTGAATTATTTTTGTTTGGGATTAACCTGATGAATATTTATGAGCGTTCTAAAATTTAAAAAAAAATTGTAAGACCAATAACATTTTTGCTCTTGTATATAAATACTCATTACAAAATAAAAACCGTCACATTTGCCCTTGCATTTATATAAAGTTCCATAGAAGACGAAACGCGTCGGCTATGATAAGTTTTCCGTTTGTCTTTATTCATATTGTCTTTTTACACATATACTCTATCTGAAATTTTACATATGATCCATTGTTAAAGAGGCTTTAAAAACAGAGAGTTTATTCGATCACTCCAGGAAGTACCTGGTTCCTATTGCGATGCCATATCTTGGCTGGACCTGCTGAATGCTCACTTTCCATCAGTGACAGAGTTCAAAATCATTTTCGTGCTCTTGTCGGGGTAGGATTATTATTATCCACTCAGCAGTCTCTTTGCTACAGGCGCATCATTGCAAGCCTCTCGTTAATCCAGTCATAGGCAAAATGTGGCCAGCGGGCCACATGCAACCCATTTGATCTTTCTGAATGGCATTTCATAAGCAAAAGAATGTTTCTTAAATTTTTATTTTGTTTCGTTCTCACTTGTTCATTCACACACTCTCTCATACACAACCACATAAATAAACAATGATTAAGTACAATGTTTCTTGAATTTTGTAAACCTTCGGGGAAACTAACCTTGTCAGCATTTTAAACATTAGCGATTTTCACTAAGGAAGATCATACATGCAAACAACTTTTGCTTTTGAAACAGGAAACGTTCATAAGAATTTTTTTCTCTAAAGAAAAGTTTTCATTTTCAAATGAATAAATTAGAAATAACTCCCAGGCAGCAACAAGTAATAATCGCACTGTCAGCGGTGATAATGTTATGCCAAGACTTCATTTTTTTTAATTCTAAAAATATTTTCTAAAAAATTAAAACTTTTCTACCATTTCTAAGGTATATATATACCTTAGGCATATTGTCTTTTGTAGTGAAAATAGCTGAGATACTGACTACGAAAAATGACCTGGAATCTTTTTAGTCCCGCCTTGTGATGAGCCATAAATCATGTAGCCCACTGCATGAAAAAAGCTGCGCATGCCTACGCTAATCTATCGCCATTTCCATGGCAAATGTTCAGATGAGCTCTCTTCTTTAGTGCCACCAGTTCAAACTTTCCAAATTAGGACACGCCATGCTGCTTCTACGGAGTCGAATCATTCTCATTTATCCCGTGTTCCAAATGTAAGAAGAAAGTTCCACTCAGACAGCTTTTCCCAAGATCTGCTACATTATGGAATTGAGTGCCGGGTGTATACTTCCCTTCCATGAACAATACAACCTTTACCTCATCAAGTCAAGGTTTAATATTTATCTATCCTAATCCTCATAATCTCCAATTTCTTAATAACTCATTTATCTTTATTATCACACACCTCACTCATCGCTACAATTTTAACAGTGACTACTAGAATGGCACTCCAGCCTTGTATTGGGGAAATTTTATTATTAGAAAAAATAGTTTACTTGCGGTTTATCCAAATAATGCTGAGGATATCATGGACCGAGCGTTTAAGCAACGATGACGTCTTGGAAAGGATGCAAACACGGAGGATACTTATACTTGACATCAGGAAGAGGTAGCTGAAGTTTCAGGGACACGTAATAAGAAAGGAAGGTCTGGAGAATCTGATACTCACAGCTCGAATTGAGGGAAAGAGAGACAAGGGAAAGCAACGCATGAGATACCAGGCGGGTTTGAGCAAGTGGATGACAGAACGTGTTCTGGGGAAGGTGGAAGAGGGACGAAACTTTTGGGGAACTACAAGGGATAAGGGGAAGTGGAGAGCCATGATCACCTACGTCTTGAAAGGACATGGCACATAAAAAAGAAAGAAAGTAGTTGCTTCTAATAGAACTTTTCTGTGTTACTATTTTGGAATATATCTTTTTAAGTGTACTTAGCGTAACCCTGCCCAGGTCATTTCGCCTCTTATTCTTTTCGTTTGTCTTTTAAATCATTCGTCCTATTGTTGTTGTTGTTATTATTATTATTATTATTATTATTATTATTATTATTAACGACAAGTTCTCAGGCCAACAACCTCCCTGAAATCTGACCAAATAATCATGCATCAGAAGAATTTAGGAAGACATTTACTTCCGAGAGCTGTTTACTACATATGTGTATGCGTGTGTGTACGTGTGCTGGGGCGGGGCTATCTATGAAAATCTTCATGACCTATATTCTATCAAAAATTCTTCGTCAAGAAAGAAAATAAAAATTCTCTTTTTTTTTTTTTACTTACCGGAAACCCACGTTACCACCCGAAGATTTCAGGATATTATTGCAACAATGTACTTTAATCGGAAGCAAGACTGACAGAAAGGGCCACTGGTGTGACGTATAACAATGTAATATGGCTTATAAATATTCTGACCTTTTAGGCTAATGTTTGATGACTTCTCATCAGTGTAAGTAGAAAATATCAAGAATGGGAAAAGAATCAGGGAAAATAAAGGAAGTTACTGAAAAAATAAACGTAAGAATAAGTAAGAACAGAATTATTAACAATGTCAGTAGTGGTTCTAAATCGGGACATCGCTGAGACGAAAATGAAGCCAAGTATGGCTGAGCTGAACGACGAGAGAGGGGTAAAAATGAAGTCGAATAAGGTTATGTTGGTTGTTTTCATATCAACCCTTCTTGGGCCACATGATGGTAGTTATAAATCCTGTAGGACAAAGATATCAATGATTTAACAACAATTTTGGAAGAGTAACACTAAAATATACCAATATCAGAAAGTCAGATTCGCTTGTCGTCAGATTCACACTCCTCCCCGGTTTTTGAACAAGGTTAGAGGTTTAGCTCTTATTTTCAGTTTAGGATTGGGTTTCCGTATCCTTCTAAATTCTGCATCAACTCTATTCTTTTAACATGTCCGACTAAATTCTGAAATTATATTTACTATGTATATTTTTCTTTTATTAACAGTAGATAGCTTCGCCTATCGTCCGGTTCATACTCCTCCCTTTTGAGCCGGAGTAAAGGTTATCCCTTTTTCTCTGTTTAGGATTTGATCTCCGGTTTATTCTAAAGTCTTTTAATTCTCTTTCATTCACAGTATTCGCTTGTCTTAGTGGTATTATCGTCTTGCTTGGAGTGAATTAATTTAAAAATAAAATAATGGTCTAGTTTACATTATAGACAAAACAGTTGGCATATGTCCAATTGAGTGTAGATTCAAAACGTTTGATATCGGTCCAGAGAGGAAAAGATAAATATAGATTCGGTTTACACTTGATTAAAAACAAATACACATCGGACCGGTTCACACGAGAGTCAAAATGGTAGATACAGGTCTAATTTACAATTGGATGAAAACAGAGGGGTTCTGGTTCAGTTTACCCAAGAGTTAAAAAGTTATATAGGTGTAGTTTATACATGTGTCTGCAAGTATTCATCCGGAAATTAGCCACTTTTTGTTAAGGATAAGTCTGAAGGCCCGATGCAGTAATGGATAACGGCTCGGATTGAAGAATCGGAGAGCGGAATTCGAATTCCAGTCCAGTCCAGTCGGGTTCGTTACTTTACGTGCAAATACCCTTGAGAAACGTATGAATCTATCTCTTCTCCCAACAACTATGGATGCATAAATGTACAGGGAGGGTCCTATAGCCCTGGGTGGAAACCGGTCTAGGAGAAGGACAACTTTCAATTCCAAACCTCCATTCAAAGCCTCACCACTCCGCAAATGGTCAAGCTCAGTGAGTAGGATACACCCCTAAAAGACATGGTCAATCAGGAAGAGGTTCCTGCAAAGTGTGAGCTTTTATCCCTGGTACCTTCTGTAAAAGATGCGATCAGTGTATTCGTCAACAGGGCAACCGAAGTAGAGGAACTCTTAAATAATAAGCAAAAATATTGTAAGATATAGTCTCTCTCTGTCTCTCTTTCTTTGTGCGATATCCTTTCATGGTATGATCGATCGTGGCTCTCCACCTTTTTCTGTGTTGCGTTGAAATAATCCATGCTCTTTCACGATTCTTCTTTGCAATTTTAATCCTAGTTCTAACATCCATTTACTCAAACTCGTCAAATAGGTAACTTGTTTTTTCCTTTGCTTCTTTTTGTCTTCAGTATATCCTTAGAGTGTTAGATTCTTCAAGCCTTCTTTCTTTCAAAATTTAGCACTTTATTTCGGATTATTAACAACCCTTTCTATTCTTACCACTTTCTGATTTCTCACATTCTCTGTCCATTGAACCAAATCTCTTTTCTTCATCTGTAAGAAACTTGTCCAGGATTCAGTGCCATATAAGAGAGATATATATAGTAGTCTAAACTTTTCAAATCCTTTAATATCTTGCTCAGATTCGGAAAGGCACCTTTCACTATACCTATATGACTTTGGCTTTCTATATCACACTTTCACTTTAACCATGTATATTTAATTTTTCAATGTCAGCAGTATGAGAGAATATGATAAGTAAATGATATATCAAATTAATGGTGTGCAAATTAATGACAAAATGGGAACAAATCCTTATCTAGAGTTCCTTGATAAGAGCCAAAGAATAATCGGTAATATTATTCGTACTGATCTGGCGAGTCGTCTTCAGTCACTTACCCACCATCGTAAGGTTGCCTCTCTGTGTATTGTCTTTAAATACTTTCATGGCAATTGTTGGGATGAGTGTTTCGTTATGGTACGTAGACTTTAAATTTAAGCTCAATACTAGACAGACGTCGGGATCTCATCAATTTACAGTGGAGCTAGCTAGATGTAACCATAAGTTCGATGCTAACAGTTTATTTTCTCGCACCTCTCATTTGTTGAACCCCCTTCCGGCTCTATGCTTTCCAGTCAATTTTAATTTGCATAAAATTAAATACAATGTCAATCGCTGTCCTCCTGATTACTCTTTTCTCTTTCCACTCTTTAATGCTTCTGCTTTGAACGGAGTGATACCGATTTAAAAACAAAAAAATATTTTTTCGTTCATTTTACCCCAAGCTGGGTAATAAAGCCACTAAGACACAAGGGGATCACTGAGTGAGAAAGAAAACGAAAGACATTAAGGAACAATAAAAGAACTGGAAATTAGTCGGCAGAAGATAAAAAAAAAATGTTATTTCATTTAAATTTTGGGAGATCAAAGTTGACAGGAAAACATGAGGCTAGAAGAGTCAGTCAGGTGCCATTCGTGATACACGTTTGGGTGATAATGTCTTTTTCAAGTCATAACTAACGAGGCAGAAGATTTTCCTGTAGCAGGCCGGCATTTCCTTCTGCGGTAGACTGGTTGCCACCCAAGGCTATAGAACCCAGTATGTCCTACTATTTACCCATAGTTGGGGTGGGGGAGTTGGATTCATACCTTTCTCAAGGGTATTAGCAAGTAAGTAAATCAAATGAACTCGACTGGGATTCGAGCTCGGTTCTCTGATTCCTCAATCCGAGCCGTAATCAATTACTCTACAGTGCCCCCTGAAGAGTACTGTGCTTCGTAAAGTTGAAGTAACAAAAAGCAAAGTTCATCAGAAAAATGATCATGAAAATATTTATAGAAAAAGTACTGGAAGCTATGTTACGGTAGTAGAAAAGGGACTGAAGTTAAGATGAGAGGTTAGGACCAATAACATTACAGATTCTTCTGCAGATTTTATTGATGGAATCATATGTATATTTAGGGAGATGAAACGAGATAAAGCAAACGTCGGTTATAGCTATATCTTGGGAGGAAGTCTAAAGATGCAGGAAGACTTTAATTTAAATTTTACATTTCTGGCGTTCGATTTATCTAAATGCACTGCGTAGCTGACCACATTTATCTTTCTACCGCTTTAGTTTTTTGTCGCTGTTGTATTTAAATTGGTATATTATATTGTTATATTGTTATAGCAGTAGTTTTGATAAGAATGGCGACATGTTGTATGATCATGAACATACAATTATCGTGGAAGTCTTAGAATTTAGCTCTTCTGGGTATGACAATAGACTACATCCGGCAGCAAGACCACTTATCTGGAGGTTTTAAGGAGCGTGGTATCACCCTTTAATTGCTGTTGTTTTGCGATATCAGCTCGGCATAAAAAACACCACTTGAGAGAAAATAGTCAGTTCGCTTGTGAACGTTATGCTGCTTGTACAGAGAGACTTTGTCAGTTGGAAAGAGATTACTTGGGTCAGTTTCACACATTAAAAATACCAGCAATCCATTTTCATAGTAAAAAATTACCAGCAATAATTTTTATATAAAAAAATTACCAGCAATACATTTTTGTAAAAACAAATCCCCCCAAATTAAATGTCAGCATTAAATGACCCATAAGGAGTTGATATGCCGCTAAACAACAAACAAATAAACTTAGAATTTAATACACTTTCTATACATTTTTGTCTTACTAAATTACTTTCTCTTTTAAGCCGCATTTATGGCCAGACTAATTACGATGAACGACTCATGCATTGTGTTTGTTGTTTAGAAAAAAGATATCTTTTCTGTTCATATAGATGGATGTATGGCCAATCGTATCCGACAATGCCCATCTACTAGTCGGCTATCTAATCCCTGTTACAGACGCCTGCTCGAGCACATTTCTGTTTGTTTAACAACCACAGAGCCAACCTGTTGTTTATACTGCCGCTATGCAGAGAGAGAGAGCGCGTTATATAGCATTATCAACAGATTGAAAAAGGCCAGCAGGCTAAAACCCTCGGTAACGATGACTTGTGACTTCGAGCTAGCTCAACCACCGACGGCTTCCAAGGGTTTTATTATATTACAGTCCGTCTTCTTTACACCTGAAAACCTGGAATCACATCACTGCCTGACCACAGAAAATGCCAGATATCAGAAATCATCCCATGATACAAAAACCTATAGAGTCATATCATCTCATTCCACATTTATGTTGTTGACATTCCTTTCTCAAATTACTTCAGTAACACTCCCTTTTCAAACATTGATAAAATATTATAAATACTCTCCTTACCTCTAAAGGCTTACGTCCGCATCACGTTGAAACATCGGTTCACATACGACCACCAAAGTGAAGCAACATCGAGCTTGGTCAGTACCGAGATGGTTAACCGATTAGTAATTCCAGTTGTCGGAAACATATTGATTGTTTAGGTAAAGTATTTTGGAAGGGACCGATTTTTAGAAATTCTAGGAAAACTCAAACTAAAACACTGCTAAAATACTGAAATTGCTTTATAATGAGTCGTCAATATTATTATAATTTTGCCTATTGCTAGGCAGAAGCTAATTTTTGGCTGTACAGAATGTTTTTAAGCATTTTTTAACAATTACATTCTTACATAGTGTATTTGGCATCTAAACTGACCATGAGCAGTAGCGTTCAAAAGGAAATTTGAAATAGAGTGTTTATGTCATGTTTCGTCTGTTTTACATATTTAAAATGTCTTCCTTTCTCACATTTCTCAGTACTAGGCCCTATAGCACCCCATATTTGAGTCTTAGGGGCATATAATCGGAATCTTTAATATGTGTACAGGTAATTGTTCCAAGAAGTCATGTCAATTTTTTGGCTAGTCTACAATTAATTCCAGATACGTTGTATCGCAAAGGAATAACATGTTTTATGTATTTCGGTAGACTATAAAATCTGGGTATTTTCGGATGTTATTCGATTAATTTTGACTATGTTTTTCTCATTATTAACTAACTTTCTAAACGCTTTATTGAATTTTTTGTTTCAGAAATGATTTTGCATTCATCAAATTTCTTACAAGTGTCCTATTATCGTTGTGGCTATTCTTATTCATGATAAAAAATCCCACCTCCTTTATCAGGGACAGTGATTGAAATAATTATATCTATTTTGGGGGTTAAATTTTGTAGTGTTTTTATGTGTCTTTGTGGTGGTTTTGTTGCCTTAACCTGACAGTGATTACTAGAAATCCTTACATCAGTTCATGCTATTTACGTCACAAGTTCATCAGTTCATGCTATTTACGTTTCATTTGTAAGGAGAAATTTCCTTTCAGAGAGACTTTCCCGACAAATGCTATTTTGTGGAACAAACTACAGTGTGAATATTTCCCTGAAGACAATAATCTTAACCTCTTGAGTTGAGAAAATCACTGTCAATCCTCCTTATCTTCATAATCTTCCCTTCCATCTACTTCCTCTTGCGTCCATATCTCACACCTCATCAATAAACTTCTGCCATGAGTGTCTCTTGAGACTTGTATTGGATGAACTTCCGTATAAAATGAAAATCGTATTCTTACTTTGTCATAAGGAAGTCTTTGATACAATAACATTTCTCTCTTAATTACAAGTATCTGGGTCTTGATTGGAGAATAACATATATACTCCTTCTTTCAAATGTCTTATTCTCTAACAGAATTACAGCCGTAATTGATATTTATCATTCAAACATTGAGATTTTGGCTCGTTTCTTTCCCTTTTTTATTCAGGGTTTGATTTTAAAAACTAAATCGTTTCCTTTTTTTCAGTGTTTCAAGATGTACACGTGATGATCTTCGTTGGTTTTGGTTTTCTGATGACTTTCCTCAAGAGATATGGATACGGAAGCGTTGGATTCAACTTCTTACTTGCCGCCTTCGTACTTCAGTGGGCCACACTCGTTGGAGGTTATTTGAAAAGCCATGGCGAGAGGATCAAACTCACAATTGATACGTAAGTATGAAACTTCAGCCTACTTTGTTTGTTTTATAGTACAACCAGGGACAAATATTACATCATTAAACAAAGACGTGTAACTAACGCGTTTCGTCCTCCGATGGACTTTATTAAGGCAAATGTAAGGATTTTATTTTGCAACAAGTATTTATAAACAGAAGTAAAAATATTATTTTCCTAGTATCTTTAAATTTATGAACGGTCATAAATACTACATACATCAGATTATCTGAAAGAGTAAATCATTCAGGCTATTAAGTGATGTAATTTAATGTTGTCAAATAAACGAAAGTGAAAGTGATGTTTTTGTTTTTTTTATAATGTAATTATTATTTATATTAAGTTATTTAGAGATTATTTTATGTATTATACATTTTAAATAGTAGAAAGTTTTGAATTTAATCGTGTTCATTTTCTAAAAAAAATTAATTATAGTCATGTATGTTGGCTCGGTAAAGGAGTAGTTATTCGTCTTTATTTACAAAGACACACACGCATAGTCGCACACATACAGACGCTTACACACAGACACAGACACACACACACACACACACACATATATATATATATATACATATATATATATATATATATCTAGAGAGAGAGAGAGAGAACCACCATGAAATTAATTCGTGAAATTGACAGGATTAAGACTAAAATAAATAAACATAATACGTCTAACTTATTTAACCAAACATGGTTGAATATATATATATATATATATATATATATATATGAGAAAAAAATTGACGAAGTGGAAAAGTTGTCCGTGCAATGAGTTTCGTCCTTTAAAAATTCATCAAACTAAAATGATTTTTGCGTTGATGCGACTGCACATGCACACAGAGGAGTATGTATTTAGTCTAGCTGATTTAATCTATTTTCTTTTTGTTTGTTTTTATCACTTTTCTCATTATATGTCAGAACAGATGATGAGCCCCAAATGTGAAGTATTGTAAGAAACTCGGCGGAAATTTACTGTGAATGATCTAACAATTAAAACACTTTCTGTACACCCTCCTCTTAGCAAATTTCTTTCTCTTTTAATTAGAGTAGCATTTTTTAATCAAAATTAAATTAAAGCTCATTAGAGTGAGCACCTAATTCACTGAGTGTGACAAAAGTGTATATAGAAAGTGCTTTAATCGCTAGATCACCCACAGTAAATGTGCATCTAGGTTCTTGTAATATTGCACCTTCCATGCGAGATTTGCTATTATCACAATCTGGAATACTTAATAACAAACATGATAAAACAATAAACAAAAATTAAAAAAGTATGAACTAGGTGAAATTGGCTACACTATATACCCAAATATATATTTAAAAAATAAATAAATAAGTTTAAAATGTCAGAGTCTCTCCCTCACCCCGTGGGCAGTTACAGTTGCATCAACGGAAACATCAGTCCAACGTAGTATTAAAGAACGAAAGGCAATGTACGAAATATTTTCCAGTTTATAATTAACATTTCTAATATATATGGTTATGGGATAACTGCCCCCTACTCTGAATATTGATGTTGGGAAGTCCTCATGCGGAGTCATTAAATAGGCTGGGTATTCTAGCTATGTTAATTAGTTAATCTATATATGTTAATCTACATATCTTAATTAGTTAATCTACATATGTTAATCTATATATCTTAATTAGTTAATCTACATATGTTATATACCATACCTAAGAACACTAATGGGTATGTCTCAATCCTCATAAATACGTTGGACACTATTGTAAGTGGCTGTAATAAGCTGCCTGAATATTTCACCACGAGCAGTGCTTTACCTACTTCCCACTACTGGTGAGTATTGTATTTTTTTTATTGATGTTATAAAGATTACCATTTCATTTCTAACCTCCGTTTTGGCCATTCCTCGTTCAGTAACCTTTCAGTAAATTATGTAATATAAATATTGTCAGATATTATCTAAATTTCATAGACAAACATTTTAATCAAAACAAACCTCTAAAAAGAATTTTCAAAAGAAAAACTCTAAAAATCTGCTATAACAATATATACTCTATCATTAATTCACACAACAACCTGTTATTAAAGGTTATGACAGTAAAACACAAAAAAACAAGACTCCTTGTAATTGTAAAACCGGATGTAACTGCCCAGTTGGAGGCATTTGTACTTCTGAAAATGTAGTATATGAAGCTACCATTTTTCCGAAGGAAACTATCGATGAAAAAAGATATACTTAGGGATATCCACTGGAAGTTGGAAGCAGAAACTTTACAATCACCGGCATTCCTTCATCAATGCTTCTTTAAAATATCAAACTGCTCTTTCTAAACATTATCGGACTCTTAAATATGAAGGCTTCACTCCACAAATTAAATGGAGAATCATCTTTCAATCTCAGTCCCCCAACAACTTCCGGGACAGATGCAATCTATGCTTACAGGAAAAATCAAAATGATTAAGTATAAAAATGCTGATAAATTATTGAACCAACAGAACGAATATATCTTCAAGTGTAGACACAAAAACAGATTTAAAATTCCCTAATAACATTAATGTTAGAGAATTTACACTTGAAGTATTGATTCTGTTTTATACAGATACTCACATGTGTACGTTCCTGCATTTACATTTTTATATGATCATTTGGGCGATTTTCTTGCCTACATCAGTTATAATCCTAAAATATTAATTATTTTTTTTATTTTTTATATTATGTTTATATTATTATTATTATTATTATTATTATTATTCCTTATCTGTATATATGTATATGAATATGTATGTATGTGAATGTATTTTATGTTTAAATATATATACACACACACACACATATATATATATATATATATATATATATATATATATATATTTACATATTTTAAGTTTTTAAGTTCTTTAAAATTGTTCTTTATTTATCCCTTAACTTTTTATTAATTAATTTATTTTTATTTATTTAATTATTTTATTAAAAATTTTATGTATATTTTTTTTATATTTTTAACTTTTATCTAACTTACTTTATTTTACTCTAACTTACTTTATTTTATTGATGTCAAATATTATCATTATTATTATCATCAATTTGAAATTATGACGTTTGTAATGCGATGGGGATAATGGTTTCGCTGTCGAAAATAACATGACAATCCAACAAATTTTTCTGAATCTGGTCGCTACCTTTCCTCGTCCTTTTTTAAAAATCAGGAGTTTAGTTGAATTCGCTACGTTGGTTTGAACCTGACGGTATCCTCAGTTGATTTTTTATCAAATGAGCATGCAACCCTTTATTATTTTTTAAAAAAACTAAAGAACGCTACATTATTATTATTTTCAAAAATAAATAAACAAACAAACGCACGATGTTCGGTGTAATAGAAAGGGGGAGGGAATGTGTAGAAGAAGAAGAACAAGAAGAAAAGCAAATGTATTGTAAAAACGCCGGTGAGGTTAAAATTACATTTTTTTTTTATCCAGCCTCGTATGCACTAAAGAAAAAACTTTTCTATGTAAGCAAGGACATCTAGATTTCTAGTTTAAAAGGTGTTTTTTTTTTCATTTTTTTTATTTTATTTTATTTATTTTTTATCCGGAAATGACATAATCGCTATTTTTTCCTGTTGGCAGTGGCTGCAAATATGGTTGCGATTGTTGCACGGTTTTGCTTTTTTAATTTTCCACCTTATCAACGAGTACCTGTTGTTGTTTTTTTAATTTATCCTTGAAAATGAACATATGTTCTCGTCCGGTCAGTAAATAAAAAAGTAAAAGACGAAAGATTTATGAACTTGTATAATTTACGCTAGTATCACTATTCGTTTTGTAGTAGCAAAATCCCAGAGCAGCCGAAAGCGTTAACAAGGTCATCAGAAGATAAATCTCTATTTTAAGAAGTCTTCCTAGCGTTAAAAGCATAACAGATCATATGTAAAATGAAACCCTTAAATGTAGACGTATTTCCTTTCGTTGCACGCATGGGAGAGTAAGCATAATAATAGAGTAAGTATAATAAGGAGAGCAAGTATGATATCAAACGATAACTGATAAAGTAATAAGGAAAACGCATGACTTGGAGAACCATTTTTACTAAAAAGAGAAAAAATCGTAAATAAAACAGTAACACACATTTATCTGTTTACTAGTAATACAGTTCTTTTTTGTACCTTGTCCGTACAAAACAGGCGCTATTATGGCTCTCCACAACTTCCTATCCTTCGTAGCTCTAAGCAATGTTTTGTCTCCTTGCTATCCCTCCCAGTACCTTCTGACACCCATTTTCGTTAGGTAGGTTACTCGATTTTCCCTCTGACCTTCCTGTCTTCAATATGTCCGGTATCAAAATTTCTGACCCTTCTTTCTTCGATATGTGCCCCAGAAATTTTAACTGTCTCTCATTCTAACTATAAGTGTTCTTTCCATTTTCGTTAAAACTGCTTCGTTTCTCACTCGATGTTTCTGACACTCTTGCATTCGAGGAGTGTTAAATTCTCCCATCCTTCTTTCCTCGGTATGTGTTCCGGAAATTTAAACTGTCACCTTTTGATTCTAACTACACGTGTCCTTTTTGATTCCCTTTTCATTACAACTTCTTCTTTTCTCGCATGCCCTGTCCATGTTATTTTTAGTATTCTACTGTAGAACCACATCTCTGTTTCCTCGGGCCACTCTTCGAATGTGTGATAATTATCACTGCCATATAATAGTTACTAATGAAAATTTCATGTTTTCTTATACGTTGCTTAGCTTCTTGAAGGCATATGTCGTTATTCCAATGCGTTTCCGTATTTCTGACTCACATCTTTTATCGTCTGTTAAAACACATCCCAGATAGTTAAATCTAGAGAATACTTGTCTGATTTTGACATCTCCATCTGCTTCTTTTGCTAATTACACTATATTATCTCTTATAACTTTTGGTTAGTCTTTTGCCCCTGATCTCGTTTACTACCTTATCTCGTTTACTACCTTATCTATCCTAATCTAGGATATGTTGCAATTTTACGGATACTATGTGCTACGGAGGAAGCACGGTGGTGTAATGAATAGCGGCTCAGACTGACGAATCGGAGAGCCGAGTTCGAATTCAAGTTGAATCCATTACATTCACTTACGTATAGCCTTGGGAAAGGTATGAATCCTCTTCTCCCCCACCCAGGACAGATTGTGTTCTATAGCCTTGGATGGCAACTGGTCTATCGCCGAAACAAATGGCAACCTACTGCGGGAAAAATCTGCCTCGTCAGTCTAGGATACATGATCGCCTAAGCGTGTATCACGCATGGCACACAACTGACTGAAGTTTTACATTATGGAAATGTAACACATAGAAATAAGATATTTCAAGATCTTTTCAATATTATAATATATAAAATCGTTTCTTTTTCTTTATGAAAATACTTTGTCTTCATATTTTTGATGAGTAATTATTATTATTATTATTCATTAATCTATTAGGTTGGTGCAAAAAAAATGACGTAATAATGTCGTTTTTTGACGTTAAAAATATTTTTGCACCAACCTAATATTTAGATGAGAGTCTTTATCTTAGATGTCATATTCCAGCCGTTTTAACGAAAAACATATTTCAGGTTTATGTTGTACTAAGTTGCCTTCTGGAGAGTATGGCTAAATCCTGAAAGTCGCCTTGTGAACAGGACTTGCTGTCGAGAGAACTAATTTTGCAGCGAATGTGGACGGCGGTGTCCGAAATGATGTTACCTGCAGAAGTGATTGAATACCTCGAGCCTGTCCCCGCTTCCTCTACCAACTTTCGCCGACCACGTCTCTTAGCCGTAATGAAAGATCGTCCCGATCAGACCCTGGTAGATCCGAACTTTCGTGTTAATTTTGATCGATTCTGCACGAATCCTAAGCCGACACAGCACAACGAAACACTGGCCGCATCAATACGGGTATCTATGTCCTTTCCCTGACCAGTGGCCCGTCCTGTCAGCTGAGGCTCCAGAAAACGTCGACTGCAACTCTGCAGTAGGCGTAAGACCCCTGTCTCCGCAATTGGGCCAACTGTTTATTGTGAGCAACAACCAGTAATGGTTGTGGGTGGGATCTTCGTGGTATGTTGTGAATTACGGTTTCTGAAAGTTAAATACTTTGAATTTTCTCTGAACGCAATTACTCGCTAATAATCCTGTGTCAATACAAGTTGATATTACCCAGATTAGAATTAAAGGTTTTTCATTCTCTTATCAATGGAAGAAGATATATTATAATATCAGATATTGCTTAAGATATTACTTTTGATATTTGCACTGCTTTCCCTAGGTAGGTCGTTGGTGAATGCTACGAATTACTAGTCTTTTGAAGCCCATAGATTAATGCAGGCTTAGTCAAGGCTCTCTTCCTTCTGACTCACAACTCTTTAATTAACGATCGTTTTTTTGCTAATTTCACTCCAAGCAAGGCAATGGGTTGTTGAGTGCGATATAATAATAAAAAAAAGAAACATTATTAAGGAGCGAGGACAATAGAAGAGGAATCAGGAAAACAATAGATAACGATTGACATTCCACTTAAATTTTTGAAGATCAAAATTGGTTGGAAAGCATGTAACCAGAAGAGAGTTCCACAAGCGTGTAGTGAGAGTGAAAAAACTGTTAGCATAGAACTACGGTTACATCGAACCAATTCAACTTGTAAACTGATGAGACCTAATTGCCAATCTAGTACTGTGCTTAAATTCATAAAGTCTAGGTACCATAGCAGAAAGTTCATCGAAGAATTACCATGAAAATATTTATAGAAAAGACACAAGGAAGCTACATTATACCGGCGGGAAAGTGATTGAAGTCGAGATGCCAGGCCAGAACCAATAACATTGCGGGTTCTTTTGATTTTATCAAGAATCTCTAAATATATAGCAGGAGCACCAGACCATATGTGGCAGCAATATTTAAAGTATGGACAAATGGTAGACGTATAAATATGTAAGATAGATTTTGGAGAGAACAGTTGTCTAACACGAAACAGTGAACGAACTTTCCTGGCAGCAGACCTAACAACTGATTCAATATAATCTTTCCACTTCATGTCAGCAGACAATATTAGTCCGAGAAGTTGCAACGAGTCTCTCTGTCTAGCAACCATTCTTAGATTATTGGCAAATATATATTAACGGACTGGTAGATGATTTTTCTTCTGGCCAAGCTCTCATGATTCGACAGTGAAAAAAAAACTGACTTGGAATTTTCAGTGCCTGAAAAAAACACCTAATATCATTTCATCATCCCGATTCAAACCCTGAGCTTTCTTTCTCCAGTTGCAATGAACAGCCCCACTGTCAATGAGACACCTTTAGTTGAACGTAACTTAGTTTTAAAAATTCGGTGCAGGCCTGAAGTGGAAGCCGTTTAAAATGCTAGTTAAATGCATCGCTCCATGGATAATCTAAGACCTTTTGCTAATGCTTTATCTTTACAATGGCCAGATTACAAGTTATGAGATGGAATATATTTAATATTCCATGAATTATTCAAATATCCTCATCTTTGTTACATTAGTTTCGACCGATAAGCTCACCACCCTTAATATGAAACGAAGTATTCTTTTTATTGATGGAATGTACCACTTTCTAGCATTAATAGAGTTCAAAAGCGTGTACGCGGCCTTGTGGGCGATTAAATTTTTCCACCCTACAGCTACTTTCCCTAAGAAAAAAACGTTGCGAGCCACTTGATACTCTATTGCTATTTCTACAAATGTTCAGCCAAGCTATATTCATTAGTTTCAGAATTTCAAACCATTACAGCTAAAACCTGCTAGGTAATGTTCGTAGGACCTCTTCTCCACACACACACACACACATACAATTTCTTTATATTCCATTCGTAAGAAGGAATTTCCATTTCGATAAAATTTTGTGAAACCGCTATTCTGTGGAACAGCCTCCCGAGAGGATGCTTTCTAGATCCTTACAATCTTAATCTCTTCAAGTCTTGGATCAACTGTTATTTCCTGACATATAATCTGAGTTTTTCACTTCCAATTGTTACGTTCATATAAAGCCTCATCCAATAATCTTCTAATTTCACTGGCTCTTAGGAGTTGTACTGTGTGAGCCCAAAATAACCAGAAGAGTGCTAGTATTTTGTTCGGTGATTTAGCTGGGATTTCTCCATATTTTATGAAAGTACGTTCCCTTCGTTAGTTACACGACCGTTACGTCCTGCCAATACCTTATAAATAATAACATTCTGTTTTGTTCGCGTGGAAAAAGGGAAAAAGACAGTACTTGATTTCAGTGAGAAAATGAAAAAAAGAAAGGGAAGATAGAATGAGAAGAGAGAGAGAGAGAGAGAGAGAGAGTCAAATTAAGGGAAGATAGAAGAGAGGGAGTGAGAGAGAGAGAGAATCTAATTAAGTTGATAAGAACAGATACTACACTTTGATGCCGAGATGTGATTGAATTTTCTTGTCGCCCAATGCTGGCAGGATGTGATACAAGGACAGCTTAATTTGGAGAGTCCAAAGTGCGTGCATCCTGGTTACGTCCAAAACATACCTCGGCCCCCGCAACCAAGGGTTGCGCTTGCATCGATCCCCACCCGCTTTAATGCAATAAAGGATGTACTATCACATTCCCCGAAACCAAGGACCTCTCAATAATATTTTCATTTGCGCTCTGTCAGCAGAGACACAAATGAATTGCACTCTGTCCGAACACATAGAGGCAACTGTGAGACAGCGGATACCACACTTTGCTCCGAACGAAAAGGCCGAGAAGTGAAAATGACCGCAATATAAACGTTATTTTTAAGACGTAAAGTATTGAACGACAGAAACTGAATATCCAATTATATAAAATTTTAAATAAAATAACATCGTCTACTGAATTATGTTAAAATTATTATTAAGAGAAATATTCGTAAGTCGGGGATTTGGTTAGAAAGAAAGAAAGAAAGAAAGAAAGAAAGAAAGAAAGAAAGAAAGAAAGAAAGAAAGAATGGAAGGAAGTGTTTAACGTCTGTTTCAGTGAAATGGATAAAGTTGTCAATTTCAATTTTTTACATTTGTACTCCCTTACTTCTTGCGACCAGTATTCGTATTTATGATTGTTATTTTGTTAAAGTTGTCAAGCACAAATATTTAATGATGCAGGAGGGGAATTTCTAAAGATATTTTATTATCGTAGAACCCGACTTGAGCTTATTCAATCATTAACGATTCATCAGAATATTAAAACAGGAAAACCGTGAAAATTTTAATACGAATTTATGAAGATTTTTTTCCCTTTATCCCAAGCGTAGTAATGATCCTATTATTTCCGTCTGCCCTTGTGTCAAAATAAATAAACTTAGTCAACAAGCAAATTTATTGATTGCAATATTTTGCTTTTAGCTTGCTGACGTCTGACTTTGCTGCTGCTGCTGTGTTGATCTCGTTTGGCGCCCTTCTGGGCAAAACCAGCCCCACGCAGCTGATTATCATGGCGCTGATTGAAATCGTTTTATTCTCCGTGAGCGAACATCTGGGACTGCATACGTTTAAGGTTAGTGAATAAACTCTATCTATCTATCTATCTATCTATCTATCTATCTATCTATTTCAGTCTAGCTATCCATGTACTACCGAAGATATATACCTATATTTCTAGGCAAAGCTGATTCTTATCAAGCTGTTATTATCTATAAAGTTAATTATCTTTATCTATTAATCTGCCTCTGGTTCGTTCTCTCTTCCTCTCTCTCTCTCTCTCTCGGGAAGAGAGAGAAAAAGCAAGGTAAGTTATTTAATAGATTAATTAATAGATTATTCTTTTATAAATTAATTATTAAATAGCGTTATAAAGCTAAGTATATATGTATGTGTATGTATATATATATATATATATATATATATATATATATATATATATATATTTATATGTATGTATGTATGTATGTATATATATATAAGTAAAATTCAGGTGTAAATAAAAATGTATGTACAAACAATATGAATAAATATAAAAGAAAAACCTTTTTCTCATTAAAAGTGAAATTATCTTACTTAGATTGAAAGTTCTTGAAAGTGCCGCTATTGGAACCTTAATGGAATGTTAACCTGTGCCCCGGACTTTTCAAATAAAGCCTTTTCCAAACCAATGTACGTTAACATAAAAATATTAAAAGAAAATTGTTAAATCAGAACCTTCTACTGTTTAAATATGTACGTAAATAATTTAGCAAATTAGAATAAAATAATAGATAAATATTAAATTAAAATATAATTACCAAATGAATATGTATAGATAAAAAATCAAAAACAATAATATTTACTCACTTTGGTTTATGACACATTAAATTAATCGCTAAGCCTAATCTAGAGTTTCCTTTGACTTTCACATTTAACATAAGCGTTATTAAATTTTGAAATCTATCGATATTTGTACTTCTTTATAAATACTAGTTGCAAAATAAAGTCCTTTGATTAGCCTTGATAATGTTTATCAAATATGAAAAATAATTGCCGACACCGACTTAATTCATGCTGACAAAGTTTTCTTCAAGACAAACTTCCCTAAAGACTACTAAACTGTTATTTAACTCATTGATGGGGATAGAAGGAATAGATGCACGTTTTTCTGTCACGAATGCTTTAGTATGTAGGGAAGGTTTTATATATATATATATATATATATATATATATATATATATCACACACACATACATATATATATATATATATATATATATATATATATATATATATATATATATATGATTAATAAAAATATAAAATTAGTATCAATCCTATTAATGCTCTATCTCTGATATCGAGCACTTTATTGCAACGAATGCTTGCCTTATATTTCCTTTCTTTTAAACTTCGACAGACTAACACTATAACACTATTTTTGTTATCGTTAGAAATACATATATCTCAAATCAAATCTAAAAAAGGATCCTGGCCTTTTAGTATATCGTTGACCAAAGAACCTTAAGGAAATCATAGGTGGTAACCAAATTTCAGTCGACAAAGTAACAGGAAATACACCAAGAATAAAAACAATAGTTTTCCAACCATGTAACGACAAAAGGAGCCTATATTGTACTCACATTAAACACACCAGTTCTTACACTAGCTCATTCACTATCGCTACTTTCAAAATCTACTACAACTCTAACTCTAGAAGTCATGACATAATTTACTTATTAGAATGCAGACGATGCCAGAAACAATATGTGGGGAAATCAAAATGACCCTTTCACTAAAGAATTAGTAAATATCACAATCAGATTAAGTCGGCTCCCCACGAAAGATTATTATCTGTTGAACAACAATCCCGCCTAGAAAAACATGATTTTGATAGCCATGCAAAAGTCACTATTATTGGAAGAATAGAAATAGACAAAAAAGTTAATACTAGAAGAACATGAAAAAAAAGGATTTTGCGTCTCAAAACACTTTGACCCGACGGACTTAACAACAAACTAAACAACACAGATAGACTTAATATATAATCCCATAGATCAAACCCCACCCATATTTCTCAACCACACTAGACAGACATGCCTGCAGAGGTGCTGAGGTCTCCAACATATAAACACTCACGTATATATAAAAACATACACACATCACTCACACACCCAAAAGACTAAAAGATAACATACACATAACACACACATCTCCTTCCCAGGATCAAATAAAGCTGTCAGAATGTCTAAGGAGATGAATCTGAGATTCATGAATCTCTCGGCCTTCCGTTAAAAGAATTTGAAGGAGGCTTATGACCGATACAAGGACTGGCCAAAAATTAACGATACAAGACAAATTCACTTTCTTCAGAGAAAGTCATACATCCATGTAGTTCCCTGCTACTAACAAGCAGGATTTTTTTCTCCTGAAGATGGCCATCTGGCCAAAACTAGGAGAGGAAGCTAATTTGAATAATAAAAGAAAAATATTAATATACAACCCAGTGTGTCTGAAATTTTAATTTTTTAAACATGGAAGTCAACATTGCGTCTAGCATGAAACAGCCTGTCGCCTCTGAGTGTTGACTTGAATGTTCACTTTTATATTTACATACGCTCTATCTCTGATATTGAGCACTTTATCTCATAAATATAGCATACCTTAAAACTGTATTTCTTCATATATATATATATATGTGTGTGTGTGTGTGTTTATCTAGCTAATATGCTTATATCATGTCTCTTCTTATCTAGCTACATAACCTATCTGTCGCTCTATTTAACTCATTTTGCTCTTAAATATTTTAGCTCAATTTACTCGTTCTGTCTTTATTTATTTATTTATTTTACTCCAAACACTCTTTCCTTCGTTTTTCCCCTTACTTCTACTTTCCTTCATTCTTTATCACTTTTTCATTGTTGATTCCTTTTCTCTTTCACTGTTTCTTGCTTTTTTCTTACTTTCACTTTTATCTTTCTTCTCTTATTGTTTCTCTTGATTTCATCTTCTCTTTCACGCTTTCTTCCACCTTTTTCTTTCTCTTTCTATTCCTTCTATCTCTCTCGTTTTACTATCTATTCTTTTTTTCTTTTATTCTCTTCTTTTCCTTTAGCTCTTATTTCTTTCTCTCATTTTTCTAACGACTTTTTTCCCTTTCCTGTTATTCGTTTCTCTCCTCTTTCTATTATGATATTCCTTTTTCTTGTCCTTGCAAGAATTTAATGAATACAACCTTGGGAGAGTGTATGTCAAAATATTTTTTCTAACACTCCAGATTCTTTAATTCAGTTTTCAGTCCGGTTGTAAAACCAAATTTCTATTCTTAGGCAGTTGATATCGGCGGTTCCATGTTTGTGCATGCCTTTGGTGCCTACTTTGGTCTCTCTGTCAGTCGCGTCTTGCACAATCCGGAAGTTGAAGAATCGAAGAAAGAAGGCGCAGTCTATCATTCTGATATCTTTGCTATGATTGGTAAGGAGTAAATTTGGCATTTAATTTGAGTATTTTTTTTTCCGGAGCTGTTTTCAGAGAATATTTTCTGCTATTTTAAAACAAAATGTTTGCTTTATTTTCGTATCCTATTTATTTATTCCGATAAGTAAAGTTTTAGGAGGTGAACATAGTCATGCGTCAGCCCTGTGAAAATTTTAGCTTTAAATAGAGTGATTTAGTAACACTAAAAGCCGCCCAGGTCCCTCCAAATACTAAAAAAGAAAACGCTTTTCTGTAGCAGATTGCGAACTCACGAGTCTTTTTTTTTTTTAAATCAAGTTCACTCAAAGTCTCAGAGACACAAGAGGTTAATGGATGACGAAAATTTAGAAACAAGAACATAACTAAGGAGTGGAAACAGGGGAAGAGTAATCAGGTGGACAGCAGATAGTGATTGACATTGGATTTAAATTTTTGCAGATAAAGTTGGCTTGAAAGCATGGAGCTTGAAGGAAGTTCTACAAGCAAAAATTACGAGAAAAGGAACTGTTTGCATGGAATTTACGGTTACATCTAGCTAGCTCGACTGTAAATTGGTGAGACCTCTTCGCAAGTCTAGTACTGCGCGAATTTCTTTCTTGAGAATTTCAGCCATTCTGCGTTTTTCATGCCGATACATCTCCGCGAGTGTCCAGGCTACGGGATACATGACTGACGAGGCAGATTTTTTTTCCTCGCAGTAGGTTGCCATTTCTTTCTACGGTAGACCAGTTGCCATCCAAGTCAATAGAACCCAGTCTGTCCTGCTACGTACACATAGCTGGAAGGAAAAGAGGATCATACCTTTCTCAAGTGTATCCCAAGTGTATTAACATGTAAGTGAATGTAATGGATTCGACTGGAATTCGAACTCGGCTCTCTGATTCCTCAATTTCAGCCGGTATCCATTACCGTGGTGTTTTTTGTTGGGAAACTATTTCAAGAAAGATTGGCAACAAAGACTAAATTCTATCTGTTCATTGTTTGAGGCCTTGTGATTAAGGTCGTAAGGCTTTCAACCATATTTAGACGGTGCCAGACGGTCGTCACTTCTGTACTGTAATATCAAGAAAATACTTCTTCGCCTAATCGACTATGATGAGATTCGAAAAGGGGACACATGATCGGAAGGCTAATGCATTAAACATTTAGCCACGCGCAGATATGGTAGATTTATAGCGGGGCACTGAAGGATGCGAAATTGTAATACATAATTACATTAATATGGTTAATTTATTTATTTGAACCTTAAATTAACATTTGCTTTATTTAAACGTTCTAAGGAACTTCTGATAGTAAAGCAGTGTGGCAAAAAAATAAAATAAAACAATTTTCGTTCACTTACTAAGAAATGAGATTGGGTGAAAATTTGAATTAGGTATATTATGCATTAATCTGTTATTAAAATTCATTGTAAAACATTGACATAGATACTAAAATGTGATGTAGTATATATATATATATATATATATATATATATATATATATATATATATATATATATATATATATATACGTTAAAACTCAGGAGGTCAATTGAATTCACTACCTTGGTTTTAACCTCATGGTATTCTCAGGCGTTGTTTATCAAATTTGATCGAATTTGCTAAAAATCTCCTGAGGATAACGTATTTTATTTTTTCACACGTGTATTGATCACTTTTTAATACCACTGTTTCCTGGTCTGTTTTAACACTGACCATTAACTTTATATATATATATATATATATATATATATATATATATATATATATATATATATATAATCAAATGGATAAATATAAATAAATGACGTTGTACGTGTTCACACACAGATAGTGTTGCTATTATTATTAATAATAATATATTTTTCTTATATTATTAATGTTATTATTGGTATGACTAAACATTTTATTTTTATTATTTTTACTACGTTTATTATGTCACCATTATTCTTTTTAGTATTACTGTTACGTGTGTGCGTTTTGTTTGTGTGTGTGTGTATACGTGTGCGTGTGATAAGGTAAGGGTTAGTTACCAACTCAAGGAATGCACATCACCAACTGGAGCCTCTTGAAGTCTATATCTGCTTGCTTTTTGTACTCGAAACATAAACAAAAGAAATATTTTTAATTCGACATTTCTTTTTAAACCATAAATGCCATTTTTGTGGGCACACTTCTTCAGACGTGAATCCCCTGTTATTTTTTTTTTGAAACATCGAAATTAATGTTAACGGATACAGAAATCCAGAGATTCTTCCTAAAGAAAAGTGCTCCTCCCGTAAATAATTCAGCCATTCTTGTTGTTTAATTGGTAGGTCACACTTCAGTTAAAGAAGGGATTTCCCTGATTGGAAAAAGGAATTCGGGTTTGAAAAATAATACAACAAAACAAATTAATATCAGCAATGACGACGCATCTTTAAATTACAGTAGATATTTTCTGTACGCTTAAAAAGGCTCTAGGATAAATTGGCTGAAATTTACCGTAACAACTAAAGCATCAAAATAAATAAAGATGAGCTCATAAAGATCGGTAAAAACTTATAAATATATTTTCCCTTCAATTATCCACCAGTAAAAATGGTGTCATCTTTAATTAAATCACTGTTTCAAATAATTATCGTCATTTCAATTTTCAGGGACTCTCTTTTTGTGGTTGTTCTGGCCAAGTTTTAACAGCGCCCTTGCTCATGGGGATGACAGAGAACGAGCCATCATCAACACTTATTACGCTTTGGCCGCTTGCTGTGTTGTGACTTTTGCAGTTTCTTCATTGCTTGATGGAAAACGACGATTAGATATGGTCAGTTGCTACGGTGATAAACCTATGATTCTTTTTTTCTTTCTCTCTTTTTCAAACGCACACTATCTTTCTTAATTTTTTCGTGTGTATTTCAATATGTCTTTATATATATATATATATATATATATATATATATATATATATATATATATATATATATCAACCTGTTCAAATTTATCTAATTCTGATATACCTCCATTTCTTACACATACACACACATTCTCTCTCTCTCTCTCTCTCACAAACACGCACATTCTATTTATCTGCCTTCCTGTATGTCTGTTTTATCCCCTTGATATCTATCTATCCATCTATCTATCTATCTATCTATCTATCTATCTATCTATCTATTACTATAAACCTTATTTTTATAGGGTATATGCATTTCAGTTGTTTTTGTTTTCTTAAACAGTGAAATGAATAACCGAACTAGTAGTAACATCAGCAATTGAGATGATTACAAAGAAAAAAAATGAATGGATGACAGATGAAATCTTTGACATGATGAAAAGAAGACCATGCCAAGACTGTACAAAGTAATAAGGACAAACACAGGCAGGCTAAAGAGGAATGAATCAAGGAAAATATACAGAAATAGAAAGAATGAGTATATAAAAAAGCAGATATGCATAGAAAATAAGAGAACTAACAGGACAAAATACATGCTCACCAATAGGATGCATAAAGTCTAAGGACGGAACGCTGATATACGAGAAAAATACTCCAGAGATGGAAGGAATATATCGGAGAGCTCTTCCACGATGAAAGAGAACAATTGGCTATACACATAAATATCGACGAGCCGGAAATATTAAAATCTGAAGTGGAATCTACACTGACCAAATTAAACAGAAACAAAGCGGCAGGACTAGACGAAATTGTAATAGAGATGCTGACAGACTTAGATGATTTCGGCTTAGACAAGATTATTCTGGTGTTATAGCGCGGTAGCGAAGGTAATCTATTTTTATAGCACTAAAAAGCCAGGTGCATAGACATGTGAACTCCAACAGACAGCCAGCCTAAGGAGTCATATAAAAAAACTTCTCATTCAAATTTTGATGAATTGAGCGCGAAGGAGAATTAGACCAGAAATAGGACAAGACAGTGAGGGTTCGTCTAAGACACTGGAACAAGGAAAGAGGTATTTATGCTTAAGAGGTTATCAGAAAGGCTAATACAGTTGCAGAAGGTCGTGTGCCTGTGTTTTATAAACTACGCAAAGTCGTTCGATAAAGTACGCCATAAAGATCTGTTGGAACTGCTCAGCAACCTTGACATATTCTGGAAAGACATTAGAAAAATCCAGAATCTGTACTGGCACCAGAGACGGATATGCAGTGTGATTGGCCCTGATCTGGCATCTCGTCTACATGCATTATTTCATAGATGTGCCGTCGCCTCCCTCTGTCTTTTCTACAAATACTTTTACGGTGACAGAAAGCATGGTTGTTAGCAAAAGGAACAGCCCAATATGCGAATTACAAATTGGTGACATCAAAATCAAACAAGTACAAAAATTTACATATCTGGGAAGAGTTTTAACAGAGGACGGAAAGTGCGACACTGAAGTCTGATGGTGCATTGGGATAGCCAAAAATCCTTCCAAAAGCTAAGCAGAGTATTGAGAAGCAGAAAAAATATTCATTTCAAGACAAAGAAAAGAATACTGAATATGGCAGTGAATGCTAGACAATCTCTTCAAAGATGAAGCAACAGAAATGTTGTTCTACAGAAGGATGCTGACAATACTATGGACCGAACCTGTGAGCAACGACAAAGTTTTATATAAAATTGAAACAAAAAGGAAATATACTTAACATCAAGAAGAGACAGTTGAAATTTTTAGACACATCAGGAGGAAAGACGGCTTGGAAAATCTGATACTCACAAGACACATTACAGGGAAGTGGGGAAGTGGAAAACAGCGCATAACATACTTAACGAGCTTGAGTAAATGAATGGTGGAACAAAGTTTAGAAGAAATAAAAAAGATAAAATTTATTAAGAGCTTCAAAGGACAGGATATTGTGGCGAGTCATGATCGCCGACATTGTAAGGGAACACAGCACATAAACAAGAAGTATCCACGAAAAATAAAGTTTTTAGTAATAAAGAAATAATGTGGCTAAAAAAACATACAAAAATTACTGTTTTATGTCTTCCTGTCTTTCTATCTATGCTTTATGCCTATCTATGCCTTATGTCTATCTCTAATTATACATATATATATATATATATATATATATATATATATATATATATATATATATATATATGCTTTATGTCTGTCTATCTATCTATGCTTTATATCTATCTATTTAGCTATGCTTTTTGTCTAGGCTTTATACCTATCTATCTATCTATCTATCTATCTCTTTCTCTCTCTCTCTCTATATATATATATACATATATATATATATATATATATATATATATATATATATATATATATATGTATATATAATATGCTTTATGTCTGTTTATATGTCTATGCTATATGTCTGTGTATGCTTTATGATTATCTATTTAGTTATCTACCTATGCTTTAAGTCTAACTATGCTTTATCTCTCTCTCTCTATATATATATGTGTGTGTGTGTGTGTGTGTGTGTGTCTGTGTGCTTTATATCTATCTATCTATCCTATGCTATATATTTGTTTGTCTGTCTGTCTGTCTATCTATTATTTATGTCTGTCTATTTCATTAAAGTAAATACGAAATAAATGAAAGCTGATTTATTAACAGAAATATTTTGTCATTAATGAAGAACTACATTGGAGGGCCCTAACAGTTGGGCTAGAGTTGGATCCTTCATGAAAATTATAAAATCAGCAAGGCTTAGAAGACAACAAGCATGGAAGTGGAGTAATAGTTTGCTCAAGTATTTTATGCTGTAACATTATAGATCTATCAATCTATCTAGTTTCTATTCTTAGCAATCTTTCATTTGTCTAAGTCTGTCAAGCTGTATATACCTGTATTTTCGTATCTGTATACAGTGAAACGAAAAAATTTTGGACACATCAATGAACAGCATTTAATATGTCCTTATCTATTTTTCTATGTGCCATGTCTCTTCTGTCCCGTCTCAACTTCCTATCCATTGTAAATCTTAATAAGGTTTTTCCTCTTACACTCCCTGCTCATCCATTTACACAAAATCTTCAGGTACGTTACTGTTCGATTAGCAAAAGTTAACCAGCGCTGAGCCCGGTCAGTGCTTGGGAACATCGAATACTGTAAGCACCATCTTAAAACCTGAAACATGTTTCAGGTTTAAGTAATCCACATGGGGATAATAAACCGTAAAAAACCCAACTCAATCGATCAAAAGGTCAGTAGGTTATGTGCTGTTTCCCACTGACCCTATTGATTTCTGTATGCCGCGTGAGTTTCAAACTCTCCAAGCTCTTTTTTCTTTCTTTCTTTCTTAAATCGTCTTCATTTAAGTTTACTTTTTCTCGTTCATTTTTTGTTCATCTCTTCAATCTTTATCTCTCTTTCTTTTTGTGATTTTCTTTCTTTTATTCTTACTTATCTTTGTCAATCCTTTTTTGTTATTCCTCATTTCATGTTTTTATTGTATTTTCTTTCCTTTTTACGTACTCTTTTATCTGTACTTTCAGTTTCATTTATTTTACCCTAAGAAAGACTGAAAAAAAGTCTTTTGCTAACTAAATAAAAGTACAAAGGCTCTCAGAGCCACCTGTTTCGAAAGTAAGGCCAACAGTAAATTATTTCATTTAAAACTATTTTCCTTCATGCGCCCAAAGAAATAACAAATCGAACCCCCACCGTTCCTTAACATTTGCTTAGGAAATTAATCATAGAAATACAATTAAGCTTCACTGATATATAATTATTGCTATTAAGCCTTAATTAAAAGTTTAAACTATTAATAAGTGCTCCGGTCAAGTTAAGGAAATAATTACATGCTTGGATGAAAACGATAAATATTTGACAGCACACATTTGGTAGATATTTAAATAATTACAACGTTGAACGCTTTTAAAGAAGCCAAATGTATGAATTAAAAGCTTTTACTGTGAAATGAATATATTATTGCATTGTCAAGGTTGACAATAGCGGTAATTGGTTAGTTCAGAAAGTTTCATTGATGTGTTTTTGTTTTTACGACTTTATTGAGGGTTATTTAAAGCCGAAGGATTATAAAATAAAGAATTATTTTGTTCCAAGTGAATATTGCATTAACATTCTTTTGGGAGTAACAATAATTATTCCAGACACAAAGTCCTACTATTTAACCCATAGCTAGGGGGAGATGTATTCATACCTTACTCGGCGGCATTTGCTCGAAAGTGAATGTAACGATGCTGACTGGAATTTGAACTTGGTTCTACGATTTCTTATTTTAGCCACTCTCTATTACATCACGAGCCCAGGGTTGTTATCGGAAAGTGAATAATGACATTGTTTGAAAATAGCGGACCGGTAAACATGTTATTTGATAAAGCTAGCATACAAAAACGTTTTTTTTTATTTTTACATAAGAGATATGTGGACTAACTTTCGTATGTTTACATTATTTACAGTATTCGGACTATTATCCTCATCTTCATTGCCATATTCACAACATTTCGGCCGTTGTACATTCCGGCCTTCTCCTCACCGGGGTAGATTGTTCTATTTCACGTGCCATGCCTCTTCCGGATGTCTCAGTTATTTCATTTAACTCAACTTTTCAAGGTTTTTCATTCACCACTGCTGTAGCCTGCTATTGAACTCACATATATTTGGGTCTAGTCCCTGACTCTAACTAACCTCTTTATCCACTGGGCCATGTGTCCTTGAGAAAACGTTGTGAATATGACAATGAAGATGAGGATAGCAGTCCGAATAATCTAAATGATATAGTCATAATACCTCAGCTAGATATAGACAGAAACTTTCGCATGGTCAGCATGAACTTTAATTTGAACTTTGAATTTGTTCTCTTACACCAGACGGCGCCTTCTACATCAAAACCTCTGTAACCCTACGATGAAAAAAATAATTTATTTTATATATTTATATTTTTTTTTTATTTATATTTTTTACGTAATTTTCTTCTGTGTAAATTTGCTTAACAAACACTTATCCATTAATTCAATCAGTTATGTGCCATGCGTGATATAGGCTTAGGCGATCATGTATCTTTCAATACATGACTGACGAGGCAGTAGGTTGCCATTTCTTTCTGCGGTAGACCAGTTGCCATCTATCCAGATATGTAGAACCAGGTCTGTTCTGCTATTTATTATCCATAGCTGAGGGGAGAAGAGGATTCATACCTCTCTCAAGTGTATTAGCACGTAAATGAATGTAATGGATTCGACTGAAATTCGAACTCGGCTATCCATTACTCCATACCTCCTTAATTAAAAATCTGAATTCAAAACCGTATAGAGAAAAAAAGAAAAAGAAATCACTCCACTACCTTTCCGAAGAAACCAGGTAAATTTACAAATAATAAACAAAAAGAACCTGTAGAGAGCTATAATCGCCTACGTCCTGTAGAGACAGCGTATTACAAAAATCAAATTTGTCACTTCGGCCATTTTGAAAAGCCATCCGGACAATGTGCGCTATGTGTTCTTATGTGTGGATGTGTATACTTGTGTGTGCGTATATGTGTGCGTCTTCTGTGTATGTGTGCATGGCGAGCGCTTTTTCGAGTGTTTAGAACCATAAGATCCGGGTTCGAATGTCACCATGGTCGATTTGTCAGATCACTTCTTGATATTGTCCTGGAAGACGACCCCAGCGCCAGACGCCGTTGGAACGTACCTGAAAACTACATCATGGGTTGACCTAAGACTTATGGGTGAAATTGGGTAAACGGTACTGTTCGTAATCCATCGATCATATTGCTAGCACGAAGTCACAATGAAATGTGCGTATTTACCTTATTCAAAACTGTTGATCACACCAGAAACTGTAATTAAGGTCCACTCATCACAGTTACAGTATGAATTACAGATTCCAAAGTGCCCCTTGCTACCTCGAACAGGATTTCTTAAATGAGATAGATATCAGAGTTAAGAGATGTGCGGAGCGAATTTGCAACGCCAATTTCGATGACACAGGCTGGAGGCAGGCAAAGCTCCCTTTGAGTTTCGGAGGCCTGGGCCTTCGATCAGCGATAGATTTGGCCATTCCAGCATATCTTTCTTCACTTTCGTCCAGTCACCAATTAATTGATGAGATACTCGGTGGATCGTCTCAGTGTTTCTCGGGTAGTTCTTTCGAACAAGCTTGCAGCGTCTGGACCCAAGAATTACTTTCTCTCCCACTAGCCACATCAAAACAAAAAAACTGGGATAAAATAAAATGCGAGGCCAATTTTACTAATTTGAGGCTCTCTCTGGATCAGCATCGCCTCGCCTGTCTACTATCTGCTTCACAAGCGAGTAGTGGCGCCTGGCTCAACGCAATGCTCTCTTCATCTACCAGTACCCTTCTAGATGATGAGTGCACTCGAGTCGGAGTCGAGATCCGTCTTGGACTCAAATTATGTGAGCGTCACAGATGCAGATGTGGAGCCTCCATCGATGAGTTTGGTTTGCATCCTCTCTCCTGTTGTCGTAGTGCCGGCCGCTTTCCACGGCATGCAGCCATTAACGACATCATCAAAAGAGGTTTGGATGCAGATGAGTTCCCTTCCCAAATCGAACCTGTAGGCCTCGACCGCGGTGATGGAAAGCAGCCGGATGGCATTACCATTTTCCCTTTTAAAATGGGGAAGTCGTTGATTTGGGATGCGACCTGTGCGGATACATTTTCGTTCGGTAATTTGATCAGTTCCGCGGTTGAGCCGAGATCCGTCGCCCGGGACGCAGAGATGTAAAAAAAATAGTTAAATATTCTTCTCTTGCTGACAGATTTTTTTTTACTCCTGTGGTAGTGGAGACTTCAGGGGTTATTGGGCCTCGTTCGATGGCGTTCCTTCGGAGGATTGGCGCGATTGCGTCTCGATTAAGGGGCGAGCCTCGCGAAACGGAGTGACTCTTGCAGTGTGTCTCACTGGCGATGGTTCGAGGTAATGCTTTCTCCATCATTGCGGCTGGCAGAGGATAGAAAAAAATTGTTTATAGTTACGTTGTTCTGGAATTGTCATCAGTGGTCAACTGAACTTGTTTTGTTTCAATAAATTCTGAATATTATTGTTCATTAAGTTGTAGGCATATTTTTTTAAAATTTTTCTTAAATGCAAAGAGAGTAACAATTACAGATTGGCTGTGTAGGTGTTAATGTTCCTGACAGGCGTCTTTAGCAGGGATTAGCTACCCCTAGCAGACGGGCTTGCAGAGAAACGAATAGCCACATATTTACTTTACATTCACAATTTACTGTGTTTGTATATGTGTGTGTGTTAGCATATGTATGTGTTTGCATGTTTGTGTGGGCGTATGTTTGTATGTGTGTGTTTTCGTTTTCGTTTGCGTGTTTGTATGTGTATCTGTGTGTGCGTATTTGTATGCGTGTATTTGTTCGTTTATGTCTGTGCGTTTGTCTGTGTGTCCGCGTGTTTTTGTGTTTATGTTTGAATACGCGTGTTTTTATTGGTGTATGTTTGTTTGTGTGTGTGTTTATCTGTGTGTTTGTGTACACGTTTGCGTGTGTATACGTTTGTTTGTGTGCTTGGTTGTTTGCGTGTCTTTGTTCGTTTTCGTGTGAGGTTTGTGTTTGTATGCGCATACTTGCTTGGTGTTTGTGTGCGCATACTTGCTTGGTGTTTGTGTGCGCATACTTGCTTGGTGTTTGTGTGCGTGTGTGTGTGTTTAGGTATGTCTGATTGTGTATGTATATGTGTATGTGTGATTGCGTGTGTATGTGTTTGGTGTGTATTTGTGCATGTGTTTATGTGTATATAAACATGTGTGTGTATTTGATCGTGTGTGTGTGTTAGTGTGCGTGTGTGTGTATCACTGTCTGTGCGGGCCCGCATGTTAGTGTGGGTGTGGGAATAACTTCATCTTAATCCCTGCCTTTTCATGAATGAAAACCAGCTGTCTCCTGAAACAAGTATCAAAACTTCTTTTTTTTCTTTTTGGGATCAAAGATCGGTTTGTAGTGATAGGCGGTGTTAGGTTAAAAATGTTTTATATAAGCAAACATGCCTCATGTTGTACATCTTTGTCGCGTGTGGCAGACGAAACACACATTCCCCAAATCTCAGTCCAACATATTTTATAATCATTTTTTGTAAAATAACACCAGAAACATTTTAAAAATAATAAAAAGTCAGTGTCTCAACCTTTAAGCGTGTGAACAATTTGTTAAAAAAAATGGGGTCGTTGTGTGTGAAACGTGCAAGGTTTTGATAACGTGTTTGTTCCAGTCCCCGAAATGATTGACTCTGTATATTTCCGTTGCTTTCTTTGGTGTGGGTGGGAGGGATTTAATTAAGTGTAAAAAAAATCTCAGTGTACTGAATGCACTGGCAACTAATAATTTTATCGTTTAAAATTTGCTATATATATGGGGGAAGTCTTCTTAATATCGCGGATAGAACGTTTATATATACAGGGTGAGTCAAAATTATGTTAACACTAGTATGAAAGGAATAATTTATTCAGAATTTACTGAACAGTCTCCACCTGTCTACCAGCAAGATTGATGCAAAATAACCAGCGATCAACAGTACAATTTAGTGCCTTGAAACACATTTCACGAGGAATGTTTGATATTACACCTTTTATTCTGTCCTAGAGTTCTTCAATGTTTTTAACTATTTTTTTACTATACACGCGATCCTTTATCATAGCCCATAACCAGAAGTCACAGGGTGTCAGATCAGGGGAGTGTGGTGGCCATGCCAACGGTCCGCCTCGACCTATCCAACGATTTCAGAAACGTTGATCGAGACAAACGCAAACAGTATGGGCAAAATGAGGCGGTGCACCATCCTGTTGGAAATACCCTGCTCGTCTGATTTGTAGGGTATATAATTAATGCCAAACTCTTACATTGCAGCACTTCTAAGTAAGCATTTGTAGTCACCGTTGGGGTTGTAAAGTAATACGGGCCAATTGCACCCTTTGACTTCTGGTTATGGGCTATGATAAAGGATCGCGTGTATAGCAAAAAAGTTAGAGACATCAAGATTATAATAAAAATATATTGAACTCACTTTCATGTTTCAATACTTTGATTGTACTTCTTCAGGCGATGGCAAGTAACGCCTGAAGAAGTACAAAGTATTGAAATATGAAAGCTTTTGTAAAGGTATTTTAATATGTTTTTATTATAAAATTTTATAAAAAAATGATTCGGGTCTGATCGAGCTCTCCGGAGAAAAGTGTAAATTAAGAAAAACAAAAAAACAAAAAAACAAAAAAACAGTGGCTACAGCTGCTATTAATGAATTGCTCTTCAATTACGAATTGAGCTCTTCTGGGTACTGGCGTTTGTATTCATTTCGTATAGAAAACGTTAAAATTTCCGTTTCTCTATGCCGTGCGCCGATAGCTTAGGGATAAAATCTCTGAATGATGTCAAATCGGTCGAATTTCATCCCGTCTTGAAGCAATCGGATGTGTAGCCACACTGAAGAGCTCTGATACAGCAAAATAGTCTATATGTGGATGACAATTTATATATATATATATATATATATATATATATATATACCGGATGAACAGAAGAATAAACGTTTCATTGTTATTGGCAATTTTACGCTTCAAGCGATCATCAGACCTTGTGCCACTACTCACTGTGTGGGTTCTTTATATAAATCACTAAGAGTTTATGCAAAGAGGGTGAAATAGCGAACACATTTACCTCACTTCTTTTGTTTTGGTCTAATGTTTTACGATATTTAGTGTTCTGAACTTAAGTTTGCTTATTTTAATTATTATTTTTTTTTAGATCTATTTATTATTATTTCTGTGTAAGGCATTTATAAATGTTTGTGTGTAAAACAGGATAAATCAACACACATCTATTATCAGCTTCGGACTATAACCATTAGATGAAATATACAATACTAATCTATTCCCTGTTCTTATGACTCAACAACGTCATCATATATTTTAAAAAGATTGCTGCTATATTCGCTTGCCAGTCACGACATGCGGAGAACATCGTATTATAAACAAAATCATCACTGATTATTCCCGTTAAGCGTCTTAACTACATTTCTGATTGTTCTTTTTATTATTGCACCAACATCATTAATGCAATCTATTATTCTCATAAACCTTTATTCTTATAACCCGTTATTCTTGTCAACTATTATTTATATACTACGTTATAACAATTAAATTGAATTTTTTATTTGTATTGCCTTCAAATGTTCTAATTGTTTTCTTTAGGTTCATATCCAAAATGCAACTTTGGCCGGCGGAGTGGCTGTCGGAACAACTGCAGATCTCATGATCGAACCTTACGGTGCCATCATAATTGGGTCGATTGCTGCTATCGTCTCCACTATTGGCTACAAATTTGTCACGGTATGTTGACCAATCTTTCGGTTCCATTAATATTCATCCCTATGAGAAGTCTTGTCTTGGAGTCTTAATAAAGTAAATCATAAAGAAATTTATTTTTTAATAAAGTAAATCGAAAAATGCAAAATATAATGAAGCAGTGTTTTGTTTTTAATTATTTTTACTAAAGTAAATAGTAATGTAATTTATTTTTTAATAAATTGCATCAAAATTCTTATTTTTCATACTTCAATTTACTTTATTAAAATTAAGTTTATGATTTACTTTATTAAAAATAATTAAAAACAAAGAATTGGTTCATATTTTACGAAATGTCTTTTCAAATGCCTTATTTGAAGAAAAATATTCACTAACGGTTTCAATCGTTAATAAATTACTTTTATTCGGTTATAAAAAAAAAATAATGTTTCCTGGTACTGAGTTGTCTCGGCCTTGAGTTGTCCTGGCGCCCAGTCAGTGGTGTTATGTTGGCCGTGTTGGGTTGTCACTTCCCGTTGACTGGAGGCGTTAAACATTTTTATCTTCGCTTATTTCTTTCTTTCTAGCCAAAACCCCGTCTTACGAAGATTCATCTTAATAATAATTCTAAAATAATTCAGCAGTCGATGTTATTTTATTTAATTTATGGTAATTAAATATTTGGCGATTGTCTTACTGTGTTTGCGTCGTTCGTCTAAAAAATGCCACGTTTATCACGGTTGCCATATCTTCTCCGCCTTTTGTATATAAAAAGAATACCCGCTCGGCCCGGTGGCTAGGATCAAAGTTTAGTATCTGCGCTTTGTGAGCTGTCGGGTCGGGTGTCTGTCGAACTCTCTGCTTGCAGAGAGGAACCCGGACGAAGATCCGCCGAAGAGTAAGGTTTCGTTGGGGGAGGTTGACGGAACTGGCCCGCCTCGGCGGGTTTGGATGGTTATTTATTTTTGGCTGGGCCTACGGGCTCGGAGATACCCACATTAAAAAGGCCTTGTGCCACATTTGATCCCCGTGGGTGGATTGATAAATACCATCTAAATACCATCTTCTCCGCCTTTTGGCTGAGATCAAAGTGTAGTATCTGTTCTCATTAGCTTATTCTGATTCTCTCTCTCACCCACTTTTATCTTCAAGTCTTTTTCTTTTTTTTTTTTTTGTTTTCTCACTGAAACCATGTAATATCTTGTCCCCTCTTTCCCCGTGATCAAAACGCAGAATAGTCCATTATTTATGGGGTATTGACAGGACATAACGGCTGTGTTAACTAACAAAGGGAGGAAAAAGCACAATCATAATAGGATAATAAAGGTATTGATTCATAGATAGTCTTTAGATGTGCACATGAAAACAAGGTTTGTAATAATCACCTGTAAAAAATTAAAATACTTGTGGCACGTTATAATTTATACTAATGTGACACCCCTTGTTGAGGTCCATGCAGTTTCTCCGGCGGCCGTTCTCCACGCTGTGATGTTGCCGGGGGTTGGTTGAAAAAGTCGAAGTCTCAAGCTGGGGGCACAAGATAAACCATTAAAGGAACGAACTTCCACAACTTAGATGAGTTTAATTGACGCTTTATTTCGTTCAGACTTAGTCTTGCCGTTGGGATAGGCGATGTGACACTCAGCTCTAACTCTAACTAATGGAGATCAAATGCCGAACCGACCGACTCAGACAAACGGAGTTTCACTTCTTCAGTGTGCCTGACACACGTGGCTACTTCAAGCACACGCCCGGCTGAACTGCTCGGCTCGGAAAAATCACTTGTATTTATATTGAAATAATCGGAAGTCCACTAGACCACCGGATGAAAACAAAAGATAAGCATTGGCGACTGTAAGTTCAAAATTTCAATGTACTTAAATTTTGCTTCCTTTGATGTGTAAACATCCCATGGACATTCCGTCTGCACTCGGCCTCCAACAATGTATTTTCCAGGATTTATTGTTATCTTTTTATCTTAACAAATCTTCGTGTGAAGGCCGTCGGATGTTTTTTATAGCCCTAGCACTTTCTCAGTAGTCAGGCGATTTTTTTCGTTTCTTTTTTTATTGCCTGGAGAAAGGGAAAATTCTATTATCTTTTCTTTATTTCCTTAATGTGTTGTCGAAATACCGTAAAGACAGTTTTTGACCTGGTCATCAAAAATCTATTTCCTAAACGTTTACCTTTTATCACATCAAATCACTTAGTCAAATGTTTTATTGGAAGACTGGTAGGATTTAACAGTAATCTGATGCCCTTTTCTCTTCCACAAACTTCCTTATAAAAGAAAAGCGTTTATTTATTTATTTTTTTCCTTTTCTTTTTCCCTTAGTACTTTTGTTAAACGAAACACATGTTTTTAAACTATTTTTCTATTTTAAACCGTTTTCTATTCTTAATTTATTAAAATAAAATACATATTTTAGAAGTTCACCTTAATATACGCCTAGTTATCGTGTCACATTACCTCCCCCAACGGATCTTGTCATTTATGTTAATAAATTACAATAAACACAAATAAAGTCATGACACGATGCTTCTTCAGGTCGGCACGCCATCACCACAAAAATTATTTTGATTCCACAGGGGTGTTCTCCTCCCCTCCATAACCATTAATTATGAAATTTCTTATTAATCAATTTGGCATTATTTACCATTCTTTGTATTTCCTCAACCCATTTTTCTTTTTTTTTTTCTTTTTTCCACAACCAATTCATCAGTTTTTGTCTTCGTAGCCGGTGGCATCAATGAATCCACGCAGTTGGTTTATCGCTACGTTTGAATGTCAATTCTTCGTTAACGAACACCTTTCCCAACTTAAAGTTTTGCTTTCCGATTTACATCCATTCCCTTTTATTTCTGGAAGAGATTCTACTCTTTGTCAATTCAACTCCTGTTACCAATTTCCAGCCCTGAAAGATAAGCCACAAATCCCTGGGCCTTCCTGCTCCCTCCTATGAAACCTCGTCATGATGGAAGTTTGCTGAGGACGCCCCCTCCTAATTGGGTCAATGGCGCCGGACAGAATAATTGAAGCATAGTTTACCCAATAAAATCAAGAGAGGGGAGTGTTTCCACCCCCTCCCCAAAAGAAAAAAAAGAAAAAATTAAATAGCACAAATATAACAGTCATAACTCTGAGCAAGTCCACTGCATAAATTTAGGAGCGATGTAACTGTTCCTCATTATCAGTCTCCTTTTCAACTGTTTAAAGTTCTCCAAACCTATTTCATTTTCCTTTCTTTCATTTTTCCTTTTAAACAGAACAACAACAAAAAATAAATGTTTCTAAAATGTTTCTTTCTGTTTTTCTCAAAAATATTTTTTTCATCAGCATCATCATCTCTCTTTTTTTTTTTCGCAAGCACAGTTGTTTCTTGCTCTCTCCCTTCTTCTTATTTTTTTTTTTCATTTTTTTTTTTTTTATTTTTAAGTACGCACATTTTTTCTTTATGTGCATGCTCCTGGAGCACCCTGTCCATTAGAAGGAAGAGGAATATGGAATAGCAGTTCTTTTCTTTTTCATTGTTTTTTTTTTTTTTTTTTTTTTTTTTTTTTTAAACCTCCAATCGTACGGTCGATAGTTGCAACCGTTCCTATACCTGGGTTCCTTTCTCAGGATCAGTTTCAGGGTTCTCTGTCTCTTGGGTCTCCGTGGTTTCAACACGTGATCCACCCTTTTTGCTATTCAGTCCTCTCGCCGGCATAATTCTTCTACATCTTTTTAACCACTGCCTTCCCCAAACTACTTAAATTATTATTAATATTATCCCCACCAAAATACATCCCCCAACTGATAACAAGGCTACAGATTTAGTGGTCCAACTCCCCTGGGGAAGAACCTCCCCATCTATCGTCTCTAGTTGATCAACTAAGTCTTGTAAATCGATTCTTTCTATTTTCTCTAATAGTTGTGGAGGTTCCCTTGCAGTAACATTCAACGATGTTCTAACGAGAGGTTTCCATAAGTCTGTCCAACGAGCCGATGAGATGTTTGAGAGAGCAAGATTCAAATCTCTCTTCCGCTTGGTAAAAAGGCGAAAGTGTGATAGACGTGCCGAAGGCTGTGCACCCCATAGGTAAGCTTATGATAGATAGGGGCGGGGTGGCTGTAATGGTTAGTGGTGGCCTCCCTTTGCATACCTGGGACAAATTTAACTTTGTCTCCAACGCTACCGCCCTCACCTCGTCTGACAACCCTATGGCTTGTGGCATCAATTTGCTTTTTGATACCTCTATGTTGCAGGTTCGGTTAATCTCCTCTTTGTTCCCATTAAATAACCCAAGTAAACAGGTTTGATACCCTCCAGTGCCATATATAGGACTCCTTAAAGGGCATGTTCCCAGCATGTCCATTCTGCATTTTTCCGCTTCCGCTGCAGTGAGCAGCATGAACTTGGTTCTAGTTAGGTTCAAGGCTATGTATTCTGCTTCTATCTTATATTTAGCAATTATTCCTAGCTCCTGTTTTGTTCCAGGGTAGGGGATGGGTAAATTAATTGCCTGGAAAACTTCAAACATACTCCCTCTGTTTAATAGCGGTATTGGTACTAAGGCTAACAACTTATCGTTTTCTATCAGCGTAACACAACCCAGGGAGCTATAGTAGCGCCATAATTCCATGTTGGGATCAGCGGCCAACCGAAACTGGTGAGGAAGTTCAGTCTGAATCCCCAGCAATATATCTCTGAGGTGACCGGGAGCTACAATACTAGGTGACAGATGTCCGAGGAAGAGCATGTCTAATTGAGCACTAACATGCTCGAGAGACAGCTGCAAGGACTGCGAGGCCTGTCGCAATCTGTTGATGGCCATGAGCAATTGTAGGAATTGCGCCACAAAGCCCCCGAGTTCCTGCAGCTCGGCCGACATGGAATGGGTCACTTGGCCTAATTTATTCTGTATGTCTAGTACGTTCTTTATCAGCCGATTGATGGTCTGCCTATTTTTTGCCAAGTCTATGCTGGAACATTTAAAATCGATAGACTATTCCTTGTCTGTTTCTCAAGGCTTTTTTGACCTTCCCCTATTGCTGCTAATTTCCTTCTGATAGTCTCCAAGTCGGCCCCGGTTATCGTTCCAAAAAGCACACTAAGTGCCTTACCTACAATTGGTAAGACTGACCTTTTTTTTCTAGATTCAAGTAACTTCAGTCCACCCATATAGTCTCTCATATTGCCCCAGTGCAACTCCAATGCAATTATTTCCTGCCTAAGCGAATACATGAGGTTATGATAGTTCCCCTTATCAGAGTGATAATTTTTAGCTATCTGTTCGCCTATTGTTTTTCCGCAGTCTTTTTGAAAAGGGTGTTCTCGCTATGTCGCAAGGCAACGGTTGACGCAACAAGGACGAGCAGCAACAGAATCCTAACGCTGTCCATCCGGAAACACAATGGGGAGCCCGGTTACTGTAGTGAAATGGATATAAATAATAGCACCCCCCCAAAAAAAAAATTAGACTAGGCTAAAACTAATATATATTTTAAACCCCATTCTACCTTCTTCGTCTGTCTATTAACCTCCTGAAGGTTCCTACCGATCCCAGAGAGAGAGAGAAAAAAAGGTTCCCCGTTCTTTGTTGAAGAAATGGTCTAGCTAGTGCTATTTTTTAGTCCACTCTCGTCTCGTAACCTAGACTGTATCCTACTCAAGGGCACACATTCCTCGTCCTCATCCTCCCCATCCTCCTCCGTATGAGAGGATCGCTTATTGTTTGACCTCAGTTCTGCCAAAGGGATGTCGTCCTCCGAATCCCACTCTTCGTGGTCCTGCTGAGGAAGATAGGGGTTCTCCCTGGAGTGACGATAACTTTCAGTATATTTTATGGAGGTTCTCTCCGACTCCGAGTCCTCGATATCGGATTCTCGGTCTGAGGTCGGAGTTCAGCTAACTTTAAATCATTGGCATGCGCCCTCTTGATTTTTCCACTAAGCTGGTTCCAAATTACGAATGTAACTGGTCCTGTTTGTTCAGTTATTCTATAGTAGGGTCTCCATTTCAGATCTAATTTGCCTTGTCTCACATGCTTCTTGTAATACACTGGATCCCCGACTCCCAATTTTACTTCTCGGCGGTTTTTGTTAACAGTGTGATTCCTCCTCTTCTGAGCCCGTTTAATCCTCCGTTGAGCTTGGACAAAGATTTTGTGTTGTTGTTCGATTATAAGACGATGGTGATCTTCGCCCATGTACCTTCTACGAGGCTTCACCAGATTATCTACCGACAGAATCACGTCGCGTCCAAATAGCATATAATATGGCGAGTATTCTGTTGTCTCGCACATAGAAAATCTCACTGCAGCTAATGCTTGAGTTAGATACAGATCCCAGTTCTCATTCTCCCCCATTGCTAATTTAGCTAGAATATCACCTAAGGATCGGTGGAAGCGTTCTACCTTTGCGTTGCTCTGTGGGTGGTATGGAGATGTGGTTATGTGCTTTATATTCAAACTGTTGAGAGTCTCCCTCATGATCTCATTGACGTTTTCAGTTCCATTATCTGTCACTAACTCTAACGGGGGCCCATATCTTGGGAATATCTGTGTCAGAACTAAATTGGCTACCGTCTGAGCCTTTTTATCTTTTACGGCATAAGCTTCTGGCCAGTTGGTAAGCCAGCCGACAAAGCTGGTTATGTAATTGTTTCCGCGAGGAGTTTCGCCATACGGCCCTGAAATATCTAAGCTAACCTTCTCAAATGGATAGGCTGGAGTTTCCGTTTCCACAAGAGGTCCTATCGTATGTTTATCGGCTCTGACCTGACATGTGATGCAGCTATTCACATATGCAGTCACTTCTTTGTACAGAGCCGGCCAGTAATATTTCCTACTGATAAGTCCGTACGTTTTATCTATGCCTATGTGTCCTAGGGTGTCGTAGTGCTGTGCTAGTATCCTACTTTGGAGTGATCTAGCTACGTACAGCCGGGGCCTCACTTCCCCATCCCTTTCGGAGAGATAATATAGCCTATCTTCTTGTATTAGGTATTTTCGTGCACATATTCAGTTACCCGCCCCGCCTCTATCGCTTCCTTTAGATTCTTAATTTCATCATCCATTTCGTATTCGCAGAATATTTCGGGGGGGGGGGCGGTCCTCTTCAATGTCACTCGAGTCTTCCAGTTCCCCTAAGCCGATTCGATTCTCAATTCGCTGAGAGTTAATCACGTTTATCTGGTACGCCCTGTCATCCACCACAGGTATAATGTTTACAGATTCCTCTTCTAACGCCCGAGGGATTCGAGACAGCAGATCGGCGCATGTATTTTCCCTCCCCGCCAAATACTCTATTTTACAATTATACCCGCTCAAATTAATGACCCATTGTTGTATTTTCCTGTTGGTAAGTTCCGCTTCAAATAAATACTGTAGCGGTTTGTGGTCAGTCTTGATTATAAACTTCGCTCCGCTTAGGTAATAGTCTAGTTTTTTTAATGCATAGACTATGGCATAGGCTTCTTTCTCGATCACAGGCCACCTCTGCTGAGTAGGGGAGAGCCGGTGGGATAAAAAGTAGATGGGTAGCTCTTCTGGTATCCCTGGGACGGGGCCATCCTTGTCTGGACAGGGCTGGGTCAGACATGCCCCAATGCACTGATCACTCGCATCAGTGTACAGTATCATGGGCCTATTCAGATCTGGATAAGCCAATAGGGGGACAGCAGTCAGCTGTTCCTTCAGGGTATCAAAGGACCTTTGGCAATCTTCCGTCCATTTGAACCTGGCATATATTTTTGTCAATACTATAAGTGGTGTGGCTATCCTAGAGAATGTCGGAATGAATCTCCAGTAGTACCCTATCGCCCCTATAAAGCCCCTAACCTGCCGAATCGTTTTTGGTGCAGGCATTGCCCTGATCACCTCAACTTTATCCATATCTGGTTTAACCTCCTGTTCGTTGATTATGTATCCCAAGTACCTGGTTTCTTTCTGCATGAATTGGCACTTAGCTTAATCTTTAACCCGTGTTTCCGCAATTGGGAAAAAAACAATCTGCAAGTGCTGAAGGTGTTCACTTTCACTGGCTGAGAAAATCAATATATCGTCCAAGTAAGCCATTGCAAATTGCTCTAACCCCCCACCCCCCAAAAAAAAACTACTGACATAAGTTGCTGAAAAATTCCTGGGGCATTGGCAAGACCGAATGACATTACTCTAAACTGATACAGACCCGCGTGGCACACAAATGCTGTCTTTTCTCGGTCATTTCTGTCTAAAGCTACCTGCCAATATCCTGATCTTAGATCAAGTTTAGAAAAGTATTTAGATTTTCCCAACAAAGCCAAGATATCATCAATCATTGGCAACGGGTAGGCCATGGGCCTCGTGATTTTATTCAAGGCCCTAAAATCGACACAAAACCTATGTCCTCCATCTTTCTTACTGACTACTACTATTGGAAAACTCCAAGGAGATTTAGAGCGTTCGATCACCCCTGATTCTAGCATATCATTGACTGCATCCTCCACCAGTTGACGTTTGTGTATTGGTGTCCGATACGGTTTTAATTTTATTGGTGGGTGATCCCCTGTGTCAATCTTCATCTGAACCGTTTGTGTCCGACCCAAGTCCTTATCAGAGTTAGCCACCACGTCCTTATTCTTAAGTATTAGTCGCCTTATGCTCCTATGTGTTCAGGTGGTGCCAGTATTTCTTTCTCGTTTACTATCAAGTTTACCTGAACATGAGCTAGATGTTTCTTGCTCACCTGTTGCCTTATGATAGTTGTGGGCGTTGCTCTTCCTATCTCACCCCCATTTTCTATTTTTATCGTGTTCGTGGCATTTCCTAGCATTATTGGGATGTCATTAGTGTCCCTATATTCGACCACCGATTCGCATAACGTAATTTCCCCTTCCTCGAAGTAACCTTTATCAGTTGGAGTTACCTGATATATTCCCTGCCTTAGGTTTTCTGCTGGTGACAGCCTTCCGTTACATGCAATAGCCGTGCGCGGCGGCAAAACAATGTCTTTAGTAGCAAGAACGACCACTTCTTCATTCATCGGAGCTCCGAGAGGAATCTCCTTTCCACCTAACTTTAAGAAGGTTGGATTAAAGCTGATTTGGGCCTTATTGCTCTCTAACCAGTCTCGGCCTAATATCATTGCCCTACAGATGGTTGCGGCTACATAAAATTTCTGCATAGTGGATACCCCTTCCACACTTATAGGCAGGCATATCGCACCGGTTATCCTTATTTCTCGTTCGTCTGCCTGAATTATCTTCATATCTGCAGCATCGATTCTCCTTTTTTGGTTTAATGCCCTAAAATCTTTTAACCTCAAAATTGATATGCATTCCCCCGTATCTAATAATGCCTGTACGTATTTGCCGCTCACCAGCACATCACAAGTTGCTTCAGTACCTTGGCTGAGCAACGCATAACTTCGGTCCACCATTACATCGCTCGGGGTGGCCCTTCCGCGTTTCCCGGTTGTCGTTCGGTTTCTTTTCTGGCACGTAAGGGCCCCTCCTGACGAGGACATTCCCTCATCAGGTGCACCAGCCGACCACATCCCCAGCATCCGGTCTGCCAGGAACTGGGCGTGACTCTGTCCAGCTCCTCTGCGGGGTATGGTTTCCCCAATGGTGATCCGTCCCGCCGTAACTCCACCGTTCCCCATCGTTCTGGGGAAGTCCTACATATCTTCCATCACCTTGCCCCCGCGCCCTCCACATTTGCTCCCGAGAGGTTGCCAGCCTTTCGTGCAGCCTGAGGCTCTGCTGTGCTGCATTGTCAGAGTGGTTGGGTATGTCAGAGTGGTTGGGTATGCCCTGGCTGTGTCTTCTCTCACGAACGGGTTTTCGATTGCGTCCGTGAAAAACTCAGCCAACTGCATCTGAATTACCTAGCCCTCTCGTTGAACTGCGTCCTTATACGCTATCTTAGCCAGTCCTAGAATCCTAGTCGTTAGTTCTGGCAGAGTTTCTCCTTCTTTCTGTCTAACCTTAATTAAAGCCCTTGCAGCATTAGCTGCACTAGTACAATCACCATATTGATGAGTTAGCTGTTTCAAAAGTTCATCCCAACTACATTTTGGATGATCCTCTAAATACAGCCCTATATATTCTGATACGACTCCATCTGAGTAGTCGTAAGCCACATTAACTATCTCTGCCTGCGAAAGCTTGTGTATTCTACTCTTTTTTTTTTATGGCCTCAACCCAAGCCTGGAATTCGGAAGATCTACATTTAAATACAGGTATTCTCGACCCACTTGATCCGACAACATGAATCGTATCCATACTAAACTTTTACAATTCTAACAAGTGGCCAAAGAAAGAGAGAAAAAAAAAATTCAAAAACAATACCAAGAATATGCCAGCGAGAATTTTGAACAGACAAAATTAGGGAGTAAAGAATTCGGCTTACCTTAAGTGAATCAGTGCTTGTTGATTACGGGTTCCCTTTTCTTTATTTGTTTTTTTTTTTTTTTAAGCTTATACCAAGCAATTAGAATGTGTTTTAGTGGGTGTGACGATCAAAAGTCTAAAAGAAACTCTTCTCTCAGCTGAGGTTCCTAGAGTACTTCTTCATTTGGTTGTTAGAGTGGTTCTTCCTTCAATTTCCTTTTTCCGTTCGTCTTGTTTCGTTTTCTGTCCAGTCGCGTCGGTTCGTAGAAATCCGAAATTTAACATCTAGTGGCACTTCAGTTGGTTCCGAATCCTGGGTTACCACGGCACCAGTTGTGACACCCCTTGTTGAAGTCCATGCAATTTCACCGCCGGCCGTTCTCCACGCTGTGATGTTGCCGGGGGTTGGTTGAAAAAGTCGAAGTCTCAAGCTGGGGGCACAAGATAAACCATTGAAGGAACGAACTTCCACAATTTAGATGAGTTTAATTGACGCTTTATTTCGTTCAGACTTAGTCTTGCCGTTGGGATAGGCGATGTGACACTCAGCTCTCACTCTAACTAATGGAGATCAAATGCCGAACCGACCGACTCAGACAAACGGAGTTTCACTTCTTCAGTATACCTGACACACGTGGCTACTTCAAGCGCACGCCCGGCTGAACTGCTCGGCTCAGAAAAATCACTTGCATTTATATTGAAATAATTGGAAGTCCACTAGACCACCGGATGAAAACAAAAGATAAGCATTGGTGACTGTAAGTTCAAAATTTCAAGGTACTTAAATTTTTGCTTCCGTCTGCACTCGGCCTGCAACGATGTATTTTCCAGGATTTATTTTTATCTTTTTATCTTAACAAATCTTCGTGTGAAGGCCGTCGGATGTTTTTTATAGCCCTAGCACTTTCTCAGTAGTCAGGCGTTTTCTTTTCTTTTTTTATTGCCTGGAGAAAGGGAAAATTCTATTATCTTTTCTTTATTTCCTTAATGTGTTGTCGAAATACCGTAAAGACAGTTTTTGACCTGGTCATCTAAAATCTATTTCCTAAACGTTTATCTTTTATCACATCAAATCATTTAGTCAAATATTTTATTGGAAGACTGGTAGGATTTAACAGTAATCTGATGCCCTTTTCTCTTCCACAAACTTCCTTATAAAAGAAAAGCGTTTATTTATTTATTTTTTCCTTTTCTTTTTCCCTTAGTACTTTTGTTAAACGAAACACATGTTTTTAAACTATTTTTCTATTCTTAACCGTTTTCTATTCTTAATTTATTAAAATAAAATACATATTTTAGAAATCCACCTTAATATACGCCTAGTTATCGTGTCACACTAATTCTACTACTAATAATAATGTAGTGGCATAATAGATAATATTTAGATGTATACATGGAATGGGCTTTGGAACAAAGGCTTGCAAAAGCCGAAATTTCTTTTGATACACCCTAATAAATGATAAAAATATTAATGATCTTGTAGAGTCATGGATAGTTTTTAAATTTGTGTATAGAATAGGTATTGCAGTAACGGTCTGTAAAAAATAGTTTGGAATAACCCAGCATTTTGTGGGCACATGGAGTCAATGAATGAATGTATGAAGCAGTGAAACGTAGCGGTCAACGGTCAGTTCAACCACAATACAAAATGAAAACACTCAGCACCAATATGAACTGCCATCAGTACAGTGTCTTGTGGTCAATCAACTGGTGTTCATGGTTTCATGTGTCTACACAACGCTCGAACCCTAAAATCAGCCCGATATATTACTTTCGACACGTCAATCTAAAGAAAGACGACGCGTCCCTTGGAAGTTCCAAGAAATCAACGGATTAATTATTTTATTCTCTACGAGAAATTAACATGAATTAATGTTGTGAAATAGTACATGCACAAAATAACAGAGATCGATTGACCTGCAATACAAGCTAACATTTATTTAATAAAAATAACAAAAGGAAAGTTTAAGAGTCCTTTACCAAAAAATAAATGAATGAAAATTGTTAATTAATATATTTGAGTGTGATTTGCCTGTGTAGGAGTGTTTGTGCGTGAAGCGTTCACAGCCCTTTTCTGCTTCGGTGTGAAAAGTTGATGGCACACACTTCGAAAGTAGGAAAAAAACAAGAAAATGAGAGAGTTACATAAGGGTTCGCCTATTTTTATACCCATCGCCAGTTTTTATACCGTTCGCCTGTTTTTATACCCTCTGAGTTATTATGATACTACATTCGTTTTCTGCATTCGCTGATGAAGCGTTAATAAAAGTGAAACATGTCAGATTGATAAACGTTTGCTATTTGTTCTTTATCTTATCATTCTAAACAGTATAATTATATTATTGGTCATGATTTATTTTACTCTCTACCAACAGCCTTTCCTCTCCTCCACTTTGAAGACCCATGATACATGTGGAGTGAACAATCTCCACGGCATGCCCGCACTTATTGCTGCGATTGCCGGGGCAGTTACCGCCGCCGTCGCCACTGAAGATACATACGGTTACAGGTAAGTAGATACAAGAAAAACATCAACATACCTTTGTCGATACAAAATCTGTCAATAAAACCGATCTCTCTATCATGATTATGCAAACATATCGTGCCGAGTAATACCAAATTATCATAGAGACTTTTGGCTGTGTACCTCACGGTTCTAGCAAGGTGGTTGAATATGAGGTGGAGGAATGGATAGCGGTTCGGATTGAGGAATCAGAGAGCCGAGTTCGAATTCCAATCGGATCCATTACATTCACTTACGTGCTAATACCACCGGGAAAGGTATGAATCCTTTTCTCCCCAGCTATGGGTAAATTGCAGGACAAACCGGGTTCTATAGCCTTGGATGCCAATTGGTCTACTGCGGGAAAAATCTGCCTTGTGAGTCATGTATCGAAAGATACATGATCGACTATCACGCATGGCACATAACCGACCTGGTTGAGTAGGTGTTGAACCAGAAGGAAGACATGGTAGTAACGAATACAGAATATGATAGTCTAGGTGAGATTTCTATAGAACTGTAGTGAAAAATTAGGTCTAGAATACTCAGAATTGGCAATCTACTGCTCCAGACCTCGAGGTTTGTGGAAAAATGCAAAGGAAGGAAACGAGAAATGCTGCTATAGACAGGAATAAAACCAAAATAAGCATGTTAAAGACGAAAAGTTTATTTTTTGATGGAATTAAAATATCGCATCACATGAAAACTTTTTCAACTTTGACATACTTAATTCCTCTTAAATTTGTTAACTGAAGAAATTTTAATTGTCTGACCGGTAATGAAACCGGTAGAGTTTGTTGAGACAGATGTGTCATACACACATTATGTTGCATCTCTTTATTCATGCCAGACCTAAAATATGTTGAGCATGTATGAACACTTGATAAAAATGACTAAATTCTCTACAAACCACATCCAACTAATATATTCCAGTTACGGACTGTTATGTGACTTGACTGAATAAGTATTCCCAAGCAACGACATCAATACTTCTTAGAATTATACCATGTTGCGTAACCGCCGTTATTCATGTAATGTGAAGAGTTACATATTAGAGAGCATTCTTTACTTTGTTAGCAGTAACTGGGATGTATTTGTTGGGTGTGGTTTGTAGAGAATTTGTTAGTAGTTTATATCTATCTATCTATCTATCTATCTATACACACACACACAAACACACACACACACACACACACATACATACATATATATATATATATATATATATATATATATATATAGAGAGAGAGAGAGAGAGAGAGAGAGAGTACAGGTAATAAATCCGTTAGTATATAATCCAAGTGGGTCCTAATAATATAAAATATTAAATCTGATCCACAAAAAGAGCAAAATGTATTTATTATAACAGATCGTATAAATTACATAACAAAGACATCCAAAATTACCTCATGGCTATAGACGATTTCGACTAACGTTAATGCGTTCGCTTTATTCAACTCAAATGGTGGGCTGTATTCAGTGCCGGAACTAGAAATTTAAAAAAATAATATTTTTAAAAGACAGCAGGTGAAAATTGATACATAGCCAACTCATAACATAGGAGACAACACAAACAGCTCGAGTGGTGATAAGAGGAAGGCGGATGTTGTCTGGCTTAAATGGAAAGAAGCTACACAAATTCAAACCAGATATTAACAATTTTTTCTTCTTTTTTTTTGTTATATAATTAATAATTAATCATCTCGTTTTATAAAATTTCTCTTTTTTTTCGGGCTTCTTTTAATTTCTTTTCATCTTTCTTATAACCCCAACTTGGGGTGCTAAGGTTAATATCTGGGTTGAATTTGTGAATTTGTTATTTAATATATATATATATATATATATATATATATATATATATATATATATATATATATATATATATATCAGGCACTTGCTGTCAGTAATTACTTAGGGTAGGCAGCTTGTGACTTTAATGTAATAAACTTACAAATAAATAAAACATTTTGCTTTTTATACATAATCACAGTAACCTTCATAGTTTTGTTGGATCAATTGCATAATGTGCCACAGAAGGAAAATGTAGCTGCTGATCTATTTTATTCGAGGTAGGCACTTCCTACCTTGACTTACCAGGCGGCACATCCTTGATATATATATATATATATATATATATATATATATATATAAAATAATAATAATAATAATAATAATAATAATAAATCTACTACTTATATTGGTCATACTACAACCACACTCTCCCACAGACTTACCTGTCACCTTTCTGATCTTAGTTCCATTAAACAACATTTCTTATAAAAAAAAAGGCCATGAACATAAGGTTAAACAGATATTAGTTGATAACACAATACTCACACATAAACCCAGTAAAACAAACGTTAAGATATTGGAGGCTATCTATATTAAAACAAAGCAACCCACACCCAAAGAAATTACATTTCAAGCCAGTTATAACATATTACAATGTATTTAAGCACATGGTTCTATCGGTAGTACTTCTTTCTCTCACGTGATCATGTATTATGTGATAGAACCACATTGCGAACTTAGGACCTGCGTCTGCTATTCCGTGACCGTTATCGTCGCATAGCAAAATAAACATAACAGTATGTCATCTTTGATGGTGAACAACTCTGTTGTAATGTCCATATAACTATTCTGATGATGGCTCATGTAAGCCGAAAGCTTAGATCGAAGAACAGTATAATAAAAAATATCCACATTTTGGGTAGATTTTGTCGTTATTTTCTCCTGAAAGTAAAGCCACTATACGAAGCTTAGAACGGCCCATGATCAAATATAATAGACATTTTTCGTCTGTTATGTTTAACAATATATGTTTGAATACACCTATATGTGTGTGTATGCGTGTGAAAAGTGTGTATATATAAATATAACCATAAATATATATATGTAATATATTATATATATTATTGTTTATATATTATATGCGCGGTACTTATTAGAAAGCGCTCAATATCAGAGATAGAGCTAACATATATGGTTGGATTGATGTGAGTTTGTGACCCTGGGTTTCACGGTTTTGTGATCGTCAGAGTTTCAAAATCGTGAAACCCAGGGTCACAAACTCACATCAATCCAATCAAATATATATATATATATATAGATATATATATATATATTAAGTTATAAGGAACTTGGTAAACCGAATTGGTAAATCCAAAGAGGATGAAATCCTGAGAGCTCAATGTGAGGACAGAGCTAATATGTAATGAAAAACAAACCACTTTAAGGTACCATTACGATAATTTTTTTTCCCTCTCAATTCGTTGTTGGAAGTTTTACGTGATGATCCTGAATCCTTAAAAAAGGATTTAGGTGAAATAAATTATCGTAATGGTACCTTAAAGTGGTTTGTTTTTAATTACATATATATATATATATATATATATATATATATATATATATATATATATATATATATATATATAGTGTGTGGACTATCTCGTGGCGGGTGCAAATGAGGGCTCAGCAAAATAAAGATCTACTTAATTTTTATGGACACACATGCGTCTCCCGAGGCCTGCAGGTGTTTTGCAACTTTTAGAATAATGGGAAATATGGTTGACCCATTTAGATCGAGTGGTTGAAGATGAATTGCCACATGTTTCCGCGTATGGATACCAAACCCTGCTTTACTGCGGGCGACAAAGCCACAGTAGCAGGTAAAGCTATCATTGAGAGAAGCAGCATGCTGTCAATGAGGAGACGATATATAAATTCTGATTTGTCAATTTAGGGTAATCCACAATGTGGAAAAACTATTCGTGTGACGCGTTTCGTTCTTTTAGACTTTAATAACAAGTGTTAAAAACATAAAAAAGAAAAAAAAAGAAAAAAAATGGAATCGGCTAGAGTATATGCCCAAAACATTTATCTAAAAAAATTGATTAAAATTCTCACTGTCTTCTCACGTAGACATTACTTTAGAGCCATGAAATCCTAAAAAACGAAGCGCATCAGACGAAAATTTTCTACATTTTATCATATATATATATATATATATATATATATATATATATATATATATATATATATATGATATAATAGAATATGCATACACCTGTGTTCCCCCTCACTGGAATATGATTGGCTGGTGTCCATAATAAATACCGACGGACGTGTAGGAGAGTCAAGAGCCTTAGTCTGAGAGCTAAGTTTATAACGATCCCCATTTGACTACGCCATTGATCTACACTTCTTACCTGCGACTACGACGCGTACCAGTCGATTATTGCTATCGTATTCTACTTGGTTATAGTAGCCAAAACCATTTAGCTGCCTCGTTCAAATATATCCCTTTCCGGGACATATCAATATATATATATATATATATATATATATATATATATATATATATATATATATATATATATATATATATACAAGTATAGGATTAGTGTATGTTATGGTCCGGTTCCTTGTACCACGGTGATAGTCCAATAAAGAACCAATAAAGAAGAACTCGAATACGAATATGGAATAATACAGATATATTACAAACAGGAATATATACAGAGAAGTAGAAAGTGTTAGTACGAACAATCAGGTTTAGTAGTAATTGTCTAAACGCGACTGTTTCGGACTGCCTCTGACTCGACTGACTGACTGACTCGCTCGCTCTGACTGACTGACAGACTCCTGACGGACCTCACTCCAGACTTCAGACTGAACTCCAGACTTCAGACGGAAAGCCCTGCTTCCTCTTGAGGCGCAGTATTTATTACGTATGGAATAGTCCATTATGTTATTATGGGTAAGGTTCCATAACAGTGTATAAGGAACCGATTTCAATAGCCAACAAATACTATTCTTAAAAGAGTGCTCAATACAGAGTAGAGCAAATATAATTATTTATTCGAAAATTATAACATAAATATATTATAACATCACTACAACAATAGCCATTTTGTTTCAACACTTCCGGTGTCTTATTTATCAAATGATGGTGTTGAATATGAAATAAAGGATTTTAAAAGGTTTAAATCAATGAAATATCCCTCGCTATGGGAAACGCTGTCACATAAGCTGGAATGAATAATCCAAATACAAGTAGATGAGAATTCAAAAAACTTGACAACAAAGGTTAGACTAAAATAGAATTCATTCTAACTAAGTATTAAATTATACTATTTGATTGATTTGAACTTTTTAAAACCCTTTATTCTATATTCAACACCATCACTTCATAAGACACCAGAAATGTTGAAACAAAATGGCTATTTTTGTAGTGATTTTATAACATATTTATGTTATAATTTTCGAATGAATAATTATATATATATATGAGTTTTTTTAATTTTCCACTCTCCTAATTAATGCCAAAAGAAAAAACGTATAAAATCCACAAAAGTGTATAAACAAAAATACAATAAAAGAAGTTAATTAAATTACTTACAAACACCAAAACTATTGAACGTGAAAGAAAATTAACTATTCTCAATATAAAAATTTTCACAAACACCAGTTAAATATTTAATCATAGTAAAGCAGAATTAATTTTATATCAGGAGTCTACTAACTTAAAATATATCAGCAAAACATTCCGAGATTCAAAGAATGCATGAAGAGATTTCAAATTAAAAAACACACTCAATGCTATTATATACTACCGAAACCTTCCTGATGACAATTTTGATCTGGAAAACGTTTTTTATAAAAAAAATGTATATAATGGATAATATACTCAGATGATGATGTATTGAAAAAGCTATGACCTTCGACCCCACTAAGATTCGTATGCAGCCGTCCTATCTCAATATATTTCATTTTCTTCTTAAATTAATACTGAAATAATGAGAGATATGTACGCCATAAAAAGAAGTTGAAATTAGTTCAAATCTAATTTCTATGATGAAACGGTTAAAATAAAATTTTGATTTGAATGAAATGCTGTTTATTCTGATGAATCTGGACCATCTGCAAAACATGTCACGATAAAATGTTTCAAAATTATTTTATATATTTAATGACCATCCAAATTTCTATGTACGCGTTGAGAGATAAACACATGTGTCTCCTGAAATGCCCACAACCAACATGGCAGACTCGGAATATGAGTCCGCGTAAAAATATAAGGGAAGCAACAAGGACCAATATATATGTGTACAAAAAAAATGATAATGTATTAACAATAGAGGGTTACATATACAATAGAATGTTGCTGTGTTTCTGAAGAAGGGAACAGAATGGAGAAAACATTTAAACTAGTGAATTGTTTGTGTATGTGTAGTTTAGTGTAGGAGAAAGTCCTAGAAAAATCGAAATGAAAGATGTGTACGTACGGTTATGTGTGCGTATTTTGTTCATGCGTGTCCCAAAAAGAAACACGTTCTCCCGCGAGAAATTTACATGTTGACGTATATGCGAAGAAATGGGGTGGGGGAAGAGGGTGAGAAAAGATATCGTCGAGTATTTATAGTACCGGAAATCATCCCCTAGTAGCGGTTTCAAAAATTAGGAGGCGGTCATCTGATATTGTCAAATAAAAGAAAACATTTTTTTTAAAATAAATACTTCCCTCGGCAATAGATTTTGAAAGTTTATTCATTCTAAAATTCTCTTTCTAATATTTAATTTAAAATTTGTTTAATTTGCCATTTTTTAAAGCTTTTCATTTGTACCATCTTCTTTAAATGACCTCCATGCATACTTATGGCTGTTGATGCAATATTTTGTTAAGTTCAAATATTTACTGAATCACTAGGGGAATTTCCATGAGTATTTTATAGCCCTGGAATTCGCAACGAGCTTACCTAATCTTAGTTTAAGAATTAAGATCCATCAGAAAATTCAAATAGGAAAAGCGTGCAATGTTCACGAGTACTGCTAAATCATTTAACTGTCCTAAGTACATGCTTACTAAAGCTAGCATATGTATAACATTCTATATCCTAAAGTGAAGTGCGTAAGAGCAATGAAGCTGTTTGTATTAAGGACATGTGTATTTCATTAATCCATTACACCACTAACCTCGTTCCTATTTGGAAAAAATACTTGCAATAATGTCTTCTGACAAAACTATTTATAACCCTAACAAAGAATACGATTTCTCGACTGTAAGCCCTGAATGGTAACACCCAATGTTATGCAAAAGGAAATACTTTCCTTGTGCGTATAAGTTCCTTCTAACTGCTGAATCAATAACACTTGTCACGACAGTTATGTAATTTACAGGAGAATTTAGATTTAAAAAAAACTTATCTCTAAACCGTACAATAATCGGCAGCTTCTTACTAAAATGGTTCGTGTATGTAGTTTTATGCACGCCCAATCGCCCATATTGTAGGCACTTGGCTTTCTTGGACAAACACGTTTTCTTTTTCTTCAATAACCAAATTAATTTTATTAGAATTTGAATAAGGGACTATCTTTTTATTCTGAGGTTTTTAGTGCTTTCAATATTGTCTTCTTTTTCTTCTATAATTTTTCTCCATACTTAGGCCTATCAATTCTTCGGTCTTCTCGTAAACATATGCAAGTAAAAGGGCTATCGTTGGTTTTATAGTGCGCAACATTGGACAACTATCTTTCGGATCAACATGCAGTTCAAATTACTTTGCAAAATTATATAGCTATTATTATTATTATTATTATTATCACTTAATTCCGATTAAAATTAAATGCAGATTTCAACATTATTATTTCAAATTTATCACAGTGGATACTCACATATAAGTCGAGATCAAGTCTAGATTGATCGTGATTTTTAATGATCTACCTTGTATATAATCTAAGCCAAGTTGTGTCGCAAGAGTGTTTAAGTGAACAACTCCTTCCATTATGTACTGTGTTCCTTCAGGACTTGGAGAATCATGACTCTCCACAATTTCCTACTCTTTGTAGCTTTAAGCACGCCTTACTAATCTTGCTAGTCTCCGTGCTGTCATCCACTTACACAAACTCTATGTAAATTACTTAAATTTTCCTTCTATTTCTCTTTCCTTCAGTATGTCAAATTTTGCAAGCGCTCTTTCATCAGTATTTGTTCCAACTGTCTCTTTCTAAATGTATGTAAAATGTTATTTTTGTTCCCGTTTTCCTTAAAACTTCTTTGTCACCCACATGTTATGTCTGTAGTATTAGGGTTAGGGTTAGGGTTAGGGTTAGTATATTTAGTTAGTGTATATTTTGGTAGAAGTAGTTTTTGGCCTCAAGTCTCCTCTTGATCTATGAGGAATTGTCCAGTACCCATGGCCATGCAAAAGGATTTATATTACATAACACTTCAACACTCTTTTCCTTGTTCCTAATGAAATTTCCCTGTTTCTTAAGGCTTTTAATCTTTGGAGGGTATTGTTTTCTAGTCCAATGCACTTTAGGATTTTTGTGTCAGTTTCTGTAATCTGTCTGTTAAAGCACTTCCAAGATATTTAAAATTTCTGTAGTTGCATGTTGACGTCCTTAGTTATGAGCTTATGCCTTGAGCTGACAATAATAAATTATGTCTTCTTACAATTAGTCCTTTGTTACGGCTTTTCTTTAATACTTTATTTAGGAACCCCTGCAGTGTTCTTTCTTTGTTTGTCATTTATAGTGTCAACTGTCTCATTGAGTATCGCACATAGGGGGATTTCATTTTAATACATTTGAGGTAAATCCATGTAGAAGTAGTAATCCAACAGATCATTTCTATTACATAAAGCGAGTTTGACTTTCACTGGCTGCCCCACTGTTATGATCTTGCGCCAGAATATGGTAAACTCGAAGTCTTCACTGTGTAGAAGGAGTTAGCAAGCTAATCTTGCAGGTGAGATCAATCTTCATCGGAAGCTTGACACTCTTGGCATACTAAGATAAAACTTATTAAATATTGATGAAACTACATTATAATAAATTACCGTTTATTTATTTCAGTCTCTACCAGATGTTTCCGGCTCGTGTACCAGCAACAAATACATCCGAGTATTTCCGAATTAAGGACAACGTTGATGTTTCCCTGGGGCTAGGACGCACGGGTATGCAGCAAGGTGGCTACCAAATTGTAGCTTTACTCGTCACTCTCTGTATTGCTGTTGTTGGCGGCCTCGTCACAGGTAAGAGAGTCATAATTTTACAGGGGTGTATTTGGAGGTGGCTAAAGATATTCTCAGGGGTGTATTTGGAGGTGGCTAAAGATATTCTCAGGGTGCACGGTTGAGTGGTTAGAACGTTCGTTCTCCGACATAAAATTCTGGGATCGAATGTCAGGAAAGCGACTTCTGGATTTTATCAGTCTGGCGTCCTGATAACAGCGTGCGGTACCCTGGAAAGCGGCTGAAAACCATACTACCGATTGACACAAGCCTTTTGAGTGAAATTAGGTGGATGTTGAACAAACACAAATGTGCCTGAGCATATGTCTGCGACAAGAATTGGCTAATAAGTAAAATTATTTTAAAAATATATATGTATATTTATTTTGTAGAAAATATGCATGCACACACGCAAGCGTACAAAGTCACACCCACGATTTGGATGAATTTGAAATAGAAAAATGTGTCGTGGACGTTAATTTCGCTTTAGCAAGAAGTCCCGGCTAACAGGAAAAGCGTATATGATGTCATTTTATAACTCCTTTTGCATGCAAATACATTTTCTAATAAATGTAGTATTTTAAATGAACAAACAATGTAAATTCGAAAGTTGGTCATCCTGTTGTCAACAAAACGATGGGTATCGAATTAGTAACATCTATAGAATCAAAGATGAGAACAGTACTTGGAATAAGTCAATGTATATTGGTAATTTATCATCTCAAAATAATGGGCACTTGAAGATGGTCAGAGGGTACTTGGCTGATACATCACTTCTATAATAGCATCAATAAAAATAAAAGATGGGAAAGTAGTTCGAACAAATCAATTTATAATGGTAATTTTACATCTCAAAAAATGCTGACCTGAAGATGGCTAGAAAGTACTTGTCTGAAACGTCATGTCTATAATAAAACCAATAAAAATCCTAGATGAATACAGTAGTTCGAATAAATAATATTATATATACTTACTCATTTTATACTTCCTGTTGTTTGTTGCCTTTCGTTTGCCGAACAGTTTAGTGTCCCTAAACAAATCCTGTTTTAAAATAACTTTGTACCTAAAAAGACTCCCTAAAACAGACCACCTGTGTTACGTTCGTGTCGTAACTTTTTTGTATTTTGTTTTGATATAATGCAATGTTTTTCGTTTTCCAGGTGTCATATTAAAGTTCGTGAAATTTTTGGATGAACCCCAAGGAGATGAGATCTTCGAAGACCATAAATTCTGGCACCTCCCCGAGGATGAAGAAGCTGAAAGCGGCGTCACCCAAACCATAATGACGACATCTGCATAAAAGAGAAAAAAGCGCACCAAAAGATGTCATCCGTCATTTTCATTCTTACTTCGTTTGCGGAAGCCGATACTGGAGAAAATTATTCGTAAATAAATTGATTCCATAAAGTAAAAAAAAATAAGCAATAAGGTGCTGTCAAATAGCCCTAAAATATGAAATCGGGTGTCACTGCAATATGTTTATATCTTTTTTTAATGTAATAATAATAAAAAAACAGCATTATCTCATTTGTTAAAGTGTTTAAAGCCATTGAAATTTAAAAGCTTATTAAAAATCAAATATTTATTAATCTAGCAGTGTGGCTGTAATTTGTAAATTAATCTCGCATAATGCTAGAGTTAAGAGAAAATAACACTATTCAGCGCTGTAAGTATTAACACAACTTCTTTCTCCTTTTAATCTATCTCTTTATCTCTTTCACTTCGGGGCGTGCCACCGTGGAGTATTATAAACGAGTCTAGTCTGGACGTGTAACGTGTTCGATCCTCACTGGTCGCTCCACTAAACAATTCGACATTAAATTTTATTTCAGTTGAAAAAATTTGTTGCCTTGCATTTATTTCCAGATAATTTTTGGAAGATTTTAACCATTATGTTTTTGTTTTAAATTGAAAAAAAATTTGCCCCCCTCAAATAATATCTATGTGGTTTGTATTTTTGTTCTAGTATTTTAAACAAATTTTGAATATCGATGAAATGCTGATACATTACAGCAACAACGTGGAATACAGTGTTCGTGGCAGAAGTGAATGGAACCACCGCTAACAGCACCAAATGTTGGTCTTCATCGAAAGAAAATAATGCTGCGTATGCGTAGCAATGGAAGAGACACACCTCTTCTCCCGGCGAAGAAAACGATTAATTTAAATTTTCTTTAATTAAATTTAATTAATTTTTAATGACGTGGGTGATAGTAGCTCTTCAAAGATTTCTTTTCATTATTAGCTGTGAAATATCATGAATTATTTAAAAGATGGAGAAGTGGTTTCCCCCGTTGCCTTCTTCACGGTTCTGAATTCACTGTCGCCTACCTCCTAAACTGATTACCACCCAAAGTTAAAGTCTGTCCTGCAACTTAACCCAGAGCTGTCGAGTGAGCAGAGAAGAGTTGAATTCCTGACTTTCCCAAAAGCATTTTGAGCTAAAGTGAATGCACCAGTCTAGGTCGTAACATTATCTAGGTTCAACAATTCCATTTTACTTGCTAATAGCCGTTACGTCATTCGCACATTTGAACAATTTTGCCATATATGGTTTACTGCCCCCCTGTTCATCTCGAGGTTCTCGACAAAATCCAAAGACGGATATATAGTGGATAGCTCCTGACCTGGCATCTCGACTCCAGTCACTTTCTCACAAACGTTATGTGGCTTCCCTCTGTCTTTTCTACAAACATTTTCATTGTAACTGTTCTGACGAGATATTTTCACTGGTGCCCCAACTGCATGAATTTAAGCGTGATACTAGGTTGGCATCTCAGACTTTCACTGTCACTTTCTTCTACTCCCACAGCTTCTTCTCTCGCACTTCCCGGCAGTGGAACTCCCTTCCTCTTACTTGCTTCCCTGATAACTACAATCTTCAAATGTAATGTCAATCGACATCTTCTGATGTTTTGATCTTTATCCCTGTCCTTCTTCTTATTTTTTCCTCAAACACCCCTTTTTGCTCTTACTTTCTATCTTTGTAAACCCTTACGTGCGAGTAGCACTCCCGCCCTGCTTGGGGTGAAAAAAACAGTTGACCGAAGTAACCAAAATTATTTAACCGAAATGTCATAACAATACACCAGGATAACACTAGATTGGATGCAAAAATCGAGAAGTTTTCAGCTATACTCACCAGATATTTCATTTTAAAATTTATTGTGGTATTTATAAAATTCTATTGATAAATATTAAATTGTGTAGAAACTGCAAGAGGCACCTCTAGCCTTCAGTTAAATTTTGAGTGGAGATAATTCATGAATTACCAGAGTAAATAAATTTTTCAATAATTTAAAATATCGAAAATTAAATAAAAACTTTATTCGATTCAATAATTTGGACTGGTGCTCCTGTTAGTGTTATATATTTCGAGATTTCCAACAAAATCAAAAGAAAGGTCAGTAATCTTATCTGTCCTGACCTCACATCTCGAATTTCAATTACTTTTTCACAACCATAACATGGCTTCCCTCTGTCTTTTCTATAAGCATTCCCATGGAAATTGTTTTGACGAGCTGTCCACTGCCTTAACCGGGTATTGAACTCACTCTCTTTGGGTCCTGTCACTGGATCTGACCAACGCATTTATCCGCTGTGCCATGTGTCCTCAAGGTTAAGGCAGTAGAGAACTTGGAGAAGGGAATTAACAGGAGATAACTGATAACTGACATCCATTAAACATGGCATGTGGAACTAGAACAGTCTACCCCTGTGAGCGAAATAAAGGGTTCAATTCGACATTCCAACCACCTGAAGAAGGCCGGAGCGTACAACAGCCGAAACGTTGTAATAAATATGGCGACAAAGATGAGGACAATAGTCCAAATAATGTAAATAATGTCTGCAATTCCGTTACAGAACTACATTTAACACAGTCAAGATTCTTATAGCCAGGGCAAGTGCAAGAGTTGTACCTATTAGGTTGGTGCAAAAATAATGACGCAATAATGTCGTTTTTTGACGTTAAAAAATATGTCAAAAAAAGACATTATTACATTATTATTTTTGCACCAACCTAATAGAATCTATGACACGGGTTCACCACTCTACATCATCTCAATTTTCATTAGGTAGTATTCATATAAAATACAAATTTTATTGTAATCTAATTATGCACAATAATGGATGATATGAAATGCTTGTGAAAAAAATTAAACAATAAATAAATACAATGTATCTAAATACAAATTAGAGACATGACATAATAGATCATTCCATCTTAAAAATAATCAACAATGTCTTTCGACAGTTTTAACCTGAAATTTTTCTTGTTAAAATTTGAATAATTGAACACATTCGGCATTATGGATAAAAAATAATGAGTTTTATATTCTGTTGCTCGAGACTGACCAAGAATAAAACAAATTCACTGATTTGGACGAAAAAAATACCGAAAAATGACGTCAAAATCCGCGAAAATTTTTCATCTTTTAATAGTCAGTTGTGTTTATTTTAATTTGTAACATTTAAATGAAGGTAGAAAAAATCAATTGATGGTAGAATAGCGAGGGTCACAAAGCACTGCCCGGAGTCCCTATCAAGTTTGGTCCCGTCCCGATCGAGGGGTTTCGGGATAGTATGATTCGTCCCTGCTAATAGCTATTACTATTATAAAAATGTTTTCAAAATTTAAATTTGACTTCCAAAAATTAGAGTTTATCATTTCTTAAAGGGTGTAAGAGGGAACGCCCATATTATTATTCTTAAGATGTGGATATGAGTTATCAAACATTATCTTTTTCAAATGTCATTTTCAGATTGCGAGAATAATTATATATATATATATATATATATATATATATATATATATATATATATATATATATATATATTGCGGATGAATATTGTATTAACAATTTCTTGCAGATAATAATGGTTTTCAGATGAAACGTCTTACTATTACTAAGTGAAACCAACTAACGTCTATGATATGTCTTTTCTGTCTTTCTACACGATCAAAACCTAATAGTCCATTATTTATTAGGCATTGACAGGGCGTAACGGTCGTGCTAACTAAAGGAGGGATAAGCAGAATTATATAGAGAACATTTTGTTTTTTTCGTCCGGTTCACACTCTTCTCATGTCTTTTGATCAGGATTAAAGATTTATCCCTTGTTTTCTATTCAGGATTAGGTTTCCGGTTACTTCTGAAGTTTACTTCAACTCTATAACTCTAACGTCCGCGCCTAAACTCTGAAAATTTTACTATTTATATTTTATTTATTTATTTATCTCTTCAACAGGGACAGATAGGTTCACCTATCACCCGGTTCAAACTCTTCCCTTGTCTTTTGATCAAGAGTTGAGCTTTACCCTTTGTTTTCTATTCAGATTTCCGGTTCATTCTAAAGTCTGTTTCAGCTCTGTATTCCAAATACTTGTCCTTTGTTAGGGTAATATAACTCCACGCTGTAACACTCTACCTTGAGTGGCTTTTGAACTTTGTATTAGGTGAGCGTTAATAAAAAGAAATCTACGTAGACATGGTCAGCGGGTTAAGAACAATCTATTCCCATAGATTAAATAAAGGATTCACTACATTTTTTCCTGAAGGTTACCCAGTTCGATAAGCACGTGATGCATGCTGTCCGCAGAGCACAATGGCCGAAACGTTGTCATAATAACACGAAGAATGAGGACAATAGCTCGAGCATAAATATATAAATTATGGTATACCTTATTTTTCTATTTTATTATACGAGGTCCGTCTGAAAAGTAACAATACTGAGTGTGCTGTGTGAGCTATGTACATTGTCCACAGCAGATCCTTTCCACCGGTCCAGACGACCAATCAGCAAGTGTACAAAGAGATCATGTGGCATTTGCTTCACTTAGTGTGTGAGAAGAGAAGAGACTTGTGGCAGAACAAATAGTGGCTACTTCTCCACGACAAGACACCTGTTCACAAAGGTCCTGGGCACCCGGCATTTCTTGGCCGAGAAGATTGCCGTACTGGAACAACCTTCCTATTCATCTGATCTTGCTCCGTGTGATTTTTTCTTTTCCCCGAGTCCAATGGGATCCTCAAGGGGTTTAAAATGCGTGAAGGCCATCAAGAGGTTCGTAACGACGAAGCTGAGAGGCATTCAAGGAGAATTCTTTCAGTAGTGTATAGAAGCGGGACAGAGAAGGATGGAAAAGTTCATTAGACTCGAGGGGGGTTACTTTGAAAGGGATCTATGTAGTTTGTTGTTTGGAATATCAATAAATTGTTAGTGACACTAGTCACGTTACTTTTCAGACAACACTCGTACGACCATCGGCATGCGTTCTCCTGATCATTTCCCTCTCTTTTCGTAGTAAAAACTAGGCTAAAACGACTTCCCATCATACAATACGATTAAAAAAATGAAAACTGTCCGTCGTTAATGCATTCTATGAAGCATCTGTCTTGAAAACCAGCATTTATAATTCTAACTTTTCACTTCAGCTTGAACTACTGACGCCTGTTGAAAACATCAAAACAGGCTACTGAAAAATTCAATTGACTTTGTCACGAATCTCATTTTCAGGAGAAACTATAGAAGTAAGAAAAGAAGCAGTAGTGCATGACCTTAATTTCACCCTGAAATAAAATATTCCAAGTGTTTATGCAAAGGAATCTAGTGTATTCTCATTCAAAAAATAATCTGTTAATTTCAAGCCCACGTAAAAATGTATATACTATGCGTGACTGATGACTACTTAAGTGTTTGAGATAACTATCATTTAAACAAATCAAAATACAGTATATGACTTATCTCTTTGTTTCCATACAAGAATTTTTAATGTTATTTAAATGCGTTATTCTGACGACATTTTCTACCTAATTACATAGTATGTATGATTATAAAGTCGAAAGAATATATATGCTTGAGTGTACTATTTTAGTCGATACACGTATTTGAGTGTACATCCCATGTTTTAATAGGAGTATGAATTTCATCTACCAGCCAGAGTCTTATTAGAGAAAAGGTGCTCTCTAACAGAGTCTAAAAAGAGAAAAAATGAAGAGCTAGGATTTCAAAGGAGAACGATTTATAAGTACCTTTAGAGGCGCTTACAAAATAAAGTCAAGATTCTTACTCAAAGTGAAATTAGTAAAATATCAAACATTTAATAGCGTGGCAAATTAATCTTCTCTCCAAAATGACTGCCATTAGTTGCCAGATACGGTCAATGCTCTTAGCAGCAGCGGACTTTACTCCCCTGATGCATTCAGTCCTTTCTCCGCCTCAGTGAACTAGTCTTTTCCGCCCCTATCACGATTTCTAGATATAAAAAAAGAATAGACACTTACTCAAAGTAAAGAAGCAAACATTTAATAGAGTGGCAAAATATTTTTATAATATACATATTATACAAAATACAAAATTTCCCTTGTGCGTCTCAGATTATCAAGGCAGGTAACAGTTACATATAACACATTTCTTTTACAGCAACACTTCATGCATAAATCAATTTCTTAGTCACATTTACTTCAAAAAGTTCACAATTCTAAATGTCGAAGGTTCAAAGTTTGAAAGTCATATGTTTAGAAAAGACAATAGCATATCTAATTTGGAAAATTCTTATTCACTCGAATAATCTTTTCTCCAGAATGACTGTTAATGGTTGCTCGATACGGTCAATGCTTTTTGCAGCATCGGATATTACTCCCCTGATAAGGTAAATCCTTTCTCCTCCTAAGTAAACTGATCCTTTTCGCCCATCACGTTTTCTAGACACCAAGATGAGTTCAAATCCCTTATGACATTGCAGTCAAAATTTCCCTTTTATATAACAAGTGAATAAAAAAGGCTAAGTTCTTAGGGGAGCTGCTTTTTTTTATCCCGAGAGACACTATCCAATCAAACCGAACCTGTGTGCAATTTAAACGCCAAATGTGAGCCCATCTTGTAAGATTTGTCATGGAAAATTAAAAATCGTCAAATATTATTTACTTTAAGTTTAAAATATTACAGAAATGCATTTTAACCAGACAGTAGCTGTGTTTTTAACTGACAATAGACGTGTTGACTTGTTTAATGAGGTTATGATAGATCTAATGTTGTTCTGCGGAGATTTGTAGAACATAATTAAAGAAAATGAGGTGAGTACTTTTTAAGTACTCGGTAATCTTAAAAATTTATGAAAATACCTCCTGGTAAGTGTTCATATTGTTGGTGGGCGTACCTCCACCAGTGAAATGAATGCCATACATTTCTGTGATACTGTTAACATCATAACTCTGTTCTTCAGCAAGTTTATTAAAAGCTAAAAGGGCGAAACGAGAAAAAATAAATAAATACAAACTTTAGATTATTTTAGTCAGAATCACAAAATAAATAAGAGATAAAAATGGAGGAAAAGAAGAAATAAGTGTGAGAAGTCAAGATTGAACATAACTGAGAAGCCAAGGTTCGAAATAAGAAAAGGATGTAGTAAGTAGTTTTCTGATAGGAATTATGTTTGATGTTTACAGTAATTCTTTCTGAAAAAAAAGAAGGAAGTTACATGAAGTTACATAATCATTAAAATATGGTGACAGTTAACACATGGTGAAAAAAGAGTTCTACACGACGAAGTGCAGCTGGTAAAATAAATATACACAAAGAGGTTAGATAAAATCTCTCCTGTCCTTTGTGGTTCTCAGCATGTTAGCAACTTGTTTAATATTTTTCCCATTTCCTGATCTGACATTCATTTACTTAAAATTACTCTGTAGGTTAATCGCTGTTTGGGTCTGTTCCTCTTACAGGCATGATGTCCGATGAGTGCGATATTTTCCAAGCACTCATGCCTTATTATGTGTCAGAAATTTCAACTCTCTCTCTCTCTCTCTCTCTCTCTGATTCTAAGTATAAGCATCCTGTTTGGCACCATCTTCTTGAAAAATTTCGTCCCTCATCATTCTGTAGACACACATCTCTGTGGCTTCAAGTCTCCATTTCATATGTACCGAGATGGTGACCGCTTGGGAATAGCAGGTGCCTGTAAGTCTGAATGAGCGGGTGGTGGAATGGATAATGGCTTGGAATTGTTAATCGGAGAGCCGAGTTCCGATTCTAGTTAGGTTCTTTATATTCACTTACGGGCAAATAACTTTGGGAAAGGTATGAATCCACTTCTTCATCTCCCAGCTATAAGTTAATTAGTAAGATTTGTATCACTAAAACCATTATTATCTACTTCCAATGCCACAAAAAATATCAAATAAAATTGCTTTCAGAATATTTAAATGTCGACATTGAATAATCCATAGAGGTTGATATACCACTAAACAACCCACCTAAATCTTCATTTGAGAGAAAATTGTCCAGCATTCACTGTCGTATATGACAAGTGATATTACAGGTCTCTTTTCTTTGTTTCTAACGAATTTTTCTTGTTTCTTAATACTTTGTCTATGTTTTGGAAGGCATCTATCGCGATTCCAAATTGCCTTTGAATTTTGGTGTTACGTTTTTTTTTCGTCTGTTAGGAAAAAAGAACATACTGAAGGCAAAAGCCATTAACCTAACTTCCAAATTTATGTAAATGGATAAGAGGATAGCGACTGAACGGAATAGTACGGCGACAAATATTACTTCAAATTACAAAGGATAGGAAATCGTAGAGAGTCATGATCGGCCACGTCTTAAAGGGACACGATATGTAAAAGAAGAATACTTCCTGTCGCCAGTATAGACGTAAAATTATCGCAGTTTTTGTACAAAAATGAACAAATAGAATACAGGAATTCAAATTGAGTCCGGAATTTGTAAAAAGGGTAAGCGAAAACAAGTTCTGAATTGAAAATAGTCTTTTATTCTGTGTAAGCAAGAATGTGTTTAGAAAATATGAATCAACTTAGAAAAAGGATTAAATAAGAAACACATAAGAAAACATTTGACATATATCACTATTATTTGTTTGCTTCATTAGAAACGTTTTTATTCAAATATTTCTGATGAAACTAAAATGGCGAAATATGTCGAATGAATAAATTTATTGAGTTTCCCACTTATCCCTAATTTGATTATTGAGTATAACAGATGAAATTGTCCACCAGTCATAAATCCTGGCAGGATGATTAGTTCCCTTAGAATTGTCTTGTTTGATTTGGTTTGATTTATGGCATATCAACACCTCAATGGGTTATTTAATGCCGACAAAATTTTTATTGCTGGTAATGTTTTTCTTCAAAAATCTATTTCTGGGAATATTTTTCCTTGAAGAAATCTATAGCTGGTCATATTTTTTCCCAAAGAATGTATAGCTGTTTGTATTGCTGGTACTTTTTTTTTAAAGTATTGCTAATAATAATTTTTCTTTACAAAATTATTGCTGGTAATATTTTTTTTATTAAAAAGTATCTCTGGTATTAAAACCTATTTTTACACAAGTTTGCGTGTCAACTATTTGCCCATAGCTGGGACCCTAACAGGTGCTACCACCCCGGGTCAGGGTGGACCTGGGAGCGCCAGCAATTAAGAGGTGGTTCCACGATCCTCAAAACCTCCTGATCAGAGGCCTTGCTGTTGGACGTAGTTTATCGTCTTACCCAGGACGCGGATGTAGTTTACCGTCATATCAAGGACGGTGTCTCGTTGTATAAAAGTCGCATCTTTGTTTTAATATTGTGTACTTACTCGGTTACATTACCTATACTTATGCAGGCAGTTCAGTACTTCTTACACATTATTCTAATAACTTTCGTAAATAAATAAAGCTCTCCTTGCAGTTCAAATAGATCTCAAATGTTTTTGCGTAGTATATCAAACTAATACTTATTATTATTATTATTATTTTTTACTTTATTGCCTACAAGTGATAATTGTGAAAACAAAATATAATATTTCTCATACAAAATATGCTTCTCATTATCATACTTATAATTTAGCAAAAATGTATTTTGAACAGATGAATCTAAATGTGAACATTTTGGTAGTAAGAGGAACCTGGAGAAAACTTAAAAATAAAGGCAAATACACTGTAGTTAATGAAATTTTATCCTTTAATTTTATGTTGTTTTTAAAGAAATGCAAGATACTCCCAAATCTTTTGCCTATAGTGTATGTCTATATATATATATATATATATAGTTTATTTAGGCCGTAATCCTTCATTTACACATGGAAGCCAAATAATGGAAGCCTTAATAATAAAAAAAGAAAAGCCAATAGACAATAATATTAACTATGAACACGGCCATAATGTGTTAACCGTGTTCGGAAAATAAAACATCCCCATAACTCTAGAAACATGCAAACAACCCATGCACCCAGTTGAAAAGCAAAAATAAAATCATCCTTGATAATTGCTAAAAGCATAACTGGAAGCGCTCGGAATTACAGAACTTTTGGACAGTTTCTATACACTGTGTCCAGAAAAGAAAACACTTGTTCGAACACAAGAAAAATGAAATAAAAACATTAATAAAAAGGTTTATCTGTTGTCTTTAATGAAACACACACACACACACACACACACACTTAGCGTATCTTCATTCATGAATATTTGGTTGAATAATCTGGACATATTATGTCTATTTATTTCTAATTCTCTCAGATGAACTTTTTCCAAGTACTTTTAATCTCATAGGAGAACATATATACACACACATATATATATATATATTTATATATATATATATATATATATATATATATATATATATATATATATATATATAATTGTTTATTTAAAAATTATAACATAAACATGTTATACACTAATGATAAGTGTATAACATGTTTATGTTATAATTGAATCCTATAATCATTGTTTGATATATGCAAGGGAGGTAAGTCTTATCATGCTACTTAATTACTGCCCTTGGAATGACATGTCAAAAGAAATAAAAACGGTATATAAACTTTTTCTGAAATAAAATATTTTCAGCATTCAGATGTTTTTTCTTCCCATCTAGCGATATTTGTAGTTTCTTGCATTACTTTTAGACTAATGTTTGTATTTTCAAACAAAATTAGGGATGCCCAATTTTTTGCTAAAAATGTGGCATATCCTGATGAAAAAAGGCCCCAAACTTGAAAACAAAGTTTTATCACGAAAAACTTTATGAAATTGTTATTCCTTTTTAGCACGTTTGAATTTGTGGTGGAAATTTTATTTATTTTTAGGTTAAAGATCACCTAATATTTTGCATTAGCGTTTTTTCACTTAAAAAACACATAAATTTGGAAATTATTGCAAAAGTCAAATAATTGTCGCAATTTAGGGAAACTTCCAGAATTTAGACATTTTCTAATGAAAATAGCTTTTAATGTATCTTATAAATAATATATATTAAGGACTAAAGTTAAAATCCTTTTTGGTAGAAAAATAGTTTTTTACGAGAATTGTTTACTTTTTTTTTTACATCTAAATAAAAATAATGTGATCACTGATAATATTGATAAATGTTTCAAAAATAAAGTAGAAACGTTGTACCTCATTTTTTCGCTCATTAAAAAGATCTATTTTTATAGATAATAAATTAGAGAGTTTATTACAATCTATGACTCGCAGCATATTTTAAAATAATGTTTATGATTTCAAAAAATGTATTAAAATCATCGCCGACAAAACTATGGATGCCCATTTCTAAAAAAAAATATATTACAGTTATTCCCCCTGATTGATTAATTTTTTTTTTCAATATATATATATAATCAAACTCTTTTTCAGTGAAAGACATACTGCAAATATTAATTTTTTTTAATTCAAATTTCGGGATAGAAACAACATTAAAGGGGTCTTTAGGAAAATTCTCATAAAAATATTTCATAACTAAAAAATTAGCTGTTTAAAATGCAAAAAACAAAACAAAAAAATGTCATCTGTTCAGTGTTGTTGTAATCACCCGGGTCAGTAGGTGTTAAAAAACAAAACGAACTTTTAGCAAAACTGACCTGACTTTAAGTTTAGTGGGGCTAGGAACCCTCAAAAAACAGCTGTGCTGAGATAAAACTTAATTTAAAAAAAAAAAATGAACATAAAATTTTATGTGTAGATAACAATATTGTTACAAAATTTTTGTCTTAAAAAATTTGAACTATAAATGTATTTTGTAATTTAAATGTTATTTTTATTCAAGAATTCTCCCTCAAACGTAAGGTAAAAAAATGGAAATATATATATATATATATATATATATATATATATATATATATATCAAAGCATTATTGGGATTTGTTGGAAAGCAACTTAACCCCACAAGTAAAATGGAAAATCGTCTCGAGGGCTAGAACTCCAATAAACTTCAGAGACCGATGTAAGTTGTGCATAAAAGAGAACATTCTAATAAGGCATACAGATCCGGACATATTACTGAACAAACATAACTAGTTGGTTTTTAAATGTAGACACAAAAGCCACCTCAATTTAACTAAATATATTTAGAAATAACTATATTAAAAGGAAAATATTACTTTTGTTTTTGGAATGAATGTATGAACACATGGATGCTGTGCTTGTTCGTATGTATACAAAAACGTAGATGAACTTGGAGATATATATATATATATATATATATATATATATATATATATATATATATATATGTGTGTGTGTGTGTATGTGTATATGTGTATATATATATATGTGTGTGTGTGTGTGTGTGTGCGTGTGTGTGTATAGAATGTATTCCAATGGAAGGGCATAAGCTCATTTTATTATAGTTTTAAAATTACTCTTATTAATATTAAATCTCACTTTCTCTTTTAATATTCTATAATTAGAATTATGAGATTGAATATTTATCATCTGGAGGTATTTTCATTTTAAATTGATAATTTATCTTAAATTTAATTATACCAATCTTTAACTATCAATATTGATAATAAAATATTAAATTAATTTTTTTTTGGTGGGGGGATATTTAAACACTTCAGATGTCACCTAACGTTAAACATTAACTATGAAATTAAACAAAAATCTAAATAAATTCAAATATATAAATATATGTAATCATTTATAAAGAAGTGCTATCTGATGATCCGGCGGGTTTTAAAACGGCTCTGGTGAAATAAATTATTATAATGGTACCTTAAAGTGGTCTGTTTTTCTTTTAAATATTAGCTCTGGATTTACATTGAGCTCTCAGGATTTCATCCTCCTTGGGATTACCCATACGGATTACCAAGTTCTTCATAACTTAAATATTATATATATATATATATATATATATATATATATATATATATATATATATATATATATATATATAATAATAATAATAATAATAATAATAATAATAATAAACTGGTTCACTTAAAGCTAGAACGATTGTTGTTGACAGATTGATGTACATCAGTTAACACCCCTCAATCAGGCCCAAAAAACAGGCACCACGGTTGGAAATGTCTTTTTTAAATAAATTTTGATGAAAAAATAAGTAATGTTTCTTTCAAATTATATTAAGTATACTTTAAATTTTCTAATTTTCCTAAAATAACTTTTGCAAAAAGTATAATTGAATTTTACAAGATTTTTAAATGGGAAACTTTACTTTTGTTTATAAAACTGTCAATAATAATGGATTTTACCGTTTTACGTCAATTCTGATGACTCAAAAAAAAAAAGATTTTTATCTAAAATTTCGGACAAGCTAGAAAGGATTCAAAAAATTGAGAAAATACTCAAAAATATTTTGGTCTTTCCTCTAAATAGTGACATAAACATCTAGACAATGCAAAAAAAAATTTAATCAAGTTTGAGGCTTTTTTTTCATCAGAATGCGTTTTTTTTTTTTATCAATAGTGGCCATATTTTTTGGTGATACAAAACAAAATGTTAGGAATTCAATACCAGATGAAAACATAAAACATAGTGTGATAAATGCTTTCGCCTTAGCGATGCAATTTATTTGATCGTCTAGGTCTGATTTTTAGACGATTATTTTAACTTACTTATTGATATCGTGTTCTGTTGTTTCTGGTGCTTTTTTATATGTTTGAGTTATGTTTTGCTTGAGTAATTTGTTTTGTTTAAGGGGCTTAGTTCGTATAAATTTCTAGTTTTGTCCGCTGCCATAAATACTTAAGTTGAATTGTTTATTTTAGCATATCTTCATTTACCATTTTTGAAGGCATCTTGTTGTAAGTCTACACAAATAAATAAGTATATAAACTAAGTAAATAATAAACAAATTAATAAACCAGGCCCACCAAAATAAACTTTAGAATAATACAACAGACTACCCACAATGCAACAGAATACGCATAATGCATCACTGATCTGTATAGAGCAAAAACACAACACACATGGTCTGACGACTGCGTTTTGTTTGTAATCTTTTAGTGTAAGGAATGCTTGTCATTTAGGGATGCAATTTATTCGGTGATGTTTAATGGTTAGGTGATTTTTAAACTTCCATCTTAATATCGCATTCTTTAGGGTTTTTTTTTTTTAGTTTTCTATGTGTTTTAGTTATTTTATCCTTGAGTAGTTTACTGTGTGTGTTTTTTTGTGGGTAGTGCTTAGTTCGTATATATTTCTTGTTTTATCCTCTGCGATAAATACATTAGATGAATTCTTTATTTTTGTTATATCAGCTTTTAGTTTGTTCAAAAAGCATTTTTGGTTTAAAGCCGTATTTTTGCTTGAGTGCAGAATTTGAGTGGGTTTTTTTTTTGGGGGGGTTTTTGGGGGTTTTTGGGGTTTGTTTTTTTTGCAAGGCGGGAAGCCACTAGCATGCAAGAGGTCACATAGAGCGAGAGCAAATAAGAGTGATAGAGGAAAGATGAAGAGAAGCATAGGGGATAGATCAAGGTATCTGGAGACGTCGATTGAGATTACATTTGAATAGTTGGAGATTATAGCTATCAGGGAAACAGGAAAAGGGGAGGGAGTTCCACAGGCGAGAAGTGCGAGGGGTGAAGCTATTGGAGTAGAAAAGTCGGCTACATTCAACAGTTCAACAGAAATTTACAAATTACAAATCTACACATAAACACAAATAAATATTATAATAAACAACAAAAAATTATAAAGTAATCAATAATTAACAATGAGTAAAAAGAGTTAATCGATAACACTATAAAATCACTGCATTCGAATCTACATAACCGCGTTACCACCCATCCAATAACCGCTAGGATAAGACAATACAACTTCTGCCAAGAATGCGCTATTGACCGACCATCATATATATAGTCGAGCCAAAACACAACGCCATGATCTGATGAGTGCGTTTAAGCATGAAACGGACTGTCGCAGTTGGATGTTGTCTTAAATGTCCACTCATAAATGGACATTCTTTTCAGATTCTCGAACGTTCATATGTGCTCAGTTCTGTATCATAATGTAAACAAAATAATTTCTAAAGAATTAATGGACATTTCCATTAATCCGACAGAAAAAAACACACCATCTCCAACGTGCAGGATTCGAAGCTCCTGCTAAGTGGGGCGCAGGTTAAAATCCTGCCGGAAGATTCATTTTTATCTTTATAGATTTTTTTAGATTTCTCGAATATTCAGGCTAGTAAACAAAAATAAATAAATATATATTTTAATAAATAAACAGAGCGTCTACTCAAATCCACTAAAATAACTTTAAAAAAAATAAAATCTGTCTGCTCAGTGAATTAAAAAAATTAATTACTCATTAGAAATGTATGTGTATATCAGTAGCACAAGAAACACTGAGTTTCATGCATCTACACGCAAGACAGCAACCTGCCACTGGGTGGCATGCCACTGGCGTTTACGGTTGGTGGCCCGCTGTCAGACCACGTGTTGGTCTCGGCAATGTGGCCCGCTAGTGGCCCACCGTTGGCTGCCACCAGAGGACCGCTGGCATTGCCATCGGTGGCCAGCTAGCGTGTAGGGATATATATATATATATATATATATATATATATATATATATATATATATATATATATATAATGAAAATCAAGGACAAAATATAAAAAATAATTCAATAAAACACTTGTTTTTGATTTTTTAATAAAGTAAATCGTAATGTAATTTGTTTTTTTTAATAAATTGCATCAAAATTCTTATTTTTTACATGCCAATATACTGGGAATTTTTAAGGTTAAAAGGTCGCCTCGTACCCCGACATATACGCCATATTTATCAATTACTTTAAAATACAAAAGCGTATAACAGATTACACAAATTAAAATGCTACATCTCTTCTTCATTATTCTATTAATCGTTATTACTTACAAGGTGACATCTGAAAATTCCTGCACTAGGCACTAAAAAACAAAACAAAAACAAAACAATTATTCTAGTAAATAATTCAAATTGTTCCGCTATGGTTCACTTGAAAGAGCAAACTTGGACGTTGTTGCCCGCGATAAAGAAAACGGAGTGTCAAAGAGATGGTTTTTCCATTGACACCGATATTATTTTAACTACCTTCACTCCTCGACAATGTTTTATTACACTTCTAATCACCGCTTTATAAAACAATAAACATTTTCGAGGAGTGAAGGTGCTTAAAATAATATCGGTGTCAAATGAAAACCGTCCTTGTGAAACTCCATTTTTTTTTGTGGGTGCAAAGGTCCAAGTTGCTCATAAATGAATTCAAGAATTCTTTTTATATATTTTGTAGATTTTACATGTGATTGGTCACATTAACATAGATTATCATGAACCGAGAGTCGCGATGGCGGAAAACGCACAAGAAACTAAAAAAAAATGTTCACCAAAAGCCTGATGAAATATTTCGAGGTTTTCGATGGCAGATTTGCTGGGTTTCATGCAATACAGGCACGTCGATCTAATTTGTCATCCATTATAAAGATTTCAGAACTATTCCATCAATAATTGAGTAGATTGACTCAGTAGATTGTGTATCAGTGATAACTGTACCCACATTTTCGCTGAAAGGTTAGGTTACAGGATGTACGCTCCACTTTTGACTCAGAAAGGATTTCGCCAGAAAAAAGATTATGTTACGGTATTGTTTAGTGTATTCCGGTAGAAATAGTTTAAAATTCTAAGTGTAAACAAACATACAGTGATTGCAATCTTTATTTATATCCAAAACTTGTCAATTGCAAACATGCCAATTTTCTGAATATATAATGAATGAAATAAAATAATGTGTTGTTTCGCAATGTAGGACGATGTCTGGCTTGAAAATCACTGGCTTGAATCTCAGAAATGTGGTAATTTGTTTTTATCTTAGAACAACCTAAAGTTTATGAATTTAAGCACAGTACTAGATTGGTGATGACGTAAATATCAGGGCTACTGGACCATATGTGGCAGCAGTATTCTCACCAGTTGAGTTAGCAAGATGTAACCGAAATTTCTATGCTATTTTTTTTTCTCTTCTCCCACTTCACGATTGTGAAACACTCTTCTGGCGCCATGCTTTCCAGCCAATTTTAGTGTCCAAAAATTTAAATACAATATCAATCGCTTTCTACTGTCCTCCTGATTATACTTCTTTTGTTCTTGTTCCTTAGCTAAGTTTCTTTTCTAATTCTTCCATAACCAGTAGCCGCATGTGTCCTAGTGGCTTTACTGCTTTGCTTTGAGTGAAATCGATTAAAAAAATGTGGTTTGACAGCTTTTCGTAAAGAACGATGTTGAAATATGTGAAGAAGAATTGAAGTAGAACAAAGAAAATTTAAGGAAAGAATTGAAGAGAACTGAATTTCTGACACTTATCAAATTCTTGGAAAGCAGAGAAAATAAAAGGGAGGACACATGTTTACGGTTAAATATCAAGAAATAAATAGAATTTTACAGTTTCCTTATAAGGAAATATTTGAAATTCATTGACCGATCAGCCAGTATCTTTTGAGCTTCATAAAATCTTTTTCTTAAAACAATGTTTCATGAAAGCAGGTTTACCAAATCAAGTAGCTGTTATTGCTCTTTCCAGTACTGACGGGAGTTTCCTTCCTAACCTCTTGTTTGAAGTAATGTAGAACGTCAACATTTTGATCATGTCATTAGTTTCTCTTTGAGTTACACGTGCTATCCATTTTAGCTGCTGCTTTTGAAATTCCTCAAGTGATGTTTCTGTTATTTGGTAGAGTTATTTGTTTGTGATTCTGTAGCGCCAGTCCATAATGTTCAAAGAAGCATGGTTAACCAAGAGCTACAGAGTTCACTCGCTTAAAGTCATTTTTTTACATACCCACACGTAGTGTCCCCTCTAGAACAGAGGCTCTACGCAGTGATATGCGCATAACCCCGTCACTGGTTTCAGACATCATTTTGAAACTAGACTTCCACAAGGCAAGCTACCTAAAGAAATGTGCTCCCGATCTGGTTCCAAACTCTACAACAATTACTTCCTGCTTTCTAACTTGTTGGAATTCTGTAGTTCCTGTTTTTAAGATCTCTGAAGAACACCCTTCAAATTATCGCCCTATTACTCTCTTGCTGCTTTTCGGCAAAGTATTCGAGGCTGTAATCAATGCTGAAGTGGTTAAGCATCTTAGTTCACACGACCTCTTCTCGAACAAACAATATGGCAAATTTCGTTTCGGCAAGTCTACCTCTGATGTGTTAACGGCCATCACTGAATATGTATATCAAGCTTGTAACAATAACTCGAGGCTCTAAATATCTCGAAGGCATTTGACAGGGTTTGGCATGCTGGTTTCTACCTAAGCTCAAGCTCTACGGTATTAGAGGACGATTGTTTCATTTAATCTAATCGTTAATATCAAATCGTGACAGGAAGGTCGTTTTGAACGGGCTCACTTCCAGATCGTCTTTCCCTCAAGGCGCTATACTGTTTCTGATCTTCATCAATGATCTCCCTGATGTCCTCAGTTCCCAAGTAGATATTTATGCAGATGACACTATCATTTACTCCTGTCTCAATAGCAAATGAATCAGAGCTGAGAAAGAGCTGCCGTTGAAAAGGCCTCATATCAGTGGTTAACTGAGTCAGGAAATTGCTTGTAAATTTTAACGGCTCCAAAACAAAACTACTCTCATTTAACCACCAGAGAAAATCTTTTCTGCTTGCCTTCAGCACGACTGGCCTAGCACTCTGGAGAACAACACGCTGAGTCTTCTTGGCCTTGCGTTTTCCACTGATTTGAAGCAGAAAACCTACATTGAATCGATAGCTACATCTAATGCAAGGAAAGTTTGTTCATTGTGTCGTGCCACAAGGTTTTTCTCGTCAGTGTGCATCTTGCTCATTTACAAATCTACCATTACACCGTGCATTGAATACTGTTATCATATCTGGTCTGGTGCCCCTTCTGTTCATCTCGATGTTCTCGACAAAATCCAAAGAAGGATCTGCAAATTATGCCTGGTGTTCCGACGACATGGATATAAGCATACTGCTAGATTGGCATCTATATCCAACACTTTTACTTTTTACTGAAATGTAACCGCCACTTCTAATCAAACAATTAATTTTCTCGCGCTTAGCAGACTATATCAGGGTTCAATATAATCGCTCCAATTCATGTGAGACCAAGAAGGCGGAATGAGATGCTCTCCTGGAGATTAGCATGAGCCTATGGCTGATGGTTGGCAAAAATGATTCTCTATAATGGTTAAAAGATAGCAGATTCGTTTTAGAGATAGAGAAAGCAACCTAGAATTAGAGCTTTGCAATTGGTTCAATATAATCGCGAAAATAAACGTTAGCATAGAAGTTACGGTTACCCCTAGCCAGCTCAACTGATTCAACGTTATCATGTTGAACTACAAGTAGTAAATTGGATCACATTTGAAAGCTCAGCATGAGTGAATTTTTTTTACTGATTTTCTTATCATCAGTAACTGAATTTAGTGCAAATTCGTTTCAAAGACACCCAGAAAATTCACCAGTCGACAAATTCAAAATTTATTAGCACAGATCTTTCAAATATAATCCAATCTGACAACTTTTCCTGAAGGTATAATTCTCGAGTGAAAAATGTTCGGACATAAACTTCTATGGCAAAATTTTGGGATTATTTCTATTGTTTATTAAGGAAATATTGATGATTATCAAGTAGGGTTGCTAAAGTGAGGTACAACTAGCGAATTGGGCAACATTTGAAAACTCATCGCCACTCAATTATGAATTTAATTTATTCTCATTATTAGCCCACGCTAAACCAACTTATTAAAAGAAACGCATCAAAATCGCAAGTAGCGAAACTAAAAAAAAACTAGTATTGCCGACTGAGGATGCTGAGAATGGTGGAAATATAAATAAGAAAAAAAAAGTTTCTGAGTCTGAGGATTGCGCATCCTTCCAGTTTATAAATTAATCTTTGTAAATAAATATTTACCATCTTTCAACCAAAGAGTCGCGTTCTCACCAACAATAAAAACATGCTTGGTGATCCCTTTGAAGGGTATTTAAGCAAAATTTCTAGACGAACAAACCAGTAAGGAGAGACAGACGGCAAAAGACTGCAATGCTTCACGACCTCCTCACCAAGCTACGTGACACTTACACTTTTCTCCTTAGTTTCTCCCTTGCACCTTTCACCTTTTTTTCAAACATACACGCAAAGAAATCCCATTTCTTTTCATCTTAATAAACTACTACAAACAAGGACTGTAAGAACTTTAACAGTCATACACGCTGAGAAAAAATTAATTGTAAGAAACATGAAAATAAAAATATTTTATATTTAAATACCCTTTTCGCCTTTTTCTTTGTTCTGGGTTGATTCAAATTCGTTATAAGAATACCATGAAGAAGTGACATGAAGCAACAGAAATGTTGTTCTACAGGGGAATGTTGATAATACCATGGACTGAATATGTGAGCAACGACGAATTTTTCAAGAAAATGGAAATACAAAGGATACTTACGCCTATAGATAATTGAAATATTTAGGTTACATAATGAGGTTGTGAGCATTGATTATTGATTCTGAGCTACACATTTGGTAAGACCTCTCATTAGGTTTCTGTCGGTCAGCCCTTTTTACTCTGTTCACACTTCTGTCATGAGTCACATTTTATGTTTTACACGCGCGATGTGCTGTTTCATCTTGTCACTCAATATTTCATAGCTTATTTTGATTGACTTCAATAAGCTGATACTGATACTGTCACGGTATCGGCATCGTCAATGTTTATATCTGCTACTCAACTTTCTTTTCTATTTCATTTTGAGACTCGTGAATTTCGCTAGTATTTACAGTTTTATATTACAAAATAACATATATACTGCTTACTTTTGCTTTCTTATTATTATCATAATTATTATTCAAAATACATGCATCCTAAAAGATGTATAAACGATAGTGTAATATCTTTCAGTTAGTGAAAGACTCAAGGTAGGGAAACCCATTTAGCGTCAGCCAAGAAAATATCCAACAGACAACGTTTCAAACTTATTACCTACCTTGAGAACATCTGAAAGCTGTTTCTTAACCGTCACACAATATATCAGCATCGTAAATGTTTAGATCTGCTACTCAAATTACGACACATAACTATTCTAAATACTTCTTATTTTATTTTGAGACTCGTGAATTTCACTAGTATTTACACTTACGCATTTCATCGTAACACATCTGTTTAGTTTTGTTTTGCAAAACGTATCTATTCCTAAAGGTGTATACACCATAATGTAAGATCTTTCCGTTCATGGAAGACCCAAAGTAGGGATCGATTTATTTATTAATTCTTATCAACCCTCTGTAGGCTATTTAAAGCCGTAACATATTTTGTATTGTAAGAATATTGTTTTGCGAATGCATATTGTGTGATGATGCTATGCACGTCATTGCACAAGCTGTGAAGACATCCAAGATCGTCTGTATATGAATACACCGGTGCACGCTATGCTCCACAGGGCCGTGATCGACGTCAACAAAGAATAACGACAAATGCTTTTCAAGACACTTGTTTGATCGGGAAGTAGCAAAAATACCATTTCTCACTTAATCGGCAATGACTTCCGTCTGCTTCGAGAAAGCGGATTTCTTGTTTATCTGAGTTCTGGCCACAGACCACTACACACTCACTGTCTGACTGTTTCACTCACTCCTGGCCGTTTCAATGACTGTCGGTCCTTCCACTCACTCAATGCACATTATATGGATACTGGATGAGGGATCCACCAAACCTTTTCCGTTCACTTGTATTCTATTAGCCGGAAATTGGGAGCACTCATACAGCTGTCTGGGTGGTCAGTTTTTTTTAAAAGACTCTACATTTACAACAATCTAAAATCACTAAAAAATTTTATGTTTGTCAGTTCAAAGTTCGGCTGAAGACAAAATTTCTGAGAAACATTGGTCATTAAATTGACTTAAAAGGAAAAAGAATCTATCTATTCATCTCCTAAGGATGCATGTGAAATCGTAATGCTACTATTGCATTAACACCTTTTGAAGAATAAAAATGATTTTCTCAGATACAAGTTCTATATTTAAGCCGTAGATGAGGGGAAGGAGATAGATCAAATCAGAGAAACCTGTTTAAAAGTATCCAAAAAACAACAAGAACACAATATTCTTAGCTTTTAGCTCTCATGGGAGAAAGTCTGAAATCTCTTTCCTACCTCACGCGCGTGCGCTATCAATATTTACAAAACCTACTTCCGGGAGATAATGACATCATTGCATCATATATATTTGCAACTTGAATACTCAGTTCTTTTCTGTTATTTTTTTTATTCGGTAATTTTGTTATTATTTACAGTTACATATATCATAACACATCTCCTGTTTTCCTTTTAGTTTTCAAAAGACATGTATTCCAAAAGATATATGCAACCGAGTTTCGAGTGAGGAGAAAGGAAAATAAAAGAACAGATTCAGTAAGACAAAAGATGTTGATTGCCATTGCTTTTATCTTTATACAAGTTCGCATTATACAATGCGTTATTAGTTCGCATTATACAATCCGAACTAATATATAGAACCAGGCTTAAATTCGTGCAATCATGATACAAAGTAAGAGAGCTCATTTGAACAACTGCCGTGAAACTATTTATAGAAAAGACGGAGGGAAGCCACGTCACGGCGGTGGGAAATTGACAGCAGTCGAATTGCTAGACCTTGTTCGCTAACATTACAGACTCTTGAAATTATATGTATGAATGTAAGATACATACAGAGTAGAAAATTTTGGCCTTATATATATATATATATATATATATATATATATATATATATATTGATAATATTAGTGGTAAATATACACATACATATGCAATCACTTTTTTCTGTTTTCTTTTTTTTCTGTGTTTTTTTTCTGTTTTCTTTTTGAATTTGAAGGCCTGATGAATTGGATCGTATTTACGATTCCAATGGAATAAATTATGACCATGGAATATTAGTGTTTAAGCCTTTTTATTATATATATATATATATATATATATATATATATATATATATATATATATATATATATATATATATATGCATAAGTGATAAAAATTAGGAGGATTTGAGATAATCATAATTAAGTAATTCATCAAGTTTAGAAGAAACCTCAACAGAATGCAGAAAGCACTGGACGGCCGTTAGTTCCTATATTTGTGACTCATCAGCAGTGTACACCCCGGACCGTTATGATATGAGGTAAACGTCATAACAACTCTACTAACTTCTAGACTTAGCGAATGACTTAATTATGATTATATCAAATACTCGTAATTTCTATCACATATTATCCTTGCTGGAACCGACATCTAATGCTCCAGTTGGAGCGGCTTGGGGATAGTAATCGTGGTTCATGGGAGCACAGTCCTATGGGTAAGGCAAACTCGGATGACTTCCACCACAGAATATGTTATCGAGCGGCGCTATATCGAATCTAATTCGTTACCTCTTCGTTACCAGGGCCAGTTGTATAAAATCGGTGGGTGTTGGACAAACACAAATGTACATAAGAGACCGTCTTCAATAGGGATTGGCTAGCCGCCTGGTAGACGAGTATCCTCGAATACGAGTGGCAAGCTATTATATACATACATATATATATGTATGTATATATATATATATATATATATATATATATATATATATATATATATATATATATATAAGTGAACATTTAAGTCAACACTCAGAAGCGACAGACTGTTTCATTTTAAACGCAACCATCAGGCCATACAATCGGGCGTTTAGTGTTTAGAGTGTTGACTTCAATTTTCACATTTATATTTACATACTCTCTATGAAATTGAGCACTTTATCCCATCGATCCCGGCTTGAAGCAATCGGACGTCTAGTCACACTGAGGAGATGTCTCAGATGGTCTGTTTGTGGATGACTATATATATATATAATATGCGGCTGCATGGAGATTTCTTTGTCACCTTAGGTTTCACGCTTTCGCGATCTTTATCCAACCACACACACACACACACACACACATATATATATATATATATATATATATATATATATATATAGAGAGAGAGAGAGAGAGAGAGAGAAATGAAGATAAAAATGAAGAAAAAGTATACATAGGAGTAACTGAAGGACCCTGGAATCAAAGAAATTATACACACAAAACATCTTTCACAAATAGTAAATATGCGAACAGTACAATGCTTTCTAAGTATATCTGGGAAATTAAAAACAAAACGGACATCACACCAAAAATATCTTGAAAGATAAGGAAAAAATCATCAGCCTATAACAACCAATCAAAAACTTGCAAGCTTTGCTTGGAGGAAAAAATAGCTATCATTACTTTCCCCGACCAAAATAAATTATTAAACAAAAGATCCGAGCTCATCTCAAAATGCAGACATGAAAATAAATTTTTACTACGTAACCTAAAAAATGAAAAACGGAAAAAATAAAATAAAAACAAATAAATATACTAATAAACTAATAAACAAAATAACAATAAAAAAAGAGAAATAAAACATAAATAAATACTATGTTACTTAAAAATCGAAAACCGAAAAGAGAAAATATGCAAGTAAAATAAATTGACCTAAATTCATCCAAGTAAATAAATAAACAAACCAATCCCAAATAAATATAATCAATTAAAAACTGTTCCCGCCAAAATAATACTTAGAATGAACTACAACAATCAACCCCAAAATTGAACAAATAGCTTTAACTAAATTCTCAAACCAAAACAAAACTGTTAAATAAGTGATATAAACAATTTTTTACTACGTTAATAAATAAATAAAATAAGAAACAAAAAAATAAAAAATAAAAACAAGCAATATAATTTGACCCAAATAAATAAACAAACGACTTCCGGTAAAATAACCGGCATAATAGAATACCCACAATGCACCACTAACCCGTATATATATAAATAGCCGAGAAAAATAACAGCATATGTGGCCTGACGATTGCATATAGCATGAAACAGACTGTCGCCTCTAAGTGTTGACTTCTATGTTCACTTTTATATATATATATATATATATATATATATATATATATATATATATTAATTTAAATAAATTTAAATAAAAACAGACCACTTTAAGGTTCCATGTAATAAATTATTTCACCACAGCCCTTTAAAAGGACTGCGGATCATCAGACTTTACTTCCAAACAAAAAATGAAAAGAAAATTTACACATTTTTGACGGGCCGTATTAAACATATGTAAATTAACGTGAGGAAGTGAGGGGGAGAGAGAGAAGACATGAGTGAGTTAGCAGATATTGATACATTTAAACGGTTAACTTAACGGAAATTATATATTGAAATCGAAGGGGTAGCGAAGAAAAAAACATAGAGAAAAAACTAGAAACAGACGCTGTTATTTTCCTTTACTTTGAAAGTGTTATTTTGGGGGTTCATAAAGATTATAATGTTTGATATAAATTTGAATGTCTCTAGACTGTCTACAAATAATTTAAATTGATGTTTGTTAGTGATTTAAATTTTTAAAATTTTGTGGATTTTCTATGAAATAGTCGATTAGAAAAATATTCATAGAAAATACAAAATTTTATTTTAAAATATAAGTTTACTTCTAGTAATCTTTTTTAAACTCTTAAAAAAAAGTTATTGATTATTAAGTTGACATCTCTATCCGTTTGAATTTTGTTCATGAATTTAACTCGTGACCGTGTCTAGATAGGTAATCGCTTTTACTTAAATTTTAGTTAAGTTAGTATGGGGTAATATTTGAAGGTAATATTAAAGATCTTGCAGGACAGGAACAGATTGCCCAGTTCAAGGGATATGCATGGCGGAAAATGTAATTTATGAGGCAACAATTTTCCCATAAGAGAATTTTGAGCAGAAAAGGATTTACATATATCGTCGGGAAGTTGGAAACATCGATTTTATAACCATCGCCAGTCCTTCAAAGATAAATGGAAAAAGAACCAAACGGCACTGTCAAAGCATTATTGGGAGTTGTTGGATGGTGGCTTAACCCCACAAATAAAGTGGAAGATAATCTGGAGAGCCAGAACTCCAATAAATTTCAGAGACAGTTGCGACTTATGCTTAAGAGAAAAAATCCTCATAATAAAACATAAAGATCCGGATTTATTACTAAACAAGCATAATGAACTAATTTTTAAATGCCGACATAAGAACAACCTAAATCTAACTAAATATATTTAGGAATAACTATATAGGAAGACTAATATTACATGATCTTTTGTTTTTGAAAATGTTGTGCGAACACATAACTGTATATATATAACTATGTAATTGAACTTGAACATTGATACGTTTTTTGATATGTATATGTATATGCGTTTATATGGAAAGATAGTCATGCATGTGTTAATTTTGTGTATTGTGGGCACATTTTTAGAATGGGTGGGTATGGTTATAGATATGTATGTATATATACTTGTATGTATATAGATGACCTCCTTTTTTATATGTAGTTATATGTATATATGGGTGTATATATGTGTATGTGTGAGTATGTGGGTACATGTATATGTGTGTATGTGTATGTATACAATTTTTTATAATTTCTATATATGTATGCGTGGGTATGGATGTGTATATATAGATGGGTACATGTATGTCGTTCCATAGATAGTGTATGTATATGAGTATAAATATAAGTAGTTGTGAGTTCATATATATAATATGGTAGAATATAGATATCTTAAGGTAATTAAGTATGGATTTTGATATGTTTTTGCATGCACGCACATGTTGGTGTATATATGTATATGTATATTTGTGTGTATATGTGTATATGTATATGTGTGTGTATATGTGTGTATGTATATGTGTATATATATATGTATGTATATATGTGGGTATATATGTGAAATTGTATGTGTATATATATGTGTGTATATATGTGGATATATATGTGTGGGTATATGTAAATGTGTATGTATGTATGTGTGTGTGTATATCTATATGTGAATGTGTGTATGTATGAGTATATACATACACATATATATAGAGATATGTGTGTATATGTGAATATGTGTATATATATGGATATGTATATGTATGTGTGTATGTGTACGGATATATGTGTGTAGATATATATTTATGGATACATATAATATTATAAAAGAAGGACTTACGGTCCTGTTATTAGTGTTTTATCTCATTTTATCATTTAATATTCTCCAATTCGAAGTGTGAGTTTAAAATTCTTTATAATAGGGAGAAAAAATTTTAAATTGATAATTTAATTTAAATTGAAATACATTACGCTTTAATAATCAAGAAGAAGATCTAATGTACTTGGGAAATTAAAATAAAGAAATTTAAACAGCTATAGCATATTTCTCTCATCCTTTAACATCAATACACGAAAGATTATCCGTGAGTATGATCGGATTTTGCTAAAAAGTAGCACACATAATGTCGAATTTATTCAATCAGATATCTCTAAAAGAGAATTTGCTGCGTAAATACACAAATATATATATATGTGTGTGTGTGTTTGTGTAGAGAGAGAGAGAGAAAGACACACAGACAGAGAGATATAAAGACAGTTACATGGCCAAGTGGTCAAAACGTTCGCATTCTAACTATGAGACCCATGTTTTAATCTCACCATGGGCAATTTGTCAGGAAGGAGACTTGCTGTTGTTATCGGACTGGAGTGGACACCAGCGTGCCGCACCTTTGAAAATTGCCTGAAAGACATACCACGGGTTGACCCAAGCCATGTGAGTGAAATTAGGTAAACGGAACCTAACACGAAGTCACCTTTCATCGTGGTTGTTCACCCTAGATTGCACGTTCTTTCGCAGAAACTGTAACTAAGTTCTGCTCAGCATAGTTGCAGTCTAAACCAGATTTATTGAATAAGCACAAATGCGCCTGAGCAAGCGTCTGCAATAGAGATTGGCTAGCCGCCATAGTAGACTGGTATCATCGTATACGAGTGGCCAGCTATATATATATATATATATATATATATATATATATATATATATATATATATTAAAAAGAAGAGAGAAACAGCAAACGTTTTTGGTTGTAATGTCGATTTAAAAAAAAAATATTATGCTTTATTTTCCATAATTTTGCTACACGTGTTTCCGGTCTCGCCACCGTCATCAGGCAAAGGGTGGAAATTTCCACATATTATTAAAAATAATTGATTTTTTCTTTATGTTTTTCGATGTTAAATATTCTCGATATGAGACATTCTCTTTTTTTGTGTTAGTGATCCAAACGTCATTCTTGAACTGGTAATAAAAAGTTCTGCGTGAAGGGTTATAAAAGATTATTAAGATTGGTCCGAGGAATGATGGAATATTCCTCGGCATGCTTATCTTTTAATGACCCCAGTGTGTTCTTAAATCTATTTCCATTTTCGTGTGCTTTTGTCAGCATGCGTGTATATATGTGTATATCCCTTTTCCATACATAAACACTGTCTCACTACGAGGAATCTGTACACCCACACGCACACAGACACACATACGCAAGCACAAACACACATATATATATACGTGCACATGTACACACATACTTTCTAAGTTATGTGGGGTTTGTGTGCATGCCTGTGAGTAGTTCTGCTTTTGTCGATATGTGTATATATAGATATATTCGTGCTCCACAAACACCCGCATGTGAGCGTACGTATATGCATGTGAGTGGTTTAATCACTGTATTTTGACACTACGTGTGCATGTTGTGTGCTTTTGCGTGTGGGCTTATGATCTATTTAGTTCTGGTTTAAATTTGTTTATGAAGTTTTTTTTTCTTGTATTTCTAGGTAAGAATAATTGTCTGTCTGATATATTGGCATGATTTTAAATTTTCCCTGGTTACATTTGAAGATGTATTGTGGTACAAAATTTTTCTGTTGTCTGGTAATTTTATGTTGCTTTTGTGAAGGGAGACTCTGTTGTTCAGTTGTTGACTGATACCTATATATGACTTCTTGCATTTTGTGCATTTAAGTACATAAATCACATTTTTAGAGTTGCAGTTTAAGACGGCAAAATTATGGAAAATAAAGCATAATATTTTTTTAAGAAAAACTCCACATTAAAACAAAAACGTTTGTGGTTTCTCTCTTTTTTTTAATATACACATACACACACTTTTCTCTCGTTGGAAATAGTATAAACTCTTCCTTATATATATATATATATATATATATATATATATATATATATATATATATATATATATATATAAACCATTTTTACTTATTTCATTCCTATATCACTATGTATCTCTGTAAAATATTCTCTGTTATTGTTTTCTTCACGTGGAATTTTGGGCTCTTGGCCTGAATTGAATTATTCGATTTAGGAATCCGTATCTTATTTTGGGTGCATGCGTACTTGTTGATATACCTATGTATATATAGCAAATTCTATCTATATCCTTCTATACACACACACACACACACAATGTGTGTGTGTGGGCTTGGGTGTGTGTATATATATATATATATATATATATATATATACATGCATGATAATATTTATCCATCTGTATGAATAACTTTGATTTATCTTATAGATTTTTATGTCACAGTGTGTCTATCTAAAGTGTTCCTTTATTTGTTTCCATCAGTGAAATCTGGTCTCTCGATTGCGTATTTCGTGTCAAAATGTCATTGCGAAAACCATATCAATAGCCAATAAAATATCTATTCTTGAATTTCAATATCTGAGATAAGGATCATCCCCTCCTTTGCCCTTTAACCATTTTTGTTATGTATCACCAAATAAGATTGATTTTCATCCTTACCATTTCAATGTAATAAACTCTATTTTGACATCATCCGCCAAGACCCAAAATGGAATCTTCTGTAAACTATTTTTTATAACAGATACCCAAGTTTAACTCTTACGGCAAACTGTTCATATTGAAAGATGGAATTACTATGCGCTTTCCAATCTGCCTGACATTTATACAATTTCTATATGATCTGTCTCAACAATATCTTCGATACGTCGATATTTCCACACTTAACAATAGTAAAAAAAAAAAAATGAAATCTGAAAGCAGCCTTTGAATTTTTTTCTTTTTTCTAGAGAGGCTCGGACTGACGAATCGGAGAGCCGAGTTCGAATTCCAGCCTAATCCATTACATTCACTTACGTGCTAATACACTTGGAAAAGGTATGAATCTTCTTCTCCCCCCTCCAGCTATGAGTAAATAGCAGGACAGACTGGGTTCTATAACCTTGGATGGAAACTAGCCGACCGCAGAAAGAAATGGTAACCTACTGTGTAACGAAAGATGCATGAACGCCTAACCGTGTATCACGTATTCATATAACTGAATTAATGTACACACTAATTCATACACACAGTTAAAATCTACAAAATACTTGACATCCCAGTAACGATATTTTCAACCATTTTGTATGGAGAAACATCCGCATCAAAATTCTCTCTCATTTGAATTTTTTTAAGCATTTTGCCCCAAGCAAGGCGGGAGTGCCACTAGCACGCAAAGGGTTACAGAGAGTGAGAGCAAGAGTAAAGAAGGGTGTTTGAGGAAAGGATGGGGATCAGGATCAAGGCATCAGAAGATGTCGATTGACATTACATTTGAATATTTGAAGGTTATGGCTATCAGGGAAGTAAGTAGGAGGAAGGAAGTTCCAAAGTCGAGAAGTGCGAGAGAAGAAGCTGTTGGAGTAGAAGAGGCGGTTATATTCAACTGTTTCGACAGTAAAAGGGTGGGAGAGAGATGCCAACCAATAGCACGCTTAAATTCATGCAGTTGGAGTACCGGTGCAAGTATCTCGTAAGAGCAGTTGCCATGAAAACAATGTAGAAAAGGTAGAGAGAAGCCACGTCGTGTCTGTGATAGTGACTGTAGATGAGATGCCAGATCAGGACATATCACATTGTATTTCCGTCTTTGGATTTTGTGGAGGACCTCGAGATGAACAGCGGGAGCACCAGGCCATATATGGCAACAGTATTCAATTCAAGGTCGAATAGTAGATTTGAGATTTAAAGGATAGACTCAGGCGAGAAAAACCTTCTTGCACGACACAGATTACAAACATTCCTTGCGATAGATGAAGCTATTGATTCAATGTAGTTGTTAACCGCTCAAGTCAGTGGAAAACGTGAGACCAAAAAGGCGGGGATAGACGCTCTCATAGAGTTAGGCAACGTCATTGGCGGATCTCTGTGTCGAGTATCGGGGTGCTCCGACATTTTCTTCTGTGTGAAATGAGTCCTATGTTGGATCTACAACAACCACATGATAGCGTAGGAAATTTCATAGGATGGAGAGCTCTAGCTGTTCTTTGGGCTATCTTCATCTTTTCTATTTGTCTTCTGGTGTTTTCGAAGGATGTTGTTTTTTTGTTGACTGCTCTTCTCAAATTGGCTCTTTCTCTAGCTTCCTTCTCCCAATTGACCGGATCGATTTCCGTCCTCATCAATGTGTGTTTGAGCTGATACTTGAATCGACAACATCGGGCTCCATGCAGTCTCTTTCCGGATGCGAGGTCCGAGAAGAGGATTTTTTGGTAGAGTAGAAATATAGAGGTCATACCAAAAGATGCAGACCATTTATCAGCAGTAAGAATTCAAAGCCCAGATTGGAATTTGTAAGGAAGTACAAAGATGAACAACAAAAGTTTTTGAATTGATGGGACCAAGATTAATCTCTACCAAAATGATGTCAAGGCCAAAGTATGGAGAAAGAAAAGATCTCTTTATGATCCAAATCATACAAGCTCATCTGCGAAGCATGGTGGAAACAGTGTCTTGGCTTGGTCTTGCATGGTTGCTTCAGGAACAGACTAATCTCTATTTATTGATGATTTAAATCATGGTAGTAACAACAGAATGAATTCAGAAGTCTACGGAAATATATTTGTCTGCCACTTCACAGAGAAATGCATCCCAATTAATCGGGAGGAAGTTTATCCTGCAGCAGGACAATAACACAAGACATACTGCCAACACAACAAAGGACTTCATGGAGTGGAGTGGACAATTTTAAACTGGCCAAGTCAATCACTGGACCATAACATAACAGAGAATGTATTTCATCTCCTGAAGTGGAGTCTGAAGGAAGAAAACGCTTGAAATAAACAAGATGTGAAAAAGGCTGCATTAAAAGTCTGGAAATGCATCACAAATGAAGAATGTAACAGTTTGGTGACGGCGTCATTGGAATGACAGGCTCGATGTAGTTATTGTAAGCGAGGGTAATGCAACCAAATATTAAGATTTCCTTTAAGACAAACTGTTCCTTTTTCTTATTCAAACATGGGGCGATCTGATACAAAAGGTGATATATCCTAAGCTTTTTAACACGTCTAAATGTAAATACTAGGAAATAAAAGCTGAAATTTTGAACTCTTGACTCATATTTATCATTTGATTATAAACACAAATGTCTTCAGTGAACAACAAAAAAATGTTATTTGCCTTGTCGTTCCAATACTCTTGGAGGCGACTATATATATATATATATATATATATATATATATATTATTATTATTATTATTATTATATAAAAAATATGTCTATTAAACTAAAGGAGTGAATTACCTGTAAATTGCCGTCACAAAAAAAATTACGTATTACCATTTCTTATACCTATAATTTATTACTATATATTGGTTCACCCTCTACGGGTAATTACCTTATTCTGTTTATTCAGCTTAAATATTGCTATGTATTGCCGTCCAGTTACTATTGTTAATATCTTATATAGATATTCCACATTTTTAATTTCATCTACAGCCCCATTTTAGAAGCTTCGCAAATATTAAAAAAAAAAATTTCTGTTAACTTTACGTTTGATTAACCTACCCCTCCCTTCAACGTCCTTTCAAAAAATTGAAATGTAATATTTGTCTACAAGCACGATACATTTTTCGCTGACATTTTCTGCAATCGTTAATAATGGACTGTGTTCCGGTTTATCGTGACATTAAAAAAGAACTCACCCATCATCACAATCTGAGCTTACTTTTCTATTTAGCGTAGATCTGACATTTAATTGCTTATCAAGACGTACCCACAAGTCTAATTTTAATTCTGACCTTATATCCCCACTCCTTTAACTTTCGGAAAAGAGGTAACAGTTTGTTTTTAAATTTCCTTAAAAATCATTTAATCACCAGTGACGTACCATCGCCTGAGTTAGTAAATTCATAGTACTGAAACATGAAAGCTTTTGTGTAGTGATTTCAACACGGTTTTAGTATAACGTCTTATTATAAAAATAACAATATATTACCATACTTTGCATTGAGCAATTTTTTAGATAATACAAACAGTGCATTTATACTCCATCTGTTCTTTCTCTCATCTGTATATATATATATATATATATATATATATATATATATATATATATATATATATATATATATATATATATCAAACGAATAAGAACAGTGCTCAATATAAAATATATAAATAATATTAACAGAGCCAATATAAGAAATATATAGAACATAATACTAAGATATATATATATATATATATATAGATAGATAGATAGATAGATAGATAGATAGATAGATAGAAATTTTTTGGTGTATGTTTTCCAAGGCTTTTCTCAGAATCTTTCGACTCAAGCAAGAATCATTTACACGCCCCAAACTCGCGTTTACTCAGTTGGTTAGATTTTGGGGAGTGGTTCGGTCGGTCCGATAACCTTTTACCCTTCCCGATAACGTAGAAGATTTATCTTGTCTCGGTAATATTTTTTAAACCTAAAAAACGATCCTGATTTATTGCTCCTATAGGCTTCCATACAAAATTAGTTGATAATTTGTAGGCGTCACCTGTGAGTTTATTACAGGAAGGCGTGGTTAGATACTGTCTTCGCTCGACTTGCGTGCAGTTTTAAATGTGCAATTTTTAGAGGCAGCCTCGATTAGCTAGTCCATACGTCACGTTCTGTTTATCTCCTCCGTGCTTTGCTTTTGAAACATCCTCTCCACATATTATCAATATTTAGGTAGTCTGGCACATAGGGTAAATCGAAGTGGGAAAGTATTAAGTAGATTTTTTGTAGCAGTCTTCAAAATAGAAGGGTGCTTGTCTGTCTGTTTTGAAAATCGAAGTCGTGGTGCCATTTTGTGGGAAATTCGCACATTCAAAATCTGGTGAAATTTTAATAATTATACTAGTATCGTTCGTCCATTGGCAGTTTCGTTGTAGAACGAGTCTTATATAAATCGAGTTTCAATTACTGATTGCACGGATAGGTAAAACATCTCAACTGTTTTAACCCAAACTTTCTCCACCACGATTATTTTTACACAAAACATCATTACAAAAATATATATATATATATATTAAAAAGAAAAACTACATAAAACACTACTCGTTGTTTCAAAGGTTAAACACCCATTTAAAAATACTTTTTTATTTTTAATTATCTCTATCTATAAAAGGCAGGATGTGTGTGTGTGTGTGTGTGTGTGTGTGTGTGTGTGTGTGTGTGTGTAACGAATGCACGGCCGCAATTTTCGGCGGATTTACACCAACATTTACATGCTCAGGCTCCAACTTAGTGGAAAGGCCAAGACCGATTTTACATTTCCCAACTCCCATCGATAGTGGAAATAATAGATTTTTTCATGCTTCTACGGCAGTTTTCATGTAGTTTGCGGCCATTTTCTACTGGCCAGAGTGAGAGCCTATAGCTGGCTGCCACGAATAGGCAGGAAGATTCTATTGGCCAGCGTGAGAGCCAACAGCTGACGGACACGAATGTTAACTAGCATGCAAAAAAATCGACAGCTGCATTCGTCACAAGTGGGAAAAATTTAAATCTGCATGGCACTTTACTCCAATTGGCTCATTCGCTTGCTTAAACTCAACGTTGATTCTGGTTCCGCAGAACTGGGCTGGGTGTGAAAAAGTATTTGTTGTTAACATTCATTTTCATTCGGTTTTTCCAGTTACGAGTCTTTTTTTAAAGCTGATCGTTTTGTGTTCATTTTGTTTAGTTCTTTTTTCGTAACAGATTTAATGTTTAGTATAGAGCTTAGAAAAAATTCGCAGTTTGAGATAAGAAAGAAGTAAGGCATGTAGCAACATCAGCACGACAAAGGGCACTCCTTTAAAGGCAATAAAGGGCAAAAATATTTTAAGTCAAGTGATAGCGATTGCTGTATAAGTCGTACGATTTTTGAATCAAGCACGGGCAACGCCGGGCCATTCTGCTAGTCTATTTATACATCTGTATATAATTCGTATTTATTTTCTTTTAAAATGTGTTTTAGCAAAAATGGACCAAGCTGAATATTATGATAGTTTCAAACTACATCGTGTTTTTGAGGGGAAGATGGAATAAGACTTTTATATTTACTTTTTTAATATATCGAGTTTCTTTTGATGATTAAAATTCAAATTGGAATAAGGTCAGGTGTTTACATATGACAATTCACAGAACGGGTGTCTTTGAAAACCATTTTATTCAAACATACTTTAGTTTTCTTCACAGACTGTGATGCAGCATTTTCATTGATAAAAATAATCATCCTTCTGAAACTGTTTCACTTCTTGAGCCGTGATGCAACGTGTGTCTTCAAAATAAATTAATTTTTGTTTGTTCTGCTGACTTCATATAGAACTTGCTATGGGTTTGCTACTTTGCCTCCAAAGTCCAACTCCCAAAAATCAAAATCTATACTTGTGAAGACGGTTATCGCCAGCAGTCACCCAGACTTTGCTATAACCGCCTGCTACATTTGCAAGTAATACGGTATTCACCGGTGAAAAGAACAACTGAAAAATCAGTTTTCATGTCTTCTTTGCAAATGATTTTTTTATATAGATTTCTTTTAAAAGGGGCCTTGTGATCAGTCTCAAATGCTTTCCCATTTTATTTAGAACTTGACATTTTGAAGTTTCTTTGCCGTCATAACACTTGGAAAATTCGTAGATGAAGTTTTATAACTTCTCTGTTAATACTGGAAACAGACCAATGAAATAAATTCCTCACTTTGACCTTTTGCATCGGAGTTGCCCAGAATTTTCAAAAAGCTTCTTCGCAATACAGTGATACCTGCCGATCATTTTCGCAATGCTTACTTTTACAAATCTCTAAAATTATTAAACATTTCTTTTTACCCGCCAAATCAACATTCGGATTCCTATTAAAGATTAAAATTCGCAAAGTGGTTATTAATTTGAGGCTTCGAAATTCAGGAGTGTTATTATAAATATTAGGTTGGTGCAAAAATAATGACGTATGAATTTCGTTTTTTGACGTATTTTTTAACGTCAAAAACGACATTATTACGTCATTATTTTTGCACTAACCTAATAGTTGCCAATTCATTTTTTTTTTACATCTACGCAGAGCGAACCGTCTTTCATCCTAATTACGCAGATTGAGATTGGCATCATTCAGCAATATAACTTGAGATGACAATAAGCCTTTAATTTAACTATCGACAAATCACGAAGAGGCTAATAATGTGAGGTGCCTTTTAGTTTTTATCAGAAGAAATACTCATGTTAATATTAAGAGTCACGATTCTGTTAGAAAGCTGACAACTTTGGAAGATGTCTATTTTTAAGATTAAATTCACAATATGAAAGATCTGAATGTCTCTATAATTGAAATATGCTTCTGGATCGAATTTGATCTTAGGATAGTATTTGAGAAATAGCAAGAAGAAACATCAGAATGTTTTTAAAATAGTCGAATAATTCTGACATTTTTTATAGACAAATATTCTTATTAACCTATTTAAGTGAATAAATATACATTCAGTGTTTTGTTAAGAGGCTACCTGGAACCATTTCGTCACATTCTTATTGTTGTGTCGGAAACCTACCACCCCTCTTGAAGATGAACTTATCTGCGTCTGTGAATAAAGACATTAAATAGTGGCATGTCAGTTGACATGGGAGAGTCCGAGCGACAGACTCTCGGCAACTGTCGAACCCTCTGCATTGGCAGAGGGGAACCCGGACGAGGCTTTGCCGAAGGGCAAGGTTTCGTCCGGGGAGGTTGACAGGGCCTGAACCCGTCTAGGCGGGTTCAGAAAGGCCATATTTTTGGCCGAGCCTACGGGCTCGGGGATACCCACACTAAATCGGCCTTGTGCCACATTTGGTCCTCGTGGGTGGACTAATAAATAGTGAGTCCGAGAGACAGATTCTCGGCGACTGTGGAACTCTCTGCATTAGCAGAGGGGAACCCGGACGAGGCTTTGCTGAAGGGCAAGGTTTCGTCCGGGGAGGTTGACAGGGCCTGAACCCGTCTAGGCGGGTTCAGAAAGGCCATATTTTTGGCCGAGCCTACGGGCTCGGGGATACCCACATTAAACCGGCCTTGTGCCACATTCGATCCTCGTGGGTGGATTGATAAATATAGAGACCGAGAGACAGAGAAGTTCTTAGCTGAGCTAGTTATTGACTACTCAGGCGATTTCTGTACCTTTTTACCAGCCTATTAAAACCCCTTTTATTGTTACGTGTTATTTGGCGTTTGTCTCTACTAACCCCAAATCAACATCATAACACTTATCCAAATTTAAATAATTGCATTTTTTGTTTAATCATTGTAAAACAATTGAACTATATTTAAATTTAGTTTTGCAAATGGAATTAAAGATCCAGTTCTGATATTATGATTCCCATGATTCCAAGTAGATTAACCATTTGTTTAGGATAATGTAACGTAGATCAGGGACATCATGGGGTTACATGGCGCAGAAAGAATTAAAAAAATAAACATTTCTAAACTATTTATTATTAACGTATCATCACAAAAAGTAAATAGGAATAAAACATTTCCCTTAAAATTTAGAAAGACCAGAAAGAAAGTAAGGAAAAAAAGAAAGAAAGAAAGAAAGAAAGAAAGAACACAAGAGAGAAAGAATAAACAGAGAAAGTACGAACGAAAGAAAGGACGATGGAATGAAAGAACTCAAAAAAAGAAAGAAGGAAAAAAGAAAGAAGGAAAAAAGAAAGAATGAATAACGGAAAAAAGAAAAAACGAAAGAATGGAAGAAAGAATGAAAGAGAGAAAGAACGAACAAAAGAAAGCACGATAGAAAGAAAAAAAGAAAGAAATGGAAAACAAAGAAGTGAATATTTAAAATATTATATTTTCAAAGAAAAAAAGGAAAGATTAATATTTTTGAAAATGTAAGGAAAAACGTTTCATAATTTCAAAGGGTATAGTTTTAAAAATGTGAAAGAGAAAAAGATAACTTGAATAACTTTTAACAAATGGAAAAGAGAAAAAAGATTAAGAAAAATGGCAGGAAGGTAAGAAATGAAGAATGAGAGAAAAACGGATCTTCGAGCTTTCTTTTAAATTAAAGAGAATGAGAGAGAGAGAGAGAGAGAGATGGGAAAATATTTAAATGAAAATTGTTCTATGTTGAGAGACTAGCTAGTAGATTGAATTGAAATCCGAGCAAATCAACTTGTTAGGGCCGAATTTAATCTTAGTTATCTGATAATAAGAATTGTTAAAATTTGCGATTTAATTTCGATCATTTTCAATGATGGGTGTGTGGGGGTGTATCATTTGGGGTAGGCAAACACGGCTGACCCATATTCGAAAAATTCAAACGTTTTCGAAAAGATTCTGTAGTCTATTAAAATCAATCTGCAGTAACTTCTATTTGTTTTCGGTTTGGCATTTTTTATTAGAAAAACTGAAGGCATACGAAAGAGAAGCAACAGGAACTAAATGCAAAGAAAGAAAGAAAGAAAGAAGGAAAGAAAGAGAGAAAGAAAAAGTAGAGAATGAAGCTAAAAGAGAGCAAAGAATAAAGATAACGGAAATAAATAGTTTAATGAGGAAAATAAAGAAAAGAGGAATGAAGAAAGAATGATAGAAGAAAAAGAGAGAATGAATAAAGAAAGATAGAACGAAAGAAAGAAAGAAACAAGAAAGATATAAAAAACAAATGACGAAATAAAGTAGAAAGGATAGAAAGAAAGAATTTAAAAACTATAGGAAGAAACTAAAGCGAAGGAAAAAAGAAGAGAACGTAAGAATAAGGATAAAAAATGAAGGATTAAGGGTATTAATGAAAGAAAAAGAAGAAAAGAGAAACGAAGAAAGAATGATAAAAGAAAGAAAGAAAGAAATGAACAAAAGAAAGAAAGATTCCATAGAATTAGTTATAATAAAAACTGAAAAAGAAAATAAAAAATAAAGACAGACATAAAAAAGAAAAAAAATACAAATAAAGAAATGACGAGAAGAACCGATAAAATAATTCATTTGTTTTTTACACTTTATCACCATATTGTCTATTATTTAAAGCCGAAAAATATTTTTGGACTGTAAGAATAATTCTTTGTTTTTGAGAATGAATATAGTATTACCAATTTCTGGAGATAATAATGATTTTCAGATACAAGTCCTACTCTTTAACCCATAACGGGGGAAGAGAAGAGGTGAATTAATACCTTCCCCGAGAGTAATGGTGCGTAACTGAATGTGTAAGGAGCCCAACTGAAATTCAAACTCGCTCAGCGATTTCTCATCCTGAGCGGGTATTCAATACCCACCCCCCACCCGCATATTTAAATTGACAGCATCTGCTATACCCAATCGGTCACCTGTCTCAATGTTGCTTAACTACGGTAATCGGATGAGAACTGGTATTTCGGCGTGATATGGCTGTAATCCCCGACAAAAAGAAAAATTAAAGATAGAATATTGTGAAAAATTCAAACAAACTATTAAGAATGAAGATAAAGGAAGAAAAGACATTTCGCAAAATTAATGAAAGAGAGAAAAAAGATAAACGAAAAAAGAGAAAATAAAGGAACTGGTAAATAAATATGTAAAAACCAGATTGAATTCTTTCTGGGAGGCAAAAAAAGGAGAGAGAAAAAGATAAATAAAGGAATGATAAAAAGAAATTTAGAAGCAATGCATTTTACTTAGTTTAAGTGACAAGAGTATATAGTGGCAGGCCGAAATATAAAAGTCTAGGAACACATAAATATCATGAACTTGTTGACAAGTCTTTGTAAAATGAAACAAAGCGAGAATACAGATTGAAGAATAAAGAAAAAACTTTCTCAATCTTTATTTCTCCCCCTCTCTCTCTCTTTCTCTCTCTCTCTTTCTCTCTCTCTTTCTTTCTCTCTCTCTCTCTCTTTCATATATGAGCATGCTTGTGTTTGTGTATATTTTCATTGAAAATGGAAGTTTTTGGAATATAAGCACGTGATAAAAAAGTGAAAGTTCGTATGAGTACGTGGAATAATAGTATATATATATGAACAAAAAACTGGGTAAGGAAGATGATAGTTGATGAAGAAGGGAGAGGGGAGCTGAAGGCGTGAAAAAGAAAGAAAGAAAGAAAGAAAGAAAGAAAAAAGAGGCAGGGAGAGAAGGAGAGAAGAAAAGGAACACGAAAGGACATTATGAAAAAAATGGAAAAACAAAATTAAAGAAAACAACAATGAAGAGAGGAAAAGTTAAATAGATAAAGAAGAAAAAAGATCAAATACCTAATCACCCACCACACACACACAAACACACACACGCACACACACACACATATATATATATATATATATATGTATGTATGAACTGTACCCTCTCCCTTTTACTTAAAATATGTTTAATAGCAGAGGAACAAAAGCATAAGAAAATTGAACAAACAGTTTTCAAGAATGTAAATATATTCATAAACATGGTTTCTTTTCTTCTCATTTGTGGTATTCCACATTTGTATAAGGGCATATGTACCCGCCTTCGTACACGATTCTTGGCCGCTTTCTCAGACGAGTTGACTATTTCACGTCCTCTTCACCGAAGAACCGTTGTCCGCTGATCAACTTGTGAATGCGCCGAAGCAAATGAAAATCTGTTGGACCCAGCTCAGGGATATACGGTTGAGGTGGAAAGGCTGAGCATCCAAGTGCTGTGGTCGTTAAACTGGCCTTGCAAAACGCCCCACTCCTCTTTAAGTGTGACCGAGCTTAATGAAATTTTTCTCTGAGTTTTGGCAATGTATTCATGCGATATAGAATTGTAATGGTTGTTAGTAAAAGGGACAGTTCAACATTCGAATTAAAAATTGGTGATACCGAAATCAAGCAGATTCAGTAATTTAAATATCTGGGAAGGGTTTTAATGGAGGGCGGAAAGCGCGACAGTGAAATCTGAAGATGCATTAAGATAGCGAAAGAAGCCTTCAAAAAGCTAAGCAAAATATTAAGAAACAGAAACGTTTCGTTAGAATCAAAGAAAATAGCACTGGACTGATTCATTTTTTTTACATGTGAAATGGGGCTATTATACTTTTATTCTCTACAAGTATGTTGTGCATGCTAGGTCAACGAGTGTATTTAAATGGATCCTAATTGATCTATTGTCAGAGATGCAAAAGAGAAGCTTAATTGCAGTACCTTGCCAGTCGTCTTTAATGAAATTTGTATATATATATATATATATATACAGTCATTCACATAAGTGCCTGTTTCGCTTTAGCACAGCTCATCAGTGTGATTACACATCCGATTCCTAAACTCTCGGCGCACGAGAGCGAAAGGGAAATTCAAACGGATTGTATATGAATGTAAAAAAATGCCAGCATCAGAGTGCTTAATTCGTTAATTATATATATATATATATATATATATATATATATATATATATATATATATATATATATATATATATATATATATATGTTAAGATCAACACTAATTTAAAAAGATTTCCTTACCTAGTTAATAATGTATTCCAACCCTACATGTAAACAAACACCAATTCAATTTATATCCACTCAAATTCTAATCACCCTCCACCCACAATCAAACATATACCCTCCTCAATAGAATATAGGATTAGCAATAACTCTTCCAGTGGAGATGTTTTTACAAGCATAGCAAATTATATAAAACTGCTTTAAAAATAGTGGCTATAAGTGCCCTGACATCAAATATACAAAACATAATAACAACGATATTAGAAATAAAAATAGAAGCAGAAAAATCATTGGTACACACCCCCATTTAACCAAATAGTTCGTATTAACTTAGGGTAGAAGTCTCTCTATTTAATTGAGAAACACTTCCCCAGAAATAATCCACTTATTGAGATTTTAAATAGAAACACATTAAAACTAAACTATCGCTGTAATGATAATCTGGAAAAAATATTAGAAAACAAAATAATAAAATTTTAAATCAATACGAAAACCCGAGTAATAATTACCATTGCAAACGAAAAAAATTCAGATAATACCAACAAGTGTAATTGTAAAAATTCTAACAAATGTCCGTGACAAAACAGAAGTCAAACAGACTCTTTTGTTTAACTAAGCACTATTTCCACTATAGAAAATCCAACAGTTAAAAAACTGTTTTATCGGGAGTACCAAGAATTCATTTAAAACTAGATGGTACCAACATGTATTATCTTTCTCCAATAACGCGTACATAAATAGGACGTGCCTTTCTAAATATTTTTGGAGCTTAAAATAAATAAATAAAACACCCATAGTAAAATGGAGAATACTAAAAAATCTAGAACTTGTAAATCGTTAAATGAACCGGGCTTCTTATGTTTACATGAAAAATTAAAGAGAATCAAATTTGCCGACAAAAATCTCTTTTGAACCAGAGGAGTGAATTAACGGTACATTGCCGACACAGTTTATATTACCGTAAAATATAGATGAATTTTTAAAATTACGTATTACCAATTCTTATAACCATAATTTATGAGTATATAATGATCCACCATCTAAGGCTAAGTACCTTATTTTGTTTATTCAGCTCTAATTTTGCTATGTATTGCCGTCCAGTTAGTATTACTAATATCTTATATAGATGTTCCACATTTTTAATTTTATCTACAAGCTTCCTGAATATAAAAATTTAAAAATTCAGCTAACTTCTGATCAGCGTCTGATCAATTTATCCCTTCCTTCAACACCCTTTCAAAAAACTGAACATGTCATATTTGTCTACAATCACGATACATCTGAGGGCCTGTCTATGTTTCGGTTTATCATGACATGAAAATATAACACAACCACCTCCGCACTCTGAGCTTACTTTTCTATTTAGTGTAGATCTGACATTTTAATTGGTTAATCGAGGCATACCCACAAATCTAATTTTAATATATATATATATAGATAGATAGATAGATAAGATAAATTATAAAAATGCTTTATTTTGCTAAGCACTTTTGGCTATACCTTTAGCCATTATCAAGTATGAATTACATTTACCATTGGAAATTGATTGTTGTATAAATAATACAGTAAATATAATTATCTTTGAGAATGGCTAAAGATATAGCCGAAAGCACTTGTAAAAATCAAACATTTGGAGAGTTTTTGTATAATTTATCTACGGAAAAGAAAAAAATTATAAAATCATATGAGAAATTATATAAAAATTTAATCAAAGCCCTTTGTCTGTCATATTTAATGAACCTTGCATATATATATATATATATATATATATATATATATATATATATATATATATATGTGTGTGTGTATGTGTGTGTGTGTATACGTATGTGTGTTTGAGACCATAGAGGAAACGCATATATGTAAAAAGTAGCTGACGACTAATGATCGTTATTTCTACTCTATCTTCTATTACTATACGAACCGCTATTCTCTACTGCATTCACTATACTATTTATCTATTACTATAATGTGGTTACTTTTCGAGTGAGTATTATCGAGCAAGTGCGATTACTGCGAGTGATATTGTACAATTGTGGCATCGAGTGTTCATTGACATCACAAAAATAATAATCGTTAATACATCAGTATTTTGATCTAAAATTACGGAAGCCATATTGCTTATCTGAAAGAGCCTGCGAAATGTGTGTTCGCATGTGTCTGTATCTCTATGTATGTGTATTCAACATATGAAAATTCGAACGGTTTCGTTCGTCTGTTACATGTTGTTTCCCTATATCTATAGGCAATTCTCTCGAAATCACTCCCCCATTATTTTTTGTATCGCTATTTCGCACTTCTTCAGACCCCCAAATCTTTGAGCATCACATTTCTCTCTCCCACCTGTGTCCATCTAACGCACACGCAAACACACAGTATATATAGAGGGTGATTGAAAAGGAACTCCCTAATTTAAGTATGATGGATTTTTCTGACTAACTATAATTTTTACAAGACGGGAGAGTTCATCATACATAAAATAGGTAGTTATTTTAGATCACCCTATATATATATATATATATATATATATATATATAGGTATAGGTATAGGTATAGGGTTAGGTAAATGAGAGAACGAGATATTAACGATCGTATATGTGTGTGCTGGCTTGCATACGCTGATAAGCAAATAAATAATTACCAAATTTATGCAAGAAGTGTAGACGTAATAGTACTCCATGTGATAAGACAGAGTTAAGAAATGTGTGTGTGTGTGTGTGTGTGTGTGTAACTTACTCTTTTTGAGTAGGTACACATCTACTTATCATCTCTTAGTTGCGTCTCTGTCTTTGGACAGAGTGCGCTCAGGGCCTTCTCTGTCAAAGGACAGAGGACCAACTGTGAAAATAATACTGAAGATGTGCCCAGCCCTGGGAAACAGCTGCCCGAGGCCGCACCCTCCCATTGCACCAGAAGGAGTGATCAGTACTCGCACCGAGGTCAGCGCAACCAATGGTTGCAGGGGCTGAGGGGAATTTTTGTTCCTTTCCCGGGCGTACGCGCTCGGGTCCCCGCCTAAAACTAGACCTTTTGTCACATCTCGTCCTAGTGGGAGGACAAAATAAATATCGTGTGTGTGTGTGTGTGCGTGTGTGTGTGTGTGTGTGTGTGTGTGTGTGTTATTACTTCAAACGTCATTACTGTTGATACTCCGTATTTGAAATAGATGTCGCATTTTTATTTATTAAACAATGTCTATTACATCTGTCGGACCGCGCCTTACAGAAATCTTAGTAAAGAAAAATGTCTTCCCCGGCAGGGATTGAGCCTGTTCCTCCTATTATAGCGGAAATCACCCTTTGATCCAGTGTGCTCTACAGCTCGGTCACGAAAGACGATACGGCGAGCAAAATTTTGCTTCCATCAATTTTTTTAAGGAAAGCGCAATCGTTTCAACGTAGAAAGTCTCATATTTGCTCAGTTTCGAAATATAAACAAAACAATTTTTAAAGATTTAATGGATTTATATTTATTTTTAATCCGACATTATATATATATATATATATATATATATATATATATATATATATATATATATATATATAAGGCAGAGATTACAGTTGTTCCAACGAGAGAAAAGTGTATAATTTAAAAAAGAAGAGAGAAATCGCAAACGTTTTTGGTTGTAATGTGGATTTTTTTTAAAAATATATATTTTGCTTTATTTCCATAATTTTGCGACACGTGGAGTGGATATTTCCACATATCATTACAATGAATTATCTTTTCTTATATTTTTCGATGTTAGACATTCTTTTTTTTATCTGGTAGTGACACAAATATCTTTCTTGGACATATACATATATATTAGTGAATATACATAATATCCCACATCTATGTATATTCACTAATATATACTTAATAGTTCTGTTATATAAAATTGAGCACTGTTTTTTAATAACTGTGAAAAGTAAAGTATGTGCAAGTATATGTGCGTATACATATGTTTTTATCATAGCCAAGTCGGTCTCTCTCTCTCTCTCTCTCTATCTCTCTCTCTCTCTACATATATATATATATATATATATATATATATATATATATATATATATATATATATATATATATATATATATATATATATATATATGTAAAGTTCTCCAAAGGTCAGCTTCTATTCTGAGATTCATTTGTATATTTTCTACCCAATACTCACATATTTATTCTTCTATCAAGTATTGAACAATTTTTGTCTCCCTACAGTCTGTTTTTTAACCCTCAGTTCGTATTTTTATTTATTTTTAAAGTATATATATATGGAATTGTATTGCTGGTATTTTTTTTTTTTTAACAGGAATGTATTGCTGGAAATGTTTTCTCTTTTTTCCAAAAATGTATTGCTGGTAATATGTTTTGATTTCGTTAACTGTATTGCTTTTAAATTTTCTTTTACTATGAAAATGTATTACTGGTATTTTTACTATACAAATCTATTTTGATACTTACACAGATTTTTTACTCCAGTCCGAATAATTTTGTCTTTTCCTATTTTGCATAATTCGCCTGTCTAATTTATGTATTTAACCAATTGTTCTGAAAATTGAGTTTTATATTCCTTTTGCTGCGCTTATAATAATTCTGGCATCACATGGCCATTAGATTCTGAGAAATGGATAAAATTAATGGGTGAACGAATAATTTCGTCATTAATTGTATATATACAGTTCAGTGATGCATTATGCGTAATCTGTTGCATTGTGAGTAGTCTATTGTATTATTCTAACGGTTATTTTGCTGGTTGTGCTTTGGTGATTTGTTTATTATTTACTTAATTTATTTACTTATTTATTTGTGTAGACTTACAACAAGATGCCTGCAAAAAAATTGAAAGAAGACATACTAAAATAAACTATTCAACTTAAGTATTTATGGCAGCGGACTAAACTAGAAATTTATACGTACTAAGCCTCCTAAACAAAACAAATTACTAAAGCAAAACATAACTAAAACATATAAAAAAAGCACCAAAAACAACAGAACATGATATTAATAAGGTAGTTAAAATAAGGCGCAAGCATCTATCACACTAAAAGACCAAAAGGATTATTTCAGAACAAATCCAACATGCAGCTTAATAAACCCAACCAAACGGGAACTATGCAAAATAAGTAAAATAATACTATACCTTTTCAACTTCAAAGTGATAATAATCAACTTCAAAATGGACTTATTTTCAGGTAAAAAAATTAATCAACTCCAAAAATGGATTAACTTCAAAATGGAGCAACATTGGGATAGGTAATTACGTTTCGATTTTGCTTGATTCTATAAAAATATCTTCCTCATCTTCCTTAGTGCAGTCCTTGGTATGACGATAAACTAAATCTGGCAACAAGGCATCTGAGTGGAAGATTGGAGGTTTTGAAGAGCGTGCAACCGCCTGTCAATTGCTGTTTTTCTTAAGTATACCTTGAATTGGGGTGATGGCACCTGTTAGGGTCCCAGCTATAGGCAAATAATGACCCCCAAGCAAAAACAAAACACTAAGAAGGTTTTGAAATACAATTTTATAATAAAATTACTAACAATGCATTTTAATGCAAAATGACCAACAATACATTTTATGAAAAAATGACCAACAATACATTTTATCTACAATAGAGTTCAAAATATATTTAGTTGAAACTATAAACTTATTCAAAATATGTAAATGCCGTAGTTAATAACTTAAAGAGGTTGATATACCGCGAAAGGAAATTGACCAACCAACATGAAAGAGCTTTCATGACGTTAATCTATATAATGTCATACAATATCTTAAATCAAACTGTATTTCTGAAATCAAAACTGCAAACATAAAACACACATATGACCGTCTCTAATAATTATGCCAAACAATGAATATGCATAAAAGCTGAGTATCATCTACCATGTATATCATTGTGACAGCAGAATAACATCGTTTATGTTTTTATTACTTCTAAACTCCCATGAAAATTAAATTTCGGCATTAAATGAGCCATGAGGTGTTTATATGCCGTTTAACAAAAAAATCAAACTTCTTTAATGCCTATAGTAGACTCCTATGTGTTGCATAGATTTACAGGTTCCTCACCCTTGATCCTGCTAATGTACTTTTTCTATCAAGTAGTAATTTAAGGGATTGTATTGCCAGCCCTAGGTCCAACCAGTTTCAAATTAAGTGTCGTTATTCTCAAAAACTGATTGTCAACAAAGGCCGGGTAGACCAGTTTGCGTATACGAATTTACTTGATATGTTCATATTGGTCGCTTATATTTGTCTATAAGCATCTAATTGGTAGGCAGTCTTTGTTATGGGGGATCTTACTTCTCTTTAGGGCATACAATTTGCGTATTCTAAGCCGCGTCGATTGCGCGTTTTAAGTTTGAGAAATGTTAATCTACTACCCCTATATGATTTCTGGGATAGTGCGTTTCTATTCTCAGCTTGAAGATTTCTCTTTTCGGTAGTAAACTAAAATTGTATTTCTAAAAATATCCAGCCAACAACAGTCGAGGATTCAAACGTGCAATTTCTTCAGCAACACATGCAGGCCGCGTCAGAATTTTCACATTTTTCAAAGCCTCACCTAAGCATCCCTGATGCTTACTTCCATGTGGCATATAATTCATATTATTCTAACTTGGTCTAACTAAATAAGCCTCCAAAAACATGGCATCTACCAAAGAGGAAAATAAAAGTCACGACAGTTGAAGTACCAAGGAGGAAATTACTAAAAAAATATTAAAAAATTATATATATATATATATATATATATATATATATATATATATATATATATATATATGATGAAACTGACAAACTTCAACATAGCGCCGCTACTCACTAAATTCCGTGGTGATACTCATCTAAGTATACGTAACCCAGCGGATTGTGCCCCAAGAACCTCGTCTTCTTTCTCCAAGTCGCTCCCTCCAGAGGCATTAGAAGCTAGATCAAGCAAGTATATACAAGTGATAGAAAATTATACTATATCGAGTCCAGTCAGTTTCTTCTTCGTTACCGAGGCCCGTTGTTCCAGTCTTATGACACTACCGTTGTATCGTAACGGTCTGGGTTCGATTCTCGGTAGTAGATGCGCACTGCTGATGAATCCCACATAAGACGAAATGGCTACCCAGGGCTTTGTTGTGTCTGTTGAGGATTCTTCTAAACTTGATGAATTACTATAAATGATTATTCAAATCACCATGCCCAAATTTCTATTAATCTATATGCAGTACATACGTAATTATACACACAAATGTTTTTTTTATGTATTCATACAGTATATGTACAGTACGCATTAACACACACACTCACTCACACTCATACGCACACAGACTTGGGCACTTGGACGTGTCACTAGATCAATTACGAATGAATAGTGAGTTCGATCTTTACGGGGTGCCCCATATTTTCGGTTTAGTGCCACACCTAAGCTACGCCATGCTCACACAGACTCACTAGAAAAAAAAAACACTGTTAATAACTCATTCTCGAATTGCCCCATAAAATCAAATTGCGCTCTACATTGGGAACCTTGGATTTAAACAAAGTGCACCAAGTAGAAAGGTCGAAACGTCGTGTGAGTGTGAATATCATTAATAGCACTAAGATTCGATTCTCTAAAAATGTGGCATAATTATTATTGTCACGATTAACGATTAATTAAAGACACTAACGTCTTACCGTGAATGTGATATGTTCAGGATCGATCATTTTATTTGTTCCGTTTGGTTGCTACTCATAATCACGACAGAGAAGGAAGAGAGACAGATAGACAGGCAGAATAGATTAGTGTGTTTAAACAATATCCTATGTTGAAAAAGGTGGCAGAATAGACAGAGAAAAGATTAAGAGAAAAATTGATACCTTTGCTATTTTAATCTAAATTGTTTATCCATGCCGCAATAATGAGGACACTATTTAAATGATTTTCCCACTGCGTTCTATTTAATCCTGGTTTTCGATTTCATGTTTATGTTCAACCGGCATAGTGCCCGTCAAAAATGACAATATTATTCAAGAATAGTTCAGCACTTCTGCCTAGGATCAATGCTGCGTACATGTGCTGTATAACATTTATTAATCACCGTCGTATCAGTAATCCGGTAAAAGTTTATGCCACAATTTCAGAAAGCACAAAATAGCTGCAAACATGCTACTCGGTGTAGAATAGGGTAAATCTTGGAATTAGGGTGAATCTAACAGGTCCCTTTTTGCTTAAATACTTCTACGAAGAATTTTATATATTTTTGTATCCGTACGAAGATTGATTGAAATACCGATCAAGTTTTGGTAGAAGTGAATTTATTTATTGGCTTAAGTGGTACAGAGAAAATAATTACACAACTACATATGTAAGAAGAATAAAGCTGTTCATGAGAAGTGCTTTGTACAAGTCATTTGATGCTGTTTTGGAAAGATTCCATGAGTTACCATTTGTTGAATAGAAAATGAACGGTTGCTGTGTGTTCAAATAAAATGACGATATTTATTTAACATAAAATACACAAATTCTTGACTGTAACTACTAACACAAAATAAAAGTTTGTATTTAGAAAGTTCTTCTCTCTGTCTGGAAATGAAATGAATGTAAATAGTGTTTCAATGAGGAAAAGAGAAAGTGAAGTCCGCTGTTGTTTTGGCGAGAAAGACAGGACGTCGAGGTCACCTCTATTTACTGTTGTCAGTTTTTTCTGCTGATTTGAATGGATGTCTGGTTTACATGGTTTCGTGTAGGCTCCAGAAGCGTATCCTTATTTATTGGCGGGAGCTGATTTTATTGGGTATTCTTTATTTTTATTAATTTGAATATTTGAAATATGCCTACTCTACAATCCTTTTCGTTGCCGTGAAATTAAAAAGGCAATTCTGAAATATTGAAATTTAACTAAGATATCCTGGAATAATGAATCGTCATCTCTTTCAGGACATTGGGTACAACGGTCTAATGAAGACCCAACAATATTAAAGGCAAAATAAATACAATATTAAAATAGTAAATATAGGTTATTAGGAAAGAGAGATCGACAGATAATCAACATATTACCTCGGCAAAAACAGTCCTTTAACCAGTCCATTCGTTTAACTGACTGATAAAATACGCGTGAGTGGGCGAGATAATGTTATCGCCTGTCAGAGACGAGTCGTTAAACCAGTGTTTCTCAACATTTTTTAAGGAACAGTACACCTAGGAGCAAATGAAAATATCACAGCAAACTTAGCAACATTTTCAGAGTAATATACGTTTAAACAATTGGTAAATTAATAAATCAAATGCTGAATGCTGCATATCGGAAACTTCGACGATATTAATTCATAATTTAATAAAATTTTGTAGAAATGTTGAATTAAAGCATATCGAATAGAATTTTAAATGTTGAATTAAAGCATATCGAATAGAATTTTATGCAAAAAAGGTTAACATTCATAACATAAGGTAAATTTAAAAAAGTTAAATTAAAAAAATAAAAATAATTTTTAAATAATGAATATTAAAACAAAGTTTTTAAAATAACATAATCGAAGAATAGTGAACAGAATTATTTGAAAAAAGTTCAATACTTATTCATTTATTCAAGTACTAAAGGTAAGCAATTGAGGACAAATGAGAAAGACAGAGATAACAAGAGAAGGCGAAAGTAGAGAAATTATGAGAGAGAGAGAGAGAGACTGAGGGGAAAAATAGAAAAATTGAGAACGACAGATAGCGAGAGAGATAAAGTGAACTAGAAAGTGACAGAGAGAACGAGTGAGTGGGAGAGAGAGAGAGAGAGCGAGAAAATAGGAGAAGTATAGAAAACTAAAAGGAGGGAGTAAAAAAGGAGATAGAGAATGAAAGTGAGAGAGAAAGAAATACAGAGAGAAAGGGTGCGAAATGATATAATGATAGCGACAGAAAGGACAGTAATACAAAGATGAAAAAAGAGAGAGAATGAGAAAGAAAGAGATAGGCGAAGAGAAAAAGAGAGAGATTTACACAGAGAACGGGGGAGAAAGACAGCTATAAATAAATTGAGACACAGAGACAGAGAAAACAGGGAAAGAGAGACCTAGAGATGTAATAGAGAGAGAAAACAAGAAGGAAATGGTGAGTGAGAAAGAATGTAAAAGAGACAGAGAAAGAAAAATGATAAAAATAGATTGAACAAGAGAGAAAAAGACAAACAAGAAGAAAAAGTGGAAGATACGGAGAGAGCGTTTGAGAAAGACATGAAGAGAGGTCGAGAGAGGGAGGATTAGAGCGAAACAAACACAGATTTATTAAGAACTAAAATAAGAAAGTGAAAGAGTGAGATAGAGCAAATGAGAAAGACAGAAAACGAAAGAGAACGAGAGAGTGTATGTGTGTGAGAGAGAGAGAGAGAGAACAAGTGAAATACTGAGAGAAAGTGATAACGAGACAGAAGCCGAGACAGAAGCCGAGACAGAAAGGGAAATAGTACGAGAATATGAGAGAGTGATAGCATACTCAATAAAATATGGGTGACCAGAGGTTATCAGATAATCTCTTCTCTGATTTAGTTCTGGTGGTTCAATGGTGAAACGACTGCATAGTAACATTTCACCTGAACTTTCACCTATCATGATGGATGGTTATTCTCATAAGGAGGCTTCTTGCCTTGAACACCAATTGGAGCTCAGGCTCAACACAAACCTCAAGTGGAACTCATATATCCGGTCTATTGTTAAAGATGCTGGGAAAATGATCGGTTCCTTCTACCGCACTAGTAGGTATCTGAGACACCCACCGCTATACTCTATCTTTACAAGAACCAAATCAGACCAAAAATGGAGTATTGTTGCCATATCTTGCTTGGAGCTGCCCAGTCCCTACTTGCTTGTCATGACAAAGTTCAAAAGCTTCTACGCAGCCTTGGGGGCTATTAATTATTTTCCACCGTACAATCCGTTTCATAGAGACGAAACATCGCAAGCCCATCACTATTTTATCGCTATTTCTATGACAGGTGTTCTGATGAGCTATATTTCTTGGTTCCACCAGCTCAGACTTTGCAGCTATCTCAGTATCCTTATCTATCTATCTATCTATCTATCTATCTATCTATCTATCAAAGGATGGATTAGTCGGACACCAGTTCATAAGTAGAGAGCAACTAAGACACTCGAGTCGTACTAGTGCCGATGTTAAGGGGCTTACGAGCGCCACCGCAAATCTGTGGTAGAGAGCCCGAACTTTATGTCAGTTTCCATAAAGTAGAATTCGTATAAAATGCAAATTTTGCTGAAACCAAGTTTTGTAGAATAATCATCATTATAATATATGAGAAATAATATCGCGAATCATTTCTAAGTTGAGCAAATTCAAAATAAATATTATCAATGGCATAAAATAAAAAGAAAGATTGCTAATATATATATTTTTTCTTTCTTCGCCTCAAAAATAAACATATAAATTATTTTATATATATAATATATTATGATAAAGAACAAATAGGATACGTTTTTTAATCTAACATGTTTCGCTTTTATTAAAGATTCAACAGTGAATGAGATATGGAGAAAAAGAAGAAAGACATTCTGGTATTTTTACTTTTGTGTAGTTTGATTTTCATTAGTTAATCAGGTTTCACGTTCATTCGACTTGTTAAAAAAACGTTAGTATAATTTATGGCTTTCCGAATTCAAGGAATGACGACGCGTCCCTTCGAAGTTTCAAGTAATTATCGGATTCCAATTCTAACTGAAAAACTGTAAATATTGCTTCACATATGCAAGTTTATAATAATTCAAGTTTGTCTATATGGGATTCAGATGATAATGTATATTCCAAAGTGTGTGTGTGCGTGTGTTTGTGTGTGTGTGTGTGGTTTTTCGCATGTTCATTTGGGAGCATTTTTATGTACCTACCGTTTGTTTTAGATAAATATACCTTAGATTCGTTAAGAATGGATTCAATAAATGTTGTTGGTGTAATATAATGTTTTTGATGTGTGTTTATAGTCATTAATTTAGTAATTCAGTGAAGTACTTTAGACGTTAAGAATTATGTTTTTCTTATGTAGGGTAGCATTTGTAAAATCAATGTGATGGCCAGTTTTGTTCATGTGTATTTCAAGGGAGTTTAAATGGTTGCCTAAGCGTTAAATCTCTTTTATATTCGAAGATACGGGCTTTTAGATTTCGAGATATTTCTCTAGCGTAAATGCTTTCACATTGTAAGCTATTTAATTGATAAATACCGGCATCTCAGTTGGCGCTCGACTATTTTTTCTTCCTAATTATATCTCCGATTGATTTGGAAGTGGTGGTAAAGATCCTAATATTAGGGATAAATAGAGTAACAGATAGCGGCTTGGATTGAGGAATCGGAGAGCCGAGTTCGAATTCCCGTTGAATCCATTACATTCACTTACATGCTAATACCCCTGGGAAAGGTATGAATCCCCTCCCTACTACCGCTATGGATAAATAGCAGGGCACACCGTATTCTATAGCCTTGGATGGCAACTGGTCTACCGCAGAAAAAAATTATATCTATAAATTTTATTGAAAATTCCCTTCAAAATTGTCTTAAAGTGAATTTATTAATCTCTATCTATAAAAGGCAGGATGTGTGTGTGTGTGTGTGTATATGTGTGTGTGTGTGTGTGTTTATGTGTGTGTGTATGTATGCATGTATGTAACGAATGCACGGCCGCAATTTTCGACGGATTTGGACCAAAATTTACATGCACATGTTCCAATTTAGCGGAGAGGCTAAAACCGACTTTGCATTTCCCAACTCCCATCGATAGTGGAAATAATAGATTTTTTCATGCTTCTACGGCAGTTTTCATGTAGTTTGCGTCCATTTTGTACTGGCCAGAGTGAGAGCCTATAGTTGGCTGCCACGAATAGGCAGGAAGATTCTATTAGTCAGCGTGAGAGCCAACATATGACTGACACGAATGTTAACTAGCATGCTAGCATACAAAAAGAAATCGATAGCTGCATTCGTCACAAGTGGGAAAAAAATTAATCTGCATGGCACTTTACTCCAATTGGCTCATTCGCTTGCTAAAACTCAACGTTGATTCTGATTCCGCAGAACTAGGTTGGGCGTGAAAAAGTATTTGTCAACATTCATTTCCATTCGGTTTTTCCAGTTACGAGTCTTTTTTTAAAGCTGATCGTTTTGTGTTCATTTTGTTTTTCTTTTTTCGTAACAGATTTAATGTTTAGTATAGAGCTTAGAAAAAATTCGCAGTGTGAGATAGGCAAGAAGTAAGGCATGTAGCAACATCAGCACAGCAAAGGGCACTCCTTTAAAGGCAAGGAAGGGCAAAAATATTTTAAGTCAAGTGATAGCGATTGCTGTATGAGTCAACGATTTTTGAATCAAGCACAGGCAACGCTGGGCGATACTGCTAGTTTAAAATAAAGTTTAAAATTATATCGTTAAATCTTATAACTTTATAAATTCATGCGTGAAATCGATTGTAGGTTCAATGTTATTACGTTTCTTTATTATTAATTTCGCTTTAAATTAATAAATTAATTTTAAATTAATTTTGAAAGAATTTGAAATATGTATTCCATTCTTGGAGTTGAACTTAGAAAAATCAAAATTTAAGAAATATTTATTGAACTAATATTCAACTGGGATATTAAACTTTAGTAAAAAAAAATAAAATATATTTAAGAATTATTGCGCTATTGTATTCTATCAAGGGCGCCTAATAGATCCTACCTTCCTATATATATATATATATATATATATATATATATATATATATATATATATATATATATATGAACAATTCAAACAGATGCTTTTAACAATATATCTCAATATTAATTAGCGACATGACATAAATGATCATTCCATTTTAAATAAATCAAAAATCACTGTTTTGCCGCAATGTTTAACGTCAACATGAAATCCTTTATTGACAAAATGTCAAATATAGCAGATGACAAACAGATATATACCTTTCAATTTTTTGGCAAAATTATTTTGTAAAATGTTTTAAGTCGTATAAATCAAATCCACTTTTCTTATCTATACTTGGACCAGTATTTTTTTATCGGTATCACTCTAAACAAAGCAGTACTGCCGCTAAAACACAAAGGGTTACAGGGTGTTGAAGAATTAGGAAAAAAACAATAATGATGAGCAGAAAGAGAAAAGAGTAATCAGGAGGGCAGTAGATAGCGATTGACATTGCATTTATATTTTTGCAGATTAAATTTAGCTGGAAAGTATAGAGCCGGAAGGGAGTTTCACAAGCAAGAAGTACGAGAGAAGAAACTGTTAGCTACATCTAGCCTGCTCAGCTGTAAATTCATGAGATCTAGTGTTGAGCTTAAATTAAAAAAATCTAGCTACCATCGCGAAAAGCTCACCAGAATAATTACTAAAGTATTTATAGAAAATACATAGAGAGGCAAACTTACGGTGGTTGGAAAGTGACTGAAGAGGAGACGCCAGATCAGGGCCAATAACAATGCTGATTCTTCTTTGGATCTTCTTAAGGAGCTCAAGGTAAACAGCAGGGGTGCCGGACCATATGTGGCGGCAATAGTCTAAGCATGGACGAATGGTAGACTTATAGCTATGTAAGATAGATTCTGAAGAGAAAAATTGTCTTGCCCGACATAGCGAACCAACTTTCCTAGCAGCTGACCTAGTAATGGATTCATTATAGCTTTTCCATTTCCGATCAGCAGAGAACGTGAGCCCAAGAAGGTTCAACGAGTCACTTTGTTAGTTATAATTATTCTCAGGTGGTTTAAGTGTCACGGACCAAATCATTTGTTTCTCCTCAGAAATACCAACGAATACTGCCTCTTCAGTGACTAGAAGTGATACCCTAAACCCTGACTTACAAAGTTCAATTCTTCTATTCTGTGTGATGACCAACGAGATGTCTGAATTTCTCATAACTACCATCAATGCCAGGAGATGTATTGAAAACTTTCATAAGAAAACATTATTACACGTATAGAAGATAGCATAAGTGATGAAATTATCAAGGATCTCTTTATCTGCATATTACTAAGATTTCAACAATATGACCAAAAATTTAAAATAATTTTTACAAACTTTTATTCGAGGTTAAACAAGAGCTAACGCATTTCCTACTTTGTTATAATTCAAGGGATTTAACTTTTGCAATTTCAAAAGAATGCATTGCTAATCTGGAAAAATCTGTCATCTCTCATTGTAGATAGCAGATAATTTTTATTAATTTTAGGTTGCTGAAATTTCTTTCGGCACTTGCAACAGTAATTGGTAAGTAAGAAACACTCGCAATACAAAGCACAAATTGGGTTGTCAACCGAGTGATCCTGAAGAAGACTGAAGAGCACAACAGCCAAAACGTTATGATAATAAAAACAAAAAAGAAGAAAATAGTTATTTTATTTGTTCAGTTTTTGAAAGAAAGTTAGTCGTTTCACACACACAGACACGCACACGCACGCACAGATATATATATATATATATATATATATATATATATATATATATATATATATATATATATATATATAAGGAAAATTTATCTTATCCGACGCATTTCTTCCTCTTAGGGACTTTATCAAGAGGACGAAACACGTCGACTAAGATAAGTTTTTTCTTTTGTCTTTATTCATATTGTCCTATTACAGATAAACAATGTCTGAAATTTCTACACACACACACACACACACACATATATATATATATATATATATATATATATATAGTTTTATTGAATACAAATGACAGAGTGTGTTTAATTATTTATCGAATTTTTGTAATTTTCGAATAAGTTATTGTTGAACATCCAGATCAAATTGTGGATTAACTATCCAAAGTTATTTTTTCTGTTTTTGTTCGACTAATTTCAACTGTCTTAGTCATTGTCAGAAACTAAATGTTGTAGGTAGCAGAAACAAAATGTTTAAATATATCTACATCTAAGATATAATGGTACAGCAATTACAGGCTATAGTTGACAAAATCTTAATACGTAAATTGCCAAAAGATGGAGTGGTTGCACGTTGCTTTTATCACGATTTTGAATTCAGAGATTTCCTTCTCTTAGACTAGCTGCTAGCCAAAGATGGCGAGCCTAATCAACAATGCTATTTAACCTATAGCTAGTGCGTGAAGAGATAGATGTATGTCTTTCCCAAGGGCTTTTGCGTGAAAGCAAAAGCAACTGACTAGGCCAGATATTGAGTTCGGTTTACTGATGCCACTTTCTACACCGTTAACCTTCAGGACCAGTCTAGATTTTCCCCCATTCCCCTCCTGCAATTCCACTATCTATGCTCTTAACTGTTATGCATTTTCCACACCTCGCCCAAATATAACATCTTTTTAAAGAAAGATTTCATTAGACTGAAAAAAGTAGGACAAGTGGCTTTTAACGCTGACGTGGAAAAGTTTTAGGTCAACTACATAAATGATTATACACTTTTATTTTATTAGCAATTAAAGATTGTTTACCTTTTTCGGTAGTGACTGTGGACCTTGAGCATTGAAAATTAAGGTGTTCGTTTTTTGTAGGTGTCGTGTAACAGAATATATTGGTGCAATGAAAGATCTGAAATGATAAAGTCATGATAATCTCCAAAGTTCTAAGTACAAATTCTTCCATCTTATTAACACATTAATTACATTAAATGTAAAGTGCCTTGACAATTCATCGTAGTTGAACATTAGCTAGCCTTTTACATTACAATCATGGCTAGCATTTCTTCTGAAACAAAGATGAAGGTTGTAACTTTGACGGAGAAAGATGACTCAATGACAGATAGTTAAGCAGCTGGGAACTTCCAGAAACAGTGTTTAAACCACGCAAAAGATGTTTTCTTCTACTGGAAATGTTTTAAGTGTAAAGAAAACCGGAAGACCACAAAAGTTATACAGGAGAGAAAGATTATGAGAGTTTCGATAGGCAATCCAAAATTAGTAGCCAGACAACTGTGGTGTAAATAGTTTTGATAGTTTAATTTCCGTTGCTACAGTGCGCAGACAATTACGAAAGATAAATTAATTAATGGAAACCGAAACAACGAAAACTGCTTTAATTTAATAGTCTAATCTTCTGCCAGATTAAAAGATGGATGAATTCTTCAGCATTACGGTGCTCCTTGCCCAACATCACGTTCACCAGAAATTTTTTCAACTTTTAGAAGACTGGCTAGCACAAAATCCTGATCTCAGTATAATTGAACTATTGTGGAAGGAACTGAATAAATCAGTGCTCCAACGGAAACCACGCAATCTCCAAGATCTTCGGGATTACTGCCAAGAAGAATGGAAAAAATTTCCAAACGGAACATCTGAACCGCGTTCCTTTCAACGCTCCATCGAATTGAGGCAAGTGTTCGAGCCAAATGCCGCAAAACTAACTCGAACATTTGATGCTTTGTAATTTCTGTAAAAATAAATTCATTTATAACTTTGGTATATAGGAATAAAGTGTCGCTGCCGACACTTGAGTTTGAATATAAATCGCCAGAGAACAAATACAGGCGATCCCATTATTTAATTAAGTAGACAATGTGACCATAGAGGAAACGCATATATGGAAGGTAGGGTGTGTCTAATTGATGGCATTTCTAGTCTTCTGTTACTATTCGGGTCGTAATTTCTAGTTTATCTTCTATTACTATTCGGATCGCCATTTCTAGTCTATCCTGTATTACTGTTCGGATCGCCATTTTTAGTCTATCCTCTATTCCTATTCGGATCGTCATTTCTAATCTATCCTCTATTACTATTCGGATCGCTATTTCTAGTCTATTCTCTATTACTATTCGGATAATCATTTCTAGTCTATTATCTATTACTATTCGTATCGCTATTTCTCCTCTATCCTCTATTACTATACGAACCTCTATTCTCTACTCTATTCACTATACTATTTCTCCATAATATTTCTCTATTCGGATCATTATATGGATTACTATACAAGCGAGTATTCGAGCAAGTACTATT